>JACGDI010005586.1:814039-829045 GCA_014898725.1 Jacaranda copaia
AGTCACTCTAACTTAATCTACATTCTATTACCTCTCACGATAGAGAAAACAATGCAAACCTACAACATCAGGAGTGCAGTGTCACCCTTATTGGGCAACCTTCTTCTTGTTCAATCTCAGCATGGCAACACCAAAGCCAACTAAGCTTCTAAGTCCCAAGTGTAAGCTCCAAATTTGAAAGCCATAAGTTTATTCACCTTAAATATCTAATTGTTTGAGCTTAATGTTTAATTTTTTTTCAAATATATTTTCAAGCATCTATAAAATCTAGTATGTCTTAGTAAAATATATTCATATTAGTTTTTAATATTTGTGTTTATAGTCTAAAATTATTGAGCTAACGTCAATTCTCTTTGTCTATTTATCAACTATTTAAATAATGAGATTTATGGCTTGAATTAATAATGAGATTTATTGCACAAATCTAAGCCATGGGCATTCCGTTATTGACTATTATGCTTTTTTCAAATTTTTTTTGCTATTCTTTTCCCTTGCTTACTTTTCAAAACTTCAATCATGTTTATCCCTAAATTGATACAAATGAATTTTTAACTTATAAGATATATATAGTCTATTTCTAAGTCTATTGAATTTTTAACATTTGTCTATTCTCCACTTGCTCCCTTTTCAACCATTTTTGTCCATTAATTTGCAAAAAATGTATATAGTAAGAAAATCTATTTTATTTCATTGTTATTTGGTAGGCATATTTCTATTGTTCTTGCACAATTTTCTATTAATTGGTGGAGAACATGAACAGTTAAAGACACTATAGAGTAAAACATACATATGATTTATAGTGAGGAAATTGAAATTGTGTGATTTCACATATGATGCTTTTGGCATTTGTAGGCTCGCAATAACAAAATGGAGCCTGAAACCTCAACCCCTATTCAAATTGACAAAGAAGAGAGTGTGGGGGTTTCTTGCATTGGTGAAAATTTAACCCCAAAAAGTGTAAACAATAAACGCTCGCGTTATAGAAAGCTTAAATCAAAGTGGTTGCAGTACTTTGATATGCTTTCTCACGTTGAAGGAAAGCCCTTAAAATGTAAGTAAAAAGATTGTGGTAAAAAATATGGTGTAGAAAGCTATATAGGCATAGGTAACTTAAGACACCATGTCTCTAAATATCCTAGAATGCATACACAAGATGTTGGTCAAACCTTCTTAGATCAAGGTGATAAGGGCCTTACAATTAGACTACCTCAACTTAACTAAAAAAAGTTTAGGAAGCTACTTGTTTGGCACTCAATAGGCATGAATTGCCATTTCAATTTGTTGAATATAAAGCCATTAGAGCTATCTTCACCTATTTGCAATCTCAAGCTCAACATATTTCTAGAAATACAGTTAAGGCTAATATTCTTAGAATGTACAAAGGGGACTAACTAAGCATTCTCAACAATTGTGTGCTTGTCCTGGAAAAATATCTTTTACATCTAATTTATGAACTTTTATGGCAATTGATGGATGTTTGTGGTTAACTACTCATTACATAGACTCTGATTGATTGTTGCAAAAGAAGATCCTAAGTTTTTCTTATATGCTTTCCTCACATTCTAGTGTAGCTTTATCTGAAAAAATTTATAACTTATGACTAGTTGGAGGATTAAGAGAAAATTTTCTACAATGACTTTGGATAATGCTACTGAAAATGATGTTTTTGTTGATTTGTTACAAAGCTAGCTTAGAATAAATGTTGTATTGGCTAATAACGGTGAATTTCTTCGTGTTATTGTTGTGCTCATATTTTAAACCTAATAGAGTAAAAAGGGTTGAAAAACATTGATAAATCTATTGTTGTAATCAGAGAGTGTGTGAAGTATGTCAAAGGATCTCAAGTAAGAAAACAAAAGTTTCTTGAATGTGTGGCACAAACTTCTCTTGAAGCTAGGAAAGCTCTAAGACAAAATGTTCTTACTTGATGGAACTCTACATTTATGATGCTTTCTAATGCTTTGTATTATCATCATGCCTTTAATTATTTCTGCTTGAGTGATTCTAATTTCATACATTGTCCATTAGTTGAGGAGTGGAGAAAAGTTGAAAAGATGTACAAGTTTCTTGAGAAGTTTTATGATACAACCAATTTTTTTTCTAGTGTCAAGTATCCCACAACAATCTGTACTTTCCTAGAATTTTTTTGATACAATTGTCCTTAAAATAAGAGATGGAAACTTCAGATTCTTTCATGAGTCAAATGGCTAGTCAAATGTCAATAAAGTTTGATAAATATTGGAAAGGATTCAATGTTCTTCTAGCTATTGCTGTGCTATTTGATCTAAGGTACAAGTTTTAATTTGTTGAGTTTTGTTATGAAAAGCTTTATGGGGTTAGTTCTAAGAAGTTAGAAAAGGTCAAGACCAATCTATTTTCTATGTTTGAAGAATATATGAGGGCTTCTGCTAAGCCGTCACCCAGTGGCGCTTCTTTAGGCTCTTGTGGAATTTCTAATGATAATGCTCAAAACATGGATTGCAATAATGTATTGAAGGTATTTTAACATGTTTAAGATTATGTCGTTCTATTAAAAAATTATATTTTTACTTTATCACTATATTATAAGCGATTACTCATTTCTTTCATTGATGTAGGAGTTTAAATTATTTCAAAGTGTAGAATTTGCTACAAGTGCACAAAAATATCAACTAGATCTATACTTAAATGAGGCACTAATAGATACAAATGCGAAGATTGATGTGCTTTAATTTTGAAAATCTCATTGATATAGATATCTTGAGCTTACATAGATGGCTCGAGATATCTTGAGTGTTCCTATATCTATAGTAGCCTTCGAATCAACTTTTAGCATGGGTGGTCGAGTTTTGGATCAATACCATAGCTTGATGTGGTTGAAGTACTTATTTGCTGCTGAGATTGGTTGTTTTGAGAGAAAGGTATACGATTCTATTACTTCTACCTTTTCCTTTTCATTTATGTAAAGTTTTTGTTCTAAAACTTTACTTACTATATTATTTTAACTTTTTTGCTTTGGAATTTGCTTTGGTGAACTTAGACGAGTTGACTAAAAATATTTTGAGTTTGAGCATGAATGTGAGTGATGACAATAATGGCAAGTCAAGTATTGCATTACCTTCAGTTGACACTTCTGTTATACTAAAACTTTATATTAGCATGTTTAGTGTACTTTTTATTATTTATTGCCATAGTTTATAAGTTCTTGTATTTTTTCTAACTATTTTTCTCTTTGTTATTCATAGATTTCGATTAGTTGGGTGCAAAGTGGCATAGAGGAGATGCAAGCTATAAACTCAACTGGATGTCTAGCACTAGTTTGCAAAGTTATTTCTGTTTGCTTTTAAAATTCTAGACATTTTTATTTTGATTATGTTTTTAAATTTATGGAGATGTTAAAGCTTGTAAGTCTAATATTAAGGAGATCAATACTTTGCTTTAGATAAATAGTATTATTATTTTATGGTGGAATAACATATGCTTGGAGTTTTTTTTTTTTTTAATTCTTGCTAAACATGTTTATTTTTGCATTTTTCTTGAGATTTAATATTTGAATTCTGCAAATATGATGAGATGCATAATTTGTTTAAATTTGGTAATATGGAAGTTGATTGCTACATAATGGTTAGCTCCTGTAGTTTTTGTTTACATTACCTAAACATGTAGTTTTTGTTTACATAACCTAAACTTTCATTCTACTTATTCAAGTTAGAAATTGAGTAGTGCAAGTTGAAGTTAGAGTTCATGGATTGATCTCTTATGAAAAGAAAACATTTTAAAATCTTCATCATGCCTCTTGTGTTAAAAATTTTATTATATGATCTTTTTTTTTCCCTTTGGAAGAAATTTATTTCCTGTACGAAATTATTAGTGAGCTAAAAGAAGTACTTGCTTACTTGACGAACAACCAATCCATAATTTTGAATAATTTTTCTTCAATTTTACTCATTCCTTTTTTCACTTTGGATTGGTGACCTATATATGATTGCAATTAAGTGGTGAATGGGAAAACATTGACATAAGATATCTTGGAGCTTCTATAATCCATGAACCTATTTGTTTTTAATGAATTTTAGGGGTCAGGTATAAGTATGGATAAATGAGTTTCCTTTTTTGTGATGTCTGGATTTATGGTTTATCTTTTTTCTCTTTCTCACTTATATTGGAGGTGTTGGATAATATAAGTTGATTGTAATTTTCTTGAATTGAAGATCTTAGAAGTTCTATTTTGGGATGGTGTAGCCATTACATCATTAAGTGCATATTTTGCTAATAAGATGTGTATAAATTTTGAAGATTACAACTATGACCAATCATTATCTCTACTATAAAATAGATTATGCTTTTAGGAATATAAGCAAGTTCCAAATTCAATTTTGTTGACCCGGGCAGTATTTGAAAAAAGTCATCTTGGAAGCTACTAAAGCATGGCAGTTAAGTTGAAAAGTTTAGAGATGGCTGGATTTCTCTTCTCTTCAGCTATTCCATAGTAAATTTTGTTTGTGTACTTTTTGATATACTTAAAATTAAATGAGGGGATTTTATATACCGAGTGATAAAGACTATAGGTTGCTAAAAATTCCTGCCAATTCTTTTCCTACAGTTGATTCCTGAGCTATATGTAAGATAACTATGTAATTGGTAATACTGATTTTCTATTTATTGTTGTTACCTTTAAAAATTTACATGGAATGATCAATGTGACTTTGTATTTTTAGGTAAAAATACAAGAAAAAAAATTTTCAAAAATTAAAAAAATTGTTCAAAATAATTATTTTAAATTAGGTCAGTAGGTTAGGTTGGGTTAGTTTGGGTTGATGGATCGATTTGATAGAAATCAGGTTGACTCAAACCTAACCTGATAAGAATCAAGTCAGGTTAGGGTAGAGAACATTTCAGGTAGTCATCTGAGTGGGTTGTTTAGGTTGAGAAACTAATATTATGCCTTTACATCAACCAAACCACCCGACCTACCTGAATTGCCATCCTTAACAATAATGTATAGACAATATTACAAAAGCAAGAAAAATCAAGAAAGATGAGTCCTTTATATGATTCAGTTATAGTACATAAATACTGAAAAATCCCATAACAAAGATATGAAGTCTGAGAGTACCGTATGTAGACATCACCCTACATTTGGCTAATACTTAGGCATTTAAAGAAAAATAAATGGGGGATCCTAAAAACCATAATTGTTTTGAGACCTCTCAAAGAGACCCAGCTAGAAAACACTCCGAACAATGGGATCATAATCTGATGTAGCGAAATATTCTTCGGAGCATGAAATGACGGCTTCATAGCAAGACCTTTAGAGATCATGCAAAATGATGAGATATAGCATGCATCCAAAGAGATCCCTAAAGAAGCATCTCTTTGAGAGACCACAGGGGACTCCTAGAAACTTGATTTTGAGAGAATTCTTAAACACAAGAAATAACACAACATCGAAAGAAAACTCCAGTAAATGTAAGCAAAGTCAATCTTACAGTAGCCATCCACCATGGAGACATAAGCCTTGTGGGTGCCTAAGCAAAAAGTTAGAAGTTATCTTAAAGACTTATACCGACTATGAAAATAGCCTCACAAGCCTAGGAAAATACCTATGCACACCAAAGAACATAAAACTCCGTGAGTGATCATAAAAGATCTTTGAGATGAAAAGCTCCATGAAAAAACCTAAGTCTTATGCATTACGTGAACCAAGACATGCTTCTACCTCATTGCAAGACATAATTCCACATATTTATGAGCTTGAAGATGTTCTATCATAATATGAACTTCCTTCCTGAGTTCTGCACCTTAGATCCCACTTGAAGCAGCAGGGAATGAAATTCCTGTAGAAACTTGATACAGATTAAGTGAAATGAAGACAATCCTGAATCTTTACTTCCAAATTAAATAGAAAGAGAGTTTTATTGAATAGATAGAAGAATGCTTACAATACTTGTTTAGGATTCTTTGGAATGAAAATTAGGAAGGATGACCTAGCTGTTTAAAGAACCATAATCCTAATCTAACGGTTAATTAATTGATCATTACAAACAGTTACTGAAATCAAAATAAAACGCTCACTACAACTCCTACTGACTCATGACTCTATTAGCGAAAAACACGTCTTAAGCCTTTTCTCTTCAATTCACGTGTTCTCAAATTTAAATGCGCACAAGCCAAACGACGACATACGTTTCTTCTTTAATTTCTCTTGTTGGCGGCTTCATCATCATTGTCTATCTCTTTGCTGCACTGTCAGTTGGCTCACGTGATGTTCCTCATTTTAACTAGTGTCACACGACTAAAGAAAACACAAGCCACTGGAAGACATTTTTTAATTATTTCCATCCGTGCCGTTGCAGGATAACCTTTTAGCTTTTTATTAGGACAATATAATATCAACTGATTTTGTTCAACTTGTTTAAGTCAATTGCTAAAATCCTTATTTAAGTTGAATTTTAATTGACACTTGAAAGTGAAATAAATAAGTGTCTGGGCTTTTAGAATCCACCTGTAGTTAGGTCAATAAAAGTAGCCTTGAATCGACCTGTGTCCAAAAACATCAGTGGGTGGCATCTCCATCCACTACTCCCACCTTCACTTGCTTTTCACTAGCTAATTGTCCTAATCAAGGAAACATTGATTTGATGATTATAACATCGGAAACCCTTAGGCATGTGATCACTTTTTCTTTTCTTCCATATTATCAGGAAAGATGGTTTGGTTTGTGTCATCATCGCATCATCTTGTACTTACAACATGAATCACTGCACACACACACATATATGCATATATTTGTGTGTGTTTGTGCGCGCGCACCTGTTTTCTACTTTAGACCTGTTTAATAAAAAACACAGAATAATCCAAAATTAAAAAGAATTGTTTAATTAGCTGCCCACATGGCCCATTATTTTCTTAGTCTCCAATAAAAAATAATAAGATAAAAAAGAAAGATTGATGTTTGGGGTCCTTGATAATCAATACATGCCTCAGGAGTATCAACATATTTTTAAGTTTATGAAAATTAAAGAAAAAGAAGATAGACACATTCCTAAGCAACTTTATTCCCAACGTCTGCGTAAGAAGACCAGGATTGACGCCTCAAACGCCTTTGCTAGTACGCATTTTTCGTTTGTTCATGGAGACAAAGAAGCATTTGGCTCTTACAAAAAGATATACTTTACTTGCAAGCATTGAATGCAGACAAGCATAATATAAATTTCGGTTTCAACCATCCAATCCAACAGTTATCATTTCCAAATTAAGTAGAAAAGAAGAAAATAAAAAAAAAGTGTTCTACGATAAAAGGTTAAAAAGGTTGACATCGGTTTTATTGGAACTATTGCAAGACATTTTGATGCATTTGTGGGGTAATGTCTTAACTTTGATTTTTTAATTTTTTTGAGCTTTTGGGTAACTGATGCTTTAAGAATTTAGTTTTTCCTTTCCTTTTTGCTGTCTTTCTTGTTTTAATTTTATTGGTGGTATCCAGACCAAGTTATCGGGTATAATGGGACAGGACAACTTAATATATTTCCTTACAGTCTTCTTGTTTTTCAATTATTAAGTGAAGAAATAACGTCAAACTTCAACTGAAATATTCGATATAAATGAAACTGCCCTGAAACATATATCATTAAATGCATTTAATCATGATTTAAGACAGATATAAAGCATATTTGATCTGTAATGCAGCTTTCTTGAATTTATCCCAACAATCTTTTTCATATCTTTGTCTATAAATTCAAAAGTGTAATAAATCAAACAAGAATTAGATAATTTAACCACAGTTTCTTCTAGGGAAAAAAAAATCTAGAAATTTTCGTTCAACGATTTCAAGCATTTAATTATTATTATTATTATTATTTTAAATTTTTTTTTGGGGGGGAGGGTGGGGGGAAGGGCCTATTTACTTTGTTTTGTTTGTTAAGAAGACATGGACTGATGCTTCTATATTCTGGATTGAGAAAATGCAGATACAACTCCTGGATTTTTAGGGAATCATTAGATTCTGATACGCCTGATGTAAAGATTTCTATAATGCTTGATCTAGTCAGGAATGTATTGATACAAGGACATATATATGGACAAGAATTGTTTCTGAAACAACAAATTCAGACACCTAACAATAATATGATAAATAAGCTGTCAGTGTCAAAGATATCATCAACTCACTACCCATCTTTATATTTATCTTGAAGCAACAAACCATTGACCATTTTGTTTATTAACATTGTTAGTCCAGAAAGTAGTTTACTTAAGACATATTGAAACAGTGGAAAGAAACCATATAGTTGAAGTAGCTTTACATCCGGCATGAACAACTTATCCCTTTTCCCCTTCTTGTGCTTGTAGATCTCATTAGATACTATAAGTAATTCTGGGAAGGAAAGGATAAAATATACAAAACACTAGCCTATAATACACAATCAGACAGAGGCCAACTCCAGTGGAATTTCATACCAGAATTTCTGTGAAGGTTTCACAGCCCCGGCCTTCATGTTCTGGTTCCTGTCTTCTCAGATACTCAGAAAAGATCATCTCAATGTCTTTTGGACACAATTTGCATAAGAACATGATAAGTTTCTGGATATTTTCCCCTAGCTCAGCGTCTACGGATGCACAACAAGCCATATCCATGCAGAATTTATTCCATTACTATTGAAGGCTTCGTAGGAAAATCACAACTTAGATATGGGAGCCGCCCTGTTTCATAACCAAGTTGCATTTAGATAAATGAACCACGAAAATTTGAAGATTGACTTATGAACATACTTTGGAAAAATGTAGATTTTGCTGAATTTTCAGATTCTAAAACCTGAAACCTGTGGTGCTGCAGGAGGGACATCTGTATCTGTAGACCAGGAGCTACTCTGATCCATTTGTTGACAGGCCTTGAGTATATGCGTTGCTCCATCAGTCAGCTTGAAGGGATCTCTTCTTGCAGTATCAACATAGGAATCCATCCAAGGATAAATTATGTGGTCATTCTTATCAGCTTCATCTCGGCCACAGATCACAAATTTTCTCGCATTTGTGTCTGAACATGATTCAGATGCTCTTTCAATATCTTGAATGCTGCTTTCAGTAATAGCAAAGTCTGTTGGCCTTTTCATAGCAGATTGAGAACCTTCTTGACAACCTAAAGTAGGCATCTTTAAGGGCTTAAAAGGAACATTTAATAGAGCTGAAAGTTGTCCTTTAGATTTCTTGCCATTATCAAGAACTCTAATACCAATCCTTGACTTGATCTGTTCTTTGATTTGCTTCTGCTTTACTTGTCTTTTCTGCTCAGCAGAAGCTGGTAAGACCCCAGGATAGCAAGGGATGACTGTACGTTGAGTCAAAAGAGTAGGAGCCAAGGAAGCCGGAGCAACAGAGCTCTGCAAGGTAGAGCCAGACGACAAAGGACGGAACAAACAAAATGCTTCAGGTTTAAGAGAAACAGATGAATCAGTCCCATGACTAGCTACAGGCATCAGATATGGATGATTATGGCGTAGGCTGCAATATAATTGATTATTACTCAACTGTGTTTCCCTTTCTGAAACATCAAAACACAATGGGGGCCAGTTGACAGAAGATCTTCGACTCCGAGAAGATTTTCTGTGCCCTTCAAGATCTGGGTGCATGAAAGGAAATTTTATAGCTGACATTGGAGAATAATGCAGATTCTGCTTATTTGTCAGCCGAAGGGCACTTGGGCTCACATTGGGACATGATACCTGATGTGCAGCTGTCTGTGTAGGGAGCTGAATGCCCAAGTGAGACTCACATCCACTTGTGAAGGGCTCGAAGACTAGAGACTCGCTGTTATAAACTTCAGAAAGAGTACCTGGAGAAAGGTTAGGATATAATTTTTGAACAGGATCTATTTTTCTTGCAGCAAAAACATTCTGGTACATGCAATTAGTTTGGCAATCAAGGTGAGGAAGAGTATACATGCTTTCTGATCTGTGATTGATTGTAATTTCTGTTGGACAACATGAAGTTTCTTGTAATTTCTCTAGAGATGGCTCATTCTTATCATGTACCATCACATTGCTGATGGGATTATTTCCAAAATGAAGCTCATCTCTGATCTGCTTATCCTTCCAAATCTGTCTCTCTTCTAATGCTTGAAAGCCTCTTCCACCGACAATAAACTCTTTACCCATCAAACGCATAGTTGAATGAATTTTATCAGTTCCAGGAATCTTCCGAACCTGTTTATCTTCTTTGCCAGTGGCATTTTCTGAATCTTGAAACAAATTATTGTTTATTTGAAGAAAATCGAAGTTAGGATTTTTTTTCCTCTCGCTTTGCAATTCAGTGATTGAACATCTTGAAGGAAGAACAACAACAGGATTCTCTTTCACATAGCTCTCGCCAGGGAACAGATTCAACTGGTCCATTGAGGATGTTCTACAGTCCAAACTTCCGCATTCTGAATGGTGACACAAGCATTTTGAGACAGCATTGCTCCACAGAGAAAAGCTCATGGGATGAGCAGCACGGATACTTGAATTCATCATCTGGTTAAAGTCCCTTTTAGCAGCTGATTTCAATGTGATCAACTCTCCTTCTGAATTGAGAGGCAACCCAACAAAATCTTCGTTTGTGCCATTTGTGCTCCTTCTCCCACAAATATTTTCAGTCTGGTTCCCATCTCGTAGGGAACAGAAATTGTGCTGCAATTCCTTGGAAGAAAGATGCGGAAAAGTTTGAAACTGGAAAGAAAGGGCACTATTAACAGCTGTGCTTTGTGGAGAAGCTTGAGACAGTTTGTTTGTTCTTTTCTCCATTTTAGACAGTTGTGGAGAAGCTTGAAACAGTTTGTTTGTTCTTTTCTCCATATTAGACAGTTGAGAAATTGAAGCCTCCTTACATGTTTCCATATAGTCCTTGAAACACAGAGGAGGAAATATGGGATCAGGAGTCCCTAAATCTTTGTTCAGTCTCTTACTGGTAGAGTTTGATGAATTTGTTATCACCTTGATATTTGGACCATTATAGCTCCCCTCCAGAGGCATGCAAAAGAATGCAGGAGGACAAGCACGAATTGGATTATGTGGCAAGTCTCTGACGCCACTGTCAGACAAACATCGGTTCATGCCATGCAGTTTACTTCTTTCAGGACCCACAGACATACTAAAACATTGCTCTTCTTTGTTCTGCTTCATGAAGGTAGTTGAATCAACAACATGCCTAGTCAAATGCTCCTTACCTTCAGGTCCAGCACCTACTTCCTTTTCTATTCTGATAGGCACATTTTTACTCCCACTGGTTTCTGCAAAAGTTGAATCTTGTCCTACACTCCCTGCATGGTCAATGTTGTCCATATCTGAGGCACAAACTTTCTGCAACTCAAAACATTCTGTGGAATTAGATGGTTTTCTACTTAGTCTAAGTATGTCATCCTTCTCAGAAAAAGAGACATGTTTGTTTGCCTTTTGCGTGCCACATTTATTCCCTTGAATAGCCTCCTGCAAGATACATTCTGTTGACTGCTGTAGAGAAAACGTTTGCACATGATTCTTCAGAATACCACGCACAGGAAGCCCTGGATGTTGGTTTTCTTCAGTCGACTTAAAAGCTTTACATAACGCAGTTTTCTTAGATGCATCTAAATGTCTCAGTTTTGGTTTTCTCTTGACGATAGACACACAATCATGGATATCATTTTCCAACTCCTTACTGTATGATGAACTCGGGTTTCCAATAGCTTTCTCTTGAGCTTGGAGTTTGGATTTAATAAAATTCTCCTGAAACAGCTTGTGAAACATGTGAGTAGATGGTAATATAATTTCCTCACAAAATTTAAAAGAAAAAAAAAAGAACCTTCTACAGCTTTTTAAATATATAATAATTAATGACCATCCAAAACATATCCCTGTAATAATGAAGAGCACCAGAGGGAAATATATCACTCCCAACTTAAACAATGGATCTTTAGTCAAAATATACAGATCCTTCTAAGGAAATGATAAATTCTTTTTATTTTTTATTTTTTTCATTATCATATCTCGCGAGGAATATAGTGTTTACAATGAGAGAAATATAAATGTATATATTTTGCTTCATGATTAAAAAAGGAGCCAGTAATATCTGATGCATATGAATGGAAAAGCACTAGACCAGCTATATATGTAAGCTAACAATTAGAGGTTATCAAAACTAGACCATCATCAATTATAATGAATTATAATACAGAACACAACATATGCGTTCACTTCACCAAATTATACCCAAATACTATCCGGGAATAGGCAATGAAATTTAGAATGCGTTGAATGCAATGCTTATGGGGGGCCCCACAATATATGTAAAAGAATTTGATTCCAAAGCCTGGCAATTGATATTTAACCTATCATGATTCAATTTTTTCAAAGTCATCGAGACACCAACACAGTTATTTTCTGGTCTTTCCAAATACCATGTAAATCCACCGATAGTTTAGCCATTATATACTTTTTTCTGTGTAACCTCAAAAGTTATATCTGATCCTCGTTATTGGACCATGCCCTTATAAAATATGGAGATAGGTAGTTGGATCCAGTGCATGGTTACTGTGTTCAATTCTATTATTTTATGTGTAAACTTGACCACAAAGGGTCTAACTTTAACCTTCTATGTTGTGAAGCTCTTATTCCATGCGGTCCACAAAAGCAAAAACAAAAACAAAAGTGCACAAATTAGGGATATATTTATAACCACCTTCCATATGATTTCACTTTTCAAGATTGGCGCAAGATAAAAAACTTGTTTTGAAGGTTCTCATGCTGGAGAAAAATGCATTGCAATTCATTAACAAAGCATTCAGACTCCTGATTGGTCCCCAGCTGGTGTACCGATTTCAATATTCTCTATGTTGCCTTTTTTATTTTTTCCGTAAAATATGCCCGCCGTCCACCATTAAATTGATATAATCACTTCCATTAACATAATAAACAACTAACTCTAACCTGCTATACTAATTTGATTGAACAGTGGCACTCACGCTCCTCTATGTCAGGCTAGCTCCCTCAATCAGACGAAGATTCCTCAAGCGCATATGAAATTAAAGTTCTAACATTATAGAACCTGACCTCCACTCTTGAAATAATGCAAGAATTAGATGTCGATACAAAAAAGCATTTTGTTTTCAAAACAATTTCTTCAAAATTATGATGACCACCTAATCTTTCCTAATCCAAGAAAGTAAGAGTCCGTTTCGTTTTGTTTTCTAGAGGCATTTTTATTTTCTAGCTAGATGAAAAAGTAAAAAGTTAGTTATAAGTGTAAGTTTAAAAATGAAATGTTATTTGGATGCTTGGTTTAAAGTGAATGATTGTTCAGGGTTAAAAATGAGATGTATTTGAATGCTATTGTATTTTGTATTAAAAGTCATACAAATAAAAATAGGGGAAAATAAGTTGTGAAAATGAAGAGATAGTGTAATAGTGTATTTGACAAAATGTGTTGAGCTCGAAAATATCAATGAAAATGGGAGAGAAGTTGATAGTTTTCTATTTTTTATTTTTAGGGGAAAATGGAAATGATGAGTGGAAACAAAACCAAACGGGCCCTAACAGCTTACAGCATAAAATTACATTAGGCTGAGAAAACACATCTATTGTTGAATCTGTTGAAAATACTGAAACCAACATTGCACCATCATATTAGTTTCACTGAAACCAAATATCTTCAATTAGGTTAATTGGGCAACTAATAAGTCTTAGCAACAGCATAATCAAAAATGCATATTAATGCCAACCATAAAAGTGCCAGCCTTTGATTATCACCACACAGCAATAAGCTAGCATCATCCTTTTGACTTTGAATTAGCATTACGTGGTCCACGCATTAAGTCATACAAACGTCAAGATTCTTTTGAAAGCACAACAAAATGTGTAGTTCCACCAAACACCTCAATCCAGAAGTCAAGAAAGCTACCAGGTTAGTTTTAGAATTCCATACCTCCCTAATTAGGTTATACAATTAAAATGTATGGCTCGTGCTCCTACTAATTATCACATCAAGACAAGAAAGAAAAATTTGTCATGCATGTTAATTTATTCAATATCTCATGAATAAAATCTGTGACGCAACAATTCATTCCACAATACTTACCTTCCACACGTCCAATTGATTTCATAGCACTTTAACATTGCTTGCTAACATATCTCACCCAGAGAAAAAAACCCATTTTCAGCTTCTAAAACCTTGCTTATTCAAGTAGTCCTCCCAAGCTTTCAGAAACCTAGCTCGATAATAAAGCCTAATAAACAGTATCCCTTAATTTTCTTACGCCCAACATAAGGAGAGCACAAGATCAAAATTTGGGCATCCGACCCACATTGAAATGCATCTAGATCCCATGACAATGATTGCTCAAGAGAAAACATATGCAAACAGTACAAAAAACAGCATAATTAATATAAAACACTTTCAACCCCATAAAATATTACTGTCCAACCCGTACTGCACAGCTGGAGTACCATAACCTCTTCCCTAAGCTGCTCCAACCTTCCTAACAGGAGAACCCCATTCTCATGTTTTTTAACTTTTATCTCTTTATGTTGAATCCCATTGCCACACAATCAAGTAGAATTACAAAGCTATTGCTTTCATCTTCAAAGGTATACAGTCACCCTATCAGCTTTTTCAGCGATAATTCTATGCACAGCGTTATAAAAAGAGACCAGAAATGCAGTCTAGTCTGAAATAGTGTACCAAAAATCAAGCATTCAACTATAAGAAAATCCAGGACACTGTAGACCCGCTCTATATTTCATGCTCAAAGTAACATTCCTAGATCACCGACTCAGCAAGATCTCGTATACATTTTATACTGCCGAACAATCAAATGCATTCATAATTGTTAAGAGTATATAGACAACAATGCATGTTTATGAGAGCACATACCTTATTTGGAACTGATAGACCCATTTCATCATCTCCTTTCTGCGTCTTATTCTTGATTTTCTTGATCACTCCTTTCGCCTTCCTCAAGATAACTCCCGTATTCTTCTTCTTCTTCTTCTTCTTCTTCTTCTTCTTCTTCTTCTTCTT
>JACGDI010005586.1:829145-850706 GCA_014898725.1 Jacaranda copaia
CCCACAGGTATAAAATTGCCCAATATCATCTACTATGTATGATAATCAAACGTACGTATGAGTATGACTACGGCTCATTCTTTTGACTTTTTTTTTAAAAAAAAATTATTCTTCCAAAACAATTATAAAACAGATACACATTTTTAATTCTAAAAAATAAAATTTTAATACTCAAAAAATTCTCACAATTCATTTACAAAATATCCTACAATCATATTTCAATCATTATAAATATATATAGATCACTTTCACTTTACAAATTCAATAGAAAAGTAATTGATTTGACATCAACAGTAAAATTTGTTTCACTCCAAAATATTAAAAAACAAATAACTCATTTTTAAATAATTTTTCATATTTTCTTAAAACAAAAAAAAAATACATGACATATTCTCCAAATTTTTCTCAAAATATTTTCTACAATTCATATAAAAGCCAAAAGAGCAGAGCCTATATTTTCCCATTACCATTATTTTATTGTTTTTAGCATTTTTATTTTATGTATACATATATGTATTTCTTTTATTTATATATATACATATCAGAGGCTCCATATATTTGATTTTTAATATTACACTTTATATGTAAGATTTATACAGATGGGTCAATTGGCCACTAAGTATCCACCTACGTGTATATTTTTTGGTTTTTTTCCATGGGATTGCCAGTCACTATATATCTATGATGAGATAATTGTACCGTTAATTGATAATTAATCTAAATTATGAAGTATAGGTTAATCAATTGTCTTAAAAGCCAACAATTTTGTTGTAGTGAATGTTGAGACTTATATGATAGATTTTTTAGATCACTGTGTAAGTTAATACAATTATTTGCTTAATTTTAAATCTTTTGATAAAGTAACACCATTAAAAAATTATCTAATAGGGCATCTTGGAAAACGATGAGATAAAAGTAATCTACAAATTAACCCTATGAAGCTGATACCTACCATGATATATTTGTCATACGATTAAGACATTTTTAAGTTGGGTTTGACGTTCCAGTATTTCTAAGCACTATTCATATTAGTAATACACGTGATTTATATACACAAGTCATTTCGGCACACTGTGCTAAAACTTTCATAATGTAAGTTAAATAAAAAGATTCTTATAGAATATATTTTATAGTATAAAACTTTCACATTTTTTTTACTAATTTAGGGTATTTATTTGAATATTTAGATAAATAAAAAGGAAAAGTTATTATATTTAATTGAGAGTGATGAAGTTATAAAGCGACACTCACTGATTGTAATAATAATTAGTATATGAATAAATTGTAGTTGGAAAAAATAAAAAATAATATTAATGGCATCTCAAAAATATTACTCGAAAATATACTAAAAGAATGCTGGTGCTACTAATAATAAAGATGCTGAGCCCAAGCAAGGTTGTTTAATTAATTACTTAAAAGTTTAGGGTTGAAATTTCTAAATTACGGTTGTGATCATAGTGGACTCAACTTGAAAGTAACACTACTTTAATATATTATATTGCTATCTTTTTAATTCATTCAATTGCATATTTTACCATATGATATTTCACCAAATATATTTTCTATGACTAATTAATCTATCTTCATTGGATATCAAACTACAACACCATAAGAAAGGTATAATTAGCTAGCTTGAACTTCGCTTACTAAACTTGAAGTCCATAATAATTTTAAACCAAAATTTGAAACCGCTTAAGCAAAAAGTTCAAAATAGGTTCAAAAGCTCAATTCTATTTGAAACAAGTGTAATACTAATTAATTAATAGTATACTGTACTGCACAGTTTAATAATTCTAAGTTTACAGATGCCTTTTATGGGCTGCATGTGTTTATCCACCCGGATTAAATAGAAATCTATCTCACAGACACAACATATGTGAATAATGATGTACTTACCGTTCCGTTTTATTTTTTGCAAGTATATAAATAATGTTATTTCGTGTGGATGGGATAGGGATAGCATATTTCCTTTTATTTTATTGCGCGCTATTTGGTCGTTGTGCTTTAATATACGTGCACGAGCACTTATTACAGCACAAGTGTAGACGAGGTATTCTGTACGTAGTAGAGAATAAATGCCAGCGCGGACCTGGGAGCGTGAGTTCACGTGCCACCCTTTTTGATGAATCAATAAATACTTGAGACAATGTCACAATTAATCCAGTCGGGTCGCTATTTTATTTGATGAGAACTTGAAAAACTTTCGTACGATTTACATTGAATTTCACCACTTCAAAGTTCAAACTAATTGAATCGGAGTCTTCAGAACATTGCGCGCGCGCACACAAAAATATTTATAACAACAATAATTTTTATAAATAAAAATGTGCTTAAATTATCGTTATTATAAGTTAATTATAAATTAATAGTGATAATAAAAATTGTGACATAAGTTATAGTGATGGCTTTTTTAATTTTTAAATTATCACTATAATATATTTAATAATCACAACTTAAAATACTATTTGTCACTATTAACTAGTATGTAATAAAAAATTGCATCACTACTAAAATAAAAATTACTACCATGTAATATAAATGTAATTATTAATAATTTTTATATTATTATTTGACTATTTGTAATTAATACTACATTTGTTCGCATTATAATTACAATAACTTAGGTTTTCTACCTCTTAAAGAAATTTATAAACTTCCATTCTACCATTCTTTTCAATGAATTTCGATGTTATTTTTTTACCAAGAATTTAGTTTAAGAAATCTAAATCCTTGGGTAATAAATTTTTTGAGGAGTCTGGGATGACAAAGGGATAAGTTAAAATCCAAACTTAAAATCAACTCTTTTCGAATGGATTGAGTTTGGAGTGGTTTAAACTTTAATGGTGTATTAGATGGGGTATGAAGTATGTTATTCAAAACCCAATAAATTTGGGGTGGGGTACAAGATTTATCCAATATTGCCCCAAATCTAGTCCCATGTGGAATAAATATAATAAGAAGAAGAAATATATATAATGCATATACAATACATATTTTTCATACTTTTAAAAATTAATGAACAAAATTTGTTAGGATGTTATTAATATATTTAATTTGAAATTGGATTGGGCATATTTGATATGAATTATGATATATTTAGATTACTAATTTAATTTTATAATTGGAATACAATAACATATTTTTAATGGGAGTTAATAGAATTGATTGTCATATGTTTGGATTATTAATTTAACTTGATCAGCATAATATAATATGTATTTTAATATATGTTTTTACTTTTGGTGGGTTAAGCCACTTAATCAGCCAACCTGAAGGGCAAGGCAGGAGGGGACAAGCGGAGTTTTCTTGGCGGCGGGACGGGATGGGATGTGGGCAGAATAGGATCTTATGGGGTGAAATATAATCCTTGAGTTAAATTCGCCCCAAATTCGTTGCATTGCCAATCCTGAAGAGAGTTTTATATATATATATATATATATATCTTGTCAATCACTTTCAGCAGTATGATATTCAATTACCAAACAAAATTCATGTTTTTTTCTTTAATTATATTTTTTTCTGTAATTTCGCCAACACACTAGTCTTTTAATTCATTTTTTAGGCATAATTACCAAAACCTAACTAAAAATATTTATACTGATTTAGGAAAAATGCTTTTGCAACAATATACGCCAATTAAAGTAATAGACAATTGGAAACCAAATATAATGCAAAATTAAATGTTATGTTGTTTTAATTTATTTGAAAAAGTATTTTTGAAAAATTGTGTCCTTCTAGTGGGTTTATTGACATATATATATATATATATATATGTATTTACAATTCAAATTCAAACAATTCTGATGTGTATCTATAAAAAAAATAAATTTATATTTCCGCATTGTCAATCAAAAATATTAGTTAAGTATTGACCAATATTTTGGTTCACTTCCAATATTTATCTCAAGTTATTTTCTCTATTTTCGCAAGACCCTTTTACTTGACTTGCATATTAAAACTATGTGAAAAACTTTAACTCAATTTTTTTTTTCAACATGATCAAAATAGTTATTAATATGTACATAAGTAACCGCTTAAATCAATTTCCAACGATTTAAAAATTTGTATTTTTTTTTATGTGGGTCAGGCCAACAAAATTGCAATATGGATATAACCTAAACCTAAATCTGGATTACTCAAAGTGTCCACATGGAGCTCTGGCACAATAATATGGGACCTAACAAGATAAAACCAATTATAAAATTCCTCGTCATATTAAATAAAGAAATGCACTTCATTTTTTTTAAACATTATTTGAAGACAACCAAAAACCCAATTTTTTGATATACATTAATTAACCTAAAGGGAAAATTAATTTTTTCATTCTATAAGTTTACTTGATTTTCAATTTTGTCCTATATTTTTAATTTTTATGTAATTAAAATGTTAATTAGTTCTATAAGTATAAAAAAATTGATACATGTAGTTTGATTGTTGTTGAAATTGAAAACGTTAATTGGAAAATCAGACGTAGCACGCTTGAATGTTTTAAAATTAAGGAATTCACAAAAAAATTAGCTAACATGTTTAAATGACAAGGCTAAGAGGCTTTATTTTATCTTTTTTTTTTTATTTCTTAGTTGGCAACAAGATTTTTGAATTTGTGATATGCACATAAATGTACACATATATTTATATATAATTTGTAATTATTTTCTAATTAAGAAATAAAAAAATTTAATCTACCATATAACAATATAATTTGTAAGATCATATAATTTTATCTTACAAAATTAAAATAATTTAATTAAATTTATACATATAATTAAAGAAATAAATAAACCAAAAATTAAAAAAAAGAGAGAAATTTACTGCCACGTCCCCCCACCCCATGGCTAGCTCGACAGGCTATGGTAGTTGCCCAGCGGCCAGACGATTGGGCCAGGTGGCCTTTGGCCATGGCCGCCTAGATTTCCAGCAGTCTTTCCAAGATGCCATGGCCACAAGACTAGTCATGGCGAGCCCATCAAGGTGGCCGTTGGCTAACATTGCCAACCAGGTGTTGGGGTGGGGGACGGGGTGGGGCACAAGCGGGAGCAATTCGACTGTATGGATGCTGGAGTAGGGTAGTTCGGCTGTAGGGATTAGGGATGTTGGAACAAGATATATGTGTGTATATATATGTATGTATGTATGTATGTATGTCTGTATATTAATATGTATATTTATATAATTATATGTGTGTGCAAAATATATATATGTATATATGTATGTATAATATACATATTAATATAAATGTGTGTGTATATATCCAAGCAAGTAAAAAACTTCTTCCAATAAGATAAAAAAGGTTCTGTTAGTTGGAAATTTGTTACCCAAGCAAAAATTTTTAAATTTAACAAAATTCTGAATGTCACATCACCAGTATTTCCCGCCAAATTTCAATTTTGGTGGCAATCAAATTATATATGCTGATTTTTTTATATTTATAGAACTAACTTTTAAATTACGTAAAACATAGAATAAAATTGAAAATCAAATAAATTTATATATAGGATGAAAAAATTAATTTTCCCTTAAATATTATATGATCTTTGTTAGGGATGATCCAATAAATCGTTATTTTTAGATTAGATTTCAATTGTAAATTAATACGGATTTATGAGACCCTTAACTGGTGAAGATTGACTTCATTTTGTGAGATTTGATTAGTTAAAAACATCATGTGGGGGGAGTGCTGAGACAATGCATGCATTAAAATATTAATTATCATATATGCCAGATGCTATATTTTCAACATTTCATTATTGAACTTGTTCAGAAACTTTCTTAAGGGCTTATGCTTTCTTTGCATAATGGTGAACGGGTAGGTTATACACCTCGATCGCCTCATTTTACTCAAAATGGTAAAGGAATTTTCTACAAGACCGATTATAGAAGGCAATTACATCTTGGAGCAAAGACTTCTTAAGCTCTTCCATATAAAATGTCTATGGACATCACATATGTCTGCATGAAAGATATTTCTTGGATCTAAATTTGTATTATGTGTCAAGGTTAGGCATTTGAGAAATTATTTTTAATTAGAATCTCATTGCAAGCCAGACCTCTCTTTTGTAAAATAAATTCTAACGTGAATTTGTTATTCTTTACCAAATTTGGTAACACAGTTCCAAGGTAAAGTTTCTCACAAATTACCCCAAATGACCTAACAGCCCGTTTGATTTCATTTCCAACGACCCTTCTCATTTCCGTTTGAAAATGAAAAATGAAAACTATTACTTTTTATCCTTTTTCATTCAAAATATTCTTTTTGTTTTTTAATTTTCAACTCTTTTTAAACCTACTATATCATTCCACTCTCACATCAATCAAATTTAAATTTGATTTAATGTAAAATATCCGCTATCATTTTAAAATTAATAAAATATATACTTTAAAAAATAAATCTTTTTAAATATAAATAAATATAAATCAGTTTACTTTTATTACTTTTCAATATTTCATCAAAATACATCTTAATTTTCATTTTTATTTCATAACTACTTTTCAACTTTTGAGAATGTATGGAAAACTGAAAAATACCTCTGAAAATAAAATCAAAGGGGCCTTAAGGTCATCTAACATGTTAGACTTGACTAATCAAAGAGGTCCTAAATGCTTGTGCTAGATAGTTGGATTCTAACAAATTAAAATAACCATATCAATAAACGCTCTCTAATACTTAAATTAATATAAATTGGGGTTTGTGCCCTTTTCAAATAAATGTTTATAACAATAAAATGTGTACTAATATATGAATGATGTAGCTAAGGATATTTATTATGGCCTATATATAATGTCGACTTAGCTTGCTGCGCTCTTGTGTCACAGTGTTAGAGCTCCATATGCACCATCCGAATAATACGAAATTTCATATTAAACTTAATTTATAATTTGATCTAACACGAATTACACAAAAAGATTCAAATCTTGAAGTGTTTTAAGATTACATTTAAATGATGAGCACATTTTTACTTATTCTCGGCCTTATATTTATTTGTATACAAAAATTAAGAATAGCCATGTAATTTATACAATTCATTTATACTATTGATAAAAATGAAACCAAACATAACCTAATTTTCTCGGGCGAGTGGAATTCATTCCCCCTCTTGGTACGTGAATCTGTATTATTTTGCAAACCCAACCCCACCCCCACCCCCACCCCCACCCAAAAAAACAAAAAAAAAAAAAAAATCCCGGGGTTGGGGTGGTTGGGTGTGTTTTGGGATGGAAGGTTGCGAGCGATCGTTCTTACTTCTTATGCTCTTTTGTGTGTAATGTATGTGTGGAGGTTGGATAGCAATGTATGCATGCATGATCATGTCATGATGGCGACAACCGCCCCACTGGGGAGGACCTGAAGTGGGGCCCCACCCACAAGCACATCTGCCTCACTGATAGCGACAAGGGAATAGCAAATGTTTTACACAATGCTCTTCCAATTTGTTTTCCCCGCTTTCTCTTGCTTTTACCATTTTTTTTTCTTTTTGTATATATTTTTTGAATTGTGAATAGATTGAATTTTAATTCTAAATCAATTAGAATTTGATTCAAATTTTAAAATTTTTATTGAATTAAAATATTTAATAAATTAAATTTAATTATAAATATTCATAACTCAAAATAAATAAATCAGATACGAAATTAAACAATTTGATTCGTTAAAAATCTAAATTCAAAATTTAATAATTTCTTATTAAATTAATACTTTTAAATATAATATTAATAAAATTTTTAAAATAAAATCTATATATATTATATTAACCTAATATATATTAATATCTATATTATATTATTGATATTGAGTTTTGAGTTTAAAAATAAAAAAGATACTGATAAAATATTAAATATAATAATACCAAATAATTATCCTATATATTAATATAATGTAAGATAGGAATTTAGTATTTAAGTTTTAATATTTGGACTAATATATATAAAAAATTATTAAAAATTCAAATATAATGTAAATTTATTTTATAAATACAATATTTTTATACGATTCAAAAGGGGAAAAAAGAAAAATATTAAATTGGGTCAAATTTTTTTTATCGAATTTTGAATATCCATCAGATTCAGATATGATATTGACTAACAAAAATTCTATAATCTATTGAATTGTATTCGGATATGAATTTGGCTAATTTGATCAAAATCTGACCTTTTGACAACTATGTATCTTTATTTGATGAGAACTATTTTTCTATGAAAGATTTATTTACTTTAATTTTTTAATAAGATCAGTACTTAAGTAAGGGTGCAAATGAGTCAAGTTGGCTTTTTAGTCTCACAAGTCGAGCTCAAGTTTAAGCTTTAATTTGAATCGATCTCGAGCCATCTGTATTTAAGTTCGGGGCTTGCGAGCCAGTATATAATTAAATATTATATTTTATTTTATTAATAAATATACATTGTATTAATATTTTTGAATTTCAAGTTCGAGCTTGAACATGCAATTGTTTACAATTCATTTGTCAATTCGAGCCTTATCAAAACTGAGCTGAGTCAAGCTTGAATTTTTGTCGAGTTAAGCTCAAGCTTAAAATTTTAGGATCGTCAAGCTCAAACTCAAGTTCAAAAATTTTGCTTAAACTCAACTCGACTCGGATTGATATGTGGGCTTTTATGTTTGTGTACATACGAAATTTGGCTAGAAGGCATTCATTTGACAACTATGGAGTTACGAGCAACTGAAGTATGCATTTTTAACTTGTCAATTTGACTAATTTTTAAGTCTTAACAATAACATTTTAATTATATATACAACATTAGTAATATCAAGACTAGAAAATTTATTTTAATATTAGAATTATGAATTCTAAATTACTTAAAATATTAAAAAGTTGGACTTGAATACGTGACAAATATATAGGGTATTTCATTAATTTAGTACAAAGCAGGTAAAATTTGAGAAAAAAAAATATTTTTAGTATTCTATATGACGTATATATAATGACTCTCACACATATATGTGAAATGCATACATTTGAAGTGCCAATGAGGTTTATCATTAAGTAATTGGCCGTGTAGATAACATGTGTTATTAAAGTCCTCACTATTGTGCCAATATATAGAACACATTATTAATTGGATTTAGCTGAAGATTTAATTAACACATACATTAATGCTGCATGCTCTTTCTGTACCAATGTAATTGCTTCATTTGTAGTGGTACTAAGTTAAACTTTTTCAGGTTTAAACTAACTTACCATATTAATTTCTTTTATAATTTTGATGTTGCCAAATTTCAAACTTTAATTCTTATGTTATTTAGAGGATATTTGGTTAAATTTATTTAAAAGATTTTATAAACTCCTACATTTTAAAAAATTTTTTTGGAGCTTATTACAAGATGTAGATTTCATTTTTAAAATAAATTATTCAAGTGTTTCGATAACACATGATTTTAGAATTTATAAGATGTTAGTAATGACAGTTTTGTAATTAAAATAATTAAAATTAAAGAAGAATTTGTTAAGATTTTAAAAATAAGTTAAAATTTTCTTACTTTTTCCCCGAAAGAGTTTAAAAGGTTTTAGCATCTTATTAATATTAGGATCTTATGATTAGATTAAAATTTTATCAAATATTTTTTAACATCTTGCAAGCTATTAACTCAATTAAATACCTTTTTAGTATCTATAGAGTAGTTGTTATTGAATTGAGGAGAATGATTAAATTGATCAGGCCATGGTAAGGGACTCATTTCTTTGAGACGAAAAGCGTTTTTGTTTTGTTTTTATTTTATTTTTTTGGAATTGAATAATTGCATGATTAATTTATTTTTGGAAAGAGACTAATTGCACATGATCAAATGAATGCAGAACAGATAATCAATTCTGTACGAAATTAATCAATAACAATTAATTATAACAAATAACATTGTAAAAAATAATGATAAAATAGTTAGTGACACAATAAAAGTAGTTATTGATATAGATTTTAAGTAACAAAAGATTATATTTCTCACTCTACTAATTTTAAGAAATTGATAAATATTTAAATTGTGGTTATTGACAATTATTGATACATTTATGATTGATAACCTAATAGCAATAAAAATTTTATCACAAATTATGATGACAATTTTTATTCTCACAAAGTTGTTAGTTGTTACTAATTATTGATGGTAACAATTAAAAATATTAATTTTTGTCACTATTAAAATATATTATTATGATAATTAAAACCAAAATTTATCACTTAATATATATCATTAATGATAAATTTTACATTATAATTTTTTATCTTTAATATTATATTATTTTTTGTAGTATAATGCAATAGTAGTGTTTGAGTTAGAAATTTAATAACCCCACATTTTATTGTCAGATATTAAACTCAAAAACTTTAAACGAATGGAGTATATATCGAAAAATGTGAACTATTTAATTTGATAAAACCTCATTGATGATACTATACAATCATGAAGTTAGAATAGTTTACTTTCTTTTTCTTAATGAAAAGAATGTCCTAGTAAAGATAATTAACAATTAAAGACATCCTAAATGATTTATAAAAAGTTTGTAATGACCATGGATATATAGATAATTTATTCAAATAAATAGTATATATATTTCACAAGCTGAGGTATTAAGTTTAATTACACTAATTTCGTCTTAGCTTAATTTTATATTCCTTTTCATATTTACTTCAGTACTAAGCTGTGAGACATGGCTTTTGAAATCCCAATTTATTTTCTAAAAGAAATTTAATAGTAAAAAACTCTAATATAGAAGAAGAATAATAGGAAAACAAAAAAACGAAAAAAGAAAAGAAAAGCCTCCACCATAATTATTAATGCCATGGCAACTCGGGAGCTACATGACAGAGGCAAGTAGGACTGTAAATGAATATTCAAAAATTCGTTTACTATTCGTATTTTTATTTATTTGTACAAAATTTATCTGCATACGTTTAAAGCGGATATTATCCGTATCCGATTAGTAGACATTCAATTATAAATCAATACGGATATAGTAAATGCATATCCAATTCGAATGCATATTTATTAAATAATATATTTTTATATTTTTTAATAAAAATCTCATAATTCATATATGTATGTATATAAATTATAATTGAAGAATTGGGAAGAAAAAAGAATAAATTTAAAAAATTATTGTAATATAGAGAAAAAAATAAAGAATAAAGTTAATCAATACAATTATTATTGGTTGACTTTATAATTAATATACTTAAATGCCATTATTATTATGAATAAGTACTAATAATTAATTATAAAGTTAATTATTAATAAAAAATTATACTATTTGTTTGATTGTTTTTTCTTTAATGAAATTATATAGTTTCTTCTATTAATTAAAAAATATTTTTGTTATAAGTTCATAGATTTACGTATTTAGATATTTGTAAATAGAAATTTAAATAATTATTATTGAATATGGATATAAAAAAAATAATACGAATACGGATAAGTTTAATAAAATATAAATAAATCTAAATAATTATAATCGAATACGGATATATCCGAATTCCTTCGATATCCGACGGATACGAATTCGGATATCATTTTTTAATATTTGTCAAATCCGTATTCGTATCTGAATATTCGAAAAGTTAAACGGATACGAATATGAAAATAATGTATTCGATTCGTTTAATATCCATTTACACCCCTAGAGAAAAGTAGAATAAATTGAGTAACGAATATAGAAATAATATATTCGATCCATTTAATATCCATTTTCTTTGCAGATAGACAAACAACTTTCACTAGTCAGCTGATGTGCGAAAGCTTTGAATTTGTTGATTTTGAAAACGTCTTCAATGAATTATGAAGTAATGCATCAATTCGTAGTCGATGCTTTGTTTTAGCTGCAAAATTAAATTAATTAAATTTAAAATAAATATTTTTGTAGTTAAATTTTATTACAATTAATTTATAGTTGATAATTATTTTTATTTTTGTATATATTTATTTTTCTACAGAGAATGCATGGGTAATTTGTTGTATTTCTTTGTGAACAAGGCTATGATTAATGGTTGATAAATTTAATTACTTGTTATCTTAAAAAAAATTATATTTATTACAAATATTTGTAGTTATAGCTATCAAATTCATTTTGTAGTTCTTTTCACAGTAGATACTTATTTTTTTGATAGTGCTGATTGCTTTTTAATTGTTAATTTATCTTCAATTATCAAATAAAATAAATATGATCTAAAAATAATAAATAATTATTAGGCAAGTACATATAATTAATTGCTCATGCTGATTGGCTTTGTTGAATTAGAATTTAAATTTGTAGAGTTTTTCTAGTTGATTACGTTCGATCAAATTAAGCTTGAATTAGAATATTGCAGCAATTGGCTTGGTCAATGTACCATGTCCTATTTAGATTATTTGGCCTTCGTTTTACGAAGTAAAAGTAAAATTGTTTTTCCTCTTTTTGTTTTATTTTCTCCTTTATTCCAAATAGTTTTAATTTGTTTTTCTCTTTACTGCATTATATTACTGGGGTTTGTAGAAAAAGATAAATTCTTCAAGTTGATCAACTTGGAAAAATTATTTAATTTTGATTAATATATGAAGTTGAATAACTTAAGATTGAATAAATTATATCTATATATGTTATTTAATTTCGCAAAAGCAATTGGAACTTCAAGATTAAGAAATAGCAGATAGTGTTTAAATTAATTAAGTTATTTATAAATGAAAATTTTGAGTTTTCAGTTAATTTAGTATTAGTTTAGAATTATTACATGTGATTGATTCATATTTTACAGAAAATAATAAATTATTTGAAAATCTCTAAATTTCGAGGTCCATGTCAAGAAATTCACTTTCCAGCCTCTAACCAAAACAAAGAATAAACAAAAGGTTGGTTTAGATTAAACCTTAGTAATAAACTTTGATGTACTAAAATAATTTCTAATTAACGATCGTATAAATTGGTTGTTCATCTACTACTACTACTAGAAAATTGCAGTTTGTAATGGATTTAATGACGTTCAAAATCCGACAAGAACCATAGCTGCAAATTATTGCGACATAAACAGTAATTTTACCAAAGGACTTGAGTCGGAGTTTCGAGACGAATTTTGCACTCGCAAACATGACACACTAGTCAAAGAAATTCCTAGGCTTCCAATGGACTTTGTGCCAGATATGTCGCAAAATTTGGATGGTAATATTTCGTTGCAATTTTTTTTTTTTTTAACTACTGAAAAAAACTACTTTTAGCGATGAAAAAATTTCATGGCAAATTGGAATGGATTTTATGACGAAAAAGCTATCACAAAAATATCCATCCATTGCAAACTGATAATTTTTGAACAAATTAACTTTGGCCTTTTGCAATGAAAAAAAATTCGTCGCAAAATTTTTTTTAAAAAATGTAAAAAAAATTTTGCAATGGAAAGAAATTCGTGCAAAATTTAAGTTTTTTTGTCGCAAAACTAAAAAAAAGGAAAAAATTAAATTTTTTTTGAGGCAGAAGAGGGAAATTAAGTCCCCCATTTGGTTTCATTTTCATTTCCAATTTCTATTTCGATCATTTCTAAAATTTGAAAAGTTAATTAGTGGAAATGGGTTAAAAATGAGTTTGTATTTGGATGAATTGTTGAAAAAGTAATGATTATGTTGGATTTAGTAGGTTGTAGGTGGAGAGAGATAGAAATAATGTAATAAAGATAGAAGATATATAGGTTATTGGGATAAGATATATAGGTTATTAGAGAATGTATTTTAAAAATGAAAATAAAATTGATGTCGGATGACAATGTTTAAAAAGTGATAATATTTCATTTCTAGAATAGTAAAAAATGTGAAAATAGAGTGTGGAAATGAAACCAAACTCTCCCACCCACACAATCTATAAGCCATTCTTTAAGTAAGTACCCTGCCCCCCTTCCCCCCACCCTCACCCAAAAAAAAAATAATTTTTTTCTTTTTTCTTTTTTATTTCTTTGTTATAGCTACTGACCGGCCGATCGTAGCTAGCAAACTGCTGGTCTCTATTGGTTATGGCCAGCAGCAACCAACTCGATCTGGCCTTTTTTTTTTTTTAAATTTGTTTTAATTTTAAATAATATTAATGATTTTTGTTTAATTATTGTTTTAGGTTTGAACAGCACATTTTTTGCATGATCCTAGCTAAATAAGGTAATTTTTTAATTATAATTTATTATGTTAGTTAAAATTTGATTTATTTATTTAGTAACACATATGATTTACGTATTAGTTAACTAAAATAAAAATTTATGTATTAGTAAGGTAATTTAATTTAACACAAATAATGATTCATGTATTAGTTAAAATTTGAGTTAAATTTTATATTTATATTAAATGTTGTCATATTATGTTAGATTTATGCTTTTATATGAATTAAAAGTTCTATTAGAATTTCGATTGAGTTAAACTTTATGTTAGTATATGTTGAATTGTATTAAGTTTATAAGTTTTAATTTAGTTTATGGAATTATGATTTATGAATAAATATTTACATTTATAGCATGTGCCTAATGACATAGGCTATCTTGACTATGGTAGATAGTTTTTATGAGTGTTGAGGTTTTTGGACCATTTCAAAGTAAGTTTGTCTTTTGATTTTATATATTTTTTTAGTAGAATATATTAGAATTGTTTAGAGTTGGTGGAATTAGAAAGGAGGAGAAGATGTTGGAAGAAGGGGTGAAGTTTTTTCATTTGTTGCTAATTAATGTTTAATTGATAATGGGTGTAAGGGGGAGTGTTTATGTGCTCTTATGTGTTTATGAATATTATTAGTTGTTTTTAATTGAAATGATGCTACTTATTTTATTGAGTATTGTTTCTTCGGCAATTTGAATATCCTATTTTAGGGAGTTTTTGAAATTTTTTTATAATCACACCATCACCATAACACACCAAATAATTTGTTTACTCACTTCAATTGTTAGCTCATTCTTCCATCCTTTTGTCAATTAGACTTCTTCTTTTTTTTTTTATTTGCCGAATGTATTCATGTCTAAATAATGATGATGAGCAATTCCTTTCCAACAAACATATATTAATAAAGTAAATAATCAAATAATTTCATCAAAATTGAAATATTTATAATAAAATTACTTTTGCATCATTTAAATTGAAATTGATTTTAATGAATTTACTCCTTTATAGAACATGGATATTCATGTTGAACATAGTTGGATGTATAATATGCTCTTGCTAAATTGAAAAGACTATATAAGAGAGTTTGTTGTTGGGGTGAAAATTTTTATTGATTATGCATATGTCCAACCTCTATATTCAAAAGATGGAGGAATAAGGTGTCATTGTTTAAAAGATAAAAATTTGAAAAATTTGACACCTGATGAGGTACATGTACATTTTTTGAAATATAGATTTCACCCTAATTATTGATATTGGATTGCACAAGGGGAGACTGAACCTCTAGATTTCCATATGCTTAGGGGAGCTTTTAGTAATGCTAATTTTTGTTTTGATGCCGTGAATAATAGGTATGAAAACATGGTTTTGTGATACTATAAGATCTAGTTTTTATACTACTGAAATTAATCATGAGAAAGATATTAATCTGAATAGAGAGGAACCAAAATATAGATGCTCAAGCTTTTTATGATATGTTGGCTGCTACCTAATGACCATTATGGTTAGATTGTGAAACTCATTATGAGTTGTTTATGACTCTACAAATGATGTGCTTAAAATCTGACTACAATATGTCTCAAGGATATTTTGATCGAATGACAGAGCTTAGTAAATCTTCAAATCATTTAGAAAACTATGTCTCAAATAACTTCTACCTACCAAAGAAATTGGTGTCAAAATTACGGTTAAGTTCTGTGAAGATCAATTGTTGTATCAATGGTTGTATGTTGTTTTACACAATTGATGCTAGTCTAAAAAAATGTAAGTTTTGCAATTATCCCCATTTTAAACCAATCATAAGAGGTCATTAAAGGAGAAAGAGAATTCCTTACAAAAAGATGCATTACTAGCCCTTAACTCTTCCCCTCAAAAGATTACATGCATCTTTGAAATTAGTTGAGCATATGAGGTGGTACTTTGAAAATAAAATAAGTTTTGGTATTTTATATCACCTTTTGATGGGTTCGCTTGGAAGCATTTTGATGAAACTCATTCGGATTTTGCATTTGAACCAAGAAGTGTTAGATTTGGATTATGTGCAGATGGATTTAACCCCTTTAGTCAATCTACTACACCATATTCATGTTGGGTGGTTATTGTGACTTCATATAACTTGCCTCTTGAATTGTGCATGACAACTTCTTACATATTGACTTGTATAATACCTTATCCACATAACCCTAAGAGCAAAATTGATGTGTATTTGCAACCTTTAATTGAGGAGTTGAAGTCGTTATGGGAAAAGGATATAGAAACTATGACATTTCTAGGAAATAAAACTTTCAATTAAGGGCAGCTCTCATGTGGATGATCAATGATTTTCCTGCTTATGACATGCCATCAGGTTAGATGACTGTAAGAAAATTAGCACATCTAACTTGTGTCAAGCGAACTAAGTCATTTATGGAAAACTAAAGAAAGTAATCTTATTAGAGTATCCAAGTGTAACTTGAAAAGAACGTTTTCCTCTTTAACTGTCATTGGTTTGATTTAGACATTCCATTTAACCATGGTATTAAGATAAAAAAAGAGTATGATATCATTGTGATCAAAAAAATAAAAAATATCCAAATTTTGATCCTTTTATCATTGCTCAAAATGCATTTTGAGTGTATTATATTTCTTATCCTGGTGCTAAAAGAGATAAAGTCTATTAGCAGTTTGTGATCAAAGTAAGGCCGAGAAGTAGAGTGGATAGATGTTATATTGTAGAGGTAGCTTTTCAAGAACCATCTACCATAGTCAATGCAATTGTTGATATCGATCTAATTAGTGACTTGCTTCATATTGAGGGAACTTGTGATCATAAATCTAGAAAACAATCAAGTGATAGGCAGTGATGAAGAGTTGGGGGTTGAGGATGAGGGAGAGAATGACGACAACGGCGAGGCACATGATGATGATGATGATTAGTTATTTTAATTTAATCTAATATAATATTAATTTATGTAAAATCTTATTGTTGATGTAATATATTGATTGTAATCTTTATGATTCTCTCTTTATTATGATGGTAATTTATTTAATGTCATTTATCTATTATAATATGAGTAAAATGCACATTACCCACCCTGTGAAATTCTAAATTACCGCAAAACCCCTGTGTAAAAAATGGAGTTTGATTAGCTCCTTGTGTTTCATAAAAATTACCACAATACCTCCCTGATGGTGAACACGTGCTTATCCTACAAGTTGAAGAAATGATTTTGGGGATAAATTATCCATATTGCCCTTGAAGGGGTTTAGTAGGCCCTTTTTAAACTAAAATTTTCAAAACTCTATTTTTAGGTTTTTCCTTTTCAATTCAACAATATTGCTTTGAAAAATTGTCCCCCTCTCTCATTTCCTGTCTCTATTTTCTTTGTACATCATATAAGTTGTATTGCTTCGTCTTGTATTTTCTCGCTCATACTACCAAGGAAAATGGCCACAAGCTCATCGCGTTGTAAAAATCAAGGACCAAAGCACACCTTGGATTTGAAATTTAGCTCATCACCTATGTATGGTGTAACTTGAGATGTAGCATTGAAGTGGTTGAATTTGAGCAAAATTCCAAGGGGAGACTTTATTATAGATGTTCCAACCAAGTCTGTGATTTTTTTGTTAGCATAATCTAGTGAGCACTGCATGGTTTCCTTTGAGCATTCTAGCTATTCCTCCAAAGGCGACAATCCACACAGAAGATGAAGGTGAATTAGATGAAATCTCAATAAAAAATGAGGTCATCTTGCTAGTTGGGAGTCATGAAAATTGGACTTACATACATGTATCGTGGATTTTTCTTTTGGCTTTCGTTGTTGTCATTGTGTGTTTGTTGAAAAATTAGGAGTATACGATTTTCTAATTATACCCCTATGTAATCTATATGTGTTGTGTGTTTCTCTTGTTATTTTCAATTCTAATTTTTCTTGTTTCACTTGAGTATGAATTTTTGTTTAATTTGTACAAATATCACTTTTAGTAATTTTTGTTGTTTAGGTTAGGTGTTGAGTATACAATGGAATAATAAAACAATTTAATTTAAAGCTTAAAACTTTACATTATTGTAATGCAACATCGAGAACCATCAAGTTGTGCATTGGCCCCAATCTATTAAAAATAGGCCATAAAACTCCTCTGTGTAAATTAGAATTGATCTTGATAATGAAAAAAGGGCCATCTTATTGCCATCATGCATTGTTATGAAATCTATGTAGAATATACATGCGGCATGTGTTAAGTTGTATTTTTGTCATTTAATTTGTATAATTTTCCCTTATGATTAATAGTAAAAATGCTTAATTGTTGGCTTTTAACTTTTATTTTATATTTTGTTAAGTGAATTGAAGATTCGAGCTAAATGTAGTTGAAAATTGAGTATTTGATATGCTTGGAGCAAAAATCACATTTTCGAGGAGACGAGAAATAGAAGGAAATTATTCGAGTTCGGATATGTCTTACTTCACAAGACTTTATGCAAATTTAATTAGGAAGCATTGAACTTCTTTTGGCAGTTGTACATTTTTTGGATGCTTCAATTTATATTACTTTAATTAGGAGAATTTAAGTTTTCCTATTCCGATAGGACTCGTATTAGCTTCTTAATTGCATTAGGAATAGGAGGCTATTTATATGAAACTAGGAATCTTTCAAAGGGAGCTTTCTCATATCTTTTCATTCAGTATATTTTATTTTCCTACATTTTTCTTTCAAACATGAGTTGCTAAACTCTTGTTCTAGCCTAAGGGATTATTAAAGGTAGGGTTCTTTAGTATTTGTGAGATCTAAATAATTTTATTTGTATTTCTTATTTCTTAAGTATTTATTTATTTTTTGTTTTCATTATGAATATTTAGGTTTGTTGAATTTAGGATCCAAATTTGACAACTTAGAATATTTGTTCTGACAATTAGAACATTAAATATGTAATTGTTTAATTATTTTGATATTTGTGGCAAATAACATAGTTATGTGTGGAGATATGCATGATTTATGTGATGTGGATAAATAATGTAGTCTAAATGAACCCGCTTGTATGTGTTTGATGGCTAGGGTTGGGTTTTTCTAGTTTTTAAGCTGTTGATAAATTAAATCCTATGAGCATTTCTTTAGAGGGTTTTATTGGCAAGGAAAACAACCAATGAGCTTATCTTAGTTATTGAGACAATAAGGAGAGATTGGTTATTAGGGTATCCAAGTAACTATAACTAGTCTATTTAGGAAAAGAGGAATTTATCTTTGCATCAGTGATCAAATTTATGAACCAAATTGAGATTTTACCTTAGGTTAGATTTTATTTTCATTGATTTCTTATTTAATTTATTTTATTTCTAAGATTTTAGGTTTTTCGTTTCAGGAAAATCCCCTATCTTTTCTATTTTATTAATAAATTTGAAAGAATTAAAATTTACCAGTCCTTATGAAATATGATCCTACTCACCACTAATTACAACTCATATCTTTAGAGTAAGAATTTATTTTTGTTAGATTTGACACCCATCAAATTTTGGTGCTATTGCTAGGGATTGGTGTCAAATAATTTTGTTTCTTTTAATACCTCAATCTTTTCGTACAGGTGCACTTCAGGATCATGAAAAAAATTTAATGGAATTAGTTGAATCGGATTTGACTTAACTACTACTTTGTATTGAATATCCAGAGTTGGAAACATCTTTTGAGTTAAAATATAGGTTAATCCATCTACTACCCATTTTCCATAGTTTGGATAATGAAGATCCCCATAAGTATTTCAAGTCATTTCATGTTGTGTGCTCAACTATGAAACCCTAAGGAGTGTCTGAAAAGCAAGTCAAGTTGCGAGCTTTTCCGTTTTCCTTAGTAGGTAAAGATAAGGATTGGCTCTATCACTACATGGATTGAAATGGTAAGATTGTTTCTTGAGAAGTTTTTCCCTACTTTATGTGCTACTAGTATTAGAAAAGAGATAAGCGAGATAAGATAGGGAAATGCAGAGAGCCTTCACAAATATTGGGAAAGGTTTAAACAACTTTACACAAGCTGCCCATAACATGGTTTTATTGAGCAACTTCTCATTCAGTATTGTTGTGAAGGACTTTTATTGATAGAAAGGAGGATGATGGACGCAGCAAGTTAAGGAACCATAGTGAACAAAACTCCAAGCGAATCTAGAGAAATAAATTTTTCAATAGATGCCAACTCCTAACAATTTGGACACTGTTGGGACCTTCCTAGAAGGGTCAATAAGGTAAGTAACTCATCTTTTGAGTGTTAGATTTCCACCTTTTGTTCAACAATTGGTTGTAAGAAATAAGTAACAATTCAAGACTTGTGGGATTTGTACCAACATGGGTTATCTTATGGATATGTGTCCTATGCTCCAAGAGGATTCTTGTGAACAAGTTAATGCAGTATGAGGATTCCCTGAACCACCGCAAAGAAAGTATGATCCCTACTTGAAACACCTACAACCAAGAATGGAGGGATCATTCGAATTTTAGTTACAAAGAGCAATCATAGAACTACCAATTCTTCCAATAAAAATCCAACAACCATCCTCTTCAAATACAGGTATGTCTCTTGAAGAGATTGTTAAATCACTTATGACTAACATATATCCATTTAAACAAGAAATACGAGCAAGCATTTAAAACTTTGGAGAACCAAATAAGTTAGCTAGCCACCTTGGTGAGTAAGATAGAATCCAAAGGAAAGCTACCGTCTCAGATAATTGTCAATCCCAAGTAGAACGTGAGTGCAATTGCTTTGAGAAATGGTAAGGAGTTGAAGGAACCCAGCAAGAAGACACGAGAAAACATCATTGTGGAGGAAGTGGAGAGAGAGATTGTTATACCCCGGATTGAGCTAAAAATTCCATGGACTCAATAGTAAAGCAACAAGCTCATTGGTGATACACCTTCTCTTTCCTGAAAGGTTTGCTAAATCCAAAAGGCATGAAGAGGAAAATGAGATTCTTGAAACTTTTTGTAAGGTCAAAATAAATATCCCATTACTTGATGTAATCAAGCAAAGACCTTGATATGCTAAATTTCTCAAGGAATTGTGCATAAACAAAAGAAAATTAATGAGTAATGAAAGAATAAGTGTGGGGAAAAATATCTCAATAGTGATACAGAGGAACTTGCCTGCCAAATGCAAGGACCCAAGTATGTTTACTATCCATTACAAAATTAGCAATGTTGGAATTGAAAAGGCCATCTATGATTTTGGTGCTTTAATTAATATCATGACTCTTTCCATCTACCTTTCCTTGAATATTGGTCCTTTGAAAGAAACAAGAGTAGTTATTCAACTTGTTGATAAGTTTATTGTATATCTTGAGGGAGTCTTAGAGGATGTGTTAGTATAAGTTAACGAGTTGATTTTTCCTATTGATTTTTATGTACTTAATATATTTGAAGATAACTCTTCTAATTTATTGTAAATATTATTGGGAAGACCTTTCCTTAGAACCTTTTGGACAAAAATTGATATGCATGATG
>JACGDI010005586.1:850806-895459 GCA_014898725.1 Jacaranda copaia
TACATTCTTATTTTGAAACATTGAAGCTAATATTGGGTTTATGTGTTGGGGAGGGGTGGGGGGGAATTTTGGATTCACAATTTAGTTTTGCTTCAAACATGCATGAAATGACTTTTTATTCTTCTTATTTGCATCCAAAGTGTGCTTTAGTTCTTGATTTGTTAACTTTTCTTGTATACCTTTTTCTTTTTTTTATGATTGTCCCTGAGGTAAAATGTAAATAAATGTGTTGAATTAGGACACATTGTAATAATGGCAAAAATAGTAGAGCCTTTGTTTATTGCACTTTAGCTTATTGCCTTGTTGGTTGATTTGGATGAAAGTTGTATGAGGGAATTAATACATATTATCCTTAACAATTGTCATGCATTGTGGGTTAACCTTTCTAGAACTTGCCTTGATGAGCTTATTTGGATTGAATTGTTGAGTTGAATGTACTAAGATAATGAAGGTGACTAGGTTTGACCATTTAACCCCTTTCCAAAACTTAAAAACAAAATGCACTGGCTTGATTACTCTATTGATCACCAAAATAAAGTGATTATAAGTAGGGATAATAACCATCTAGTTTTGTAACCAGCTGAGTAACTAGGTGCATTCATCAACAATGTTTATATTGGTGTAAAAAGGTTGGATGAAATTCTAGACAAATTGTAGACGTCTGAGTAACTGAGTGCATTTATCAACAATGTTTGTATTTGCATAAAAATGTTGGTTCATGTGCTAAATGTTGTGCAAAAAAGGAGATCGAATAAGGTTTTCTTTTCATCCTTTATTTTTTCTTTCATTCAACTTGCTATTTTTTCCTGGATATGTGATATCATTACACATTTTTGATAATTGACCTTCTATGTCTTGACTAGAAATGATCTTAATGAAGAAGTGTTAAGTCCCTTTTACATTTCAAGTTTGAAGAGATTGCTAAGGTAACAAGTTATTTGTGTGACTTATGAGGGTACTTTTGATGAAGTGCATGTTTCTACTATGTCTTGATTTAACCTTCTAAAATTTGATAATTCAAACTATATTGGGGACAAGCTGAGAAATAGCTTGAAGGGATCGTGAGAAAGGTTGATAAACCAGGGCTATTGTATGCTTTAGGACAAGCATTGTTTAAGTGCGGGGGGAATTTGTTAAGTTTTATTTTTTTTCGTTTAATTCATATAATTTCCCTTTATGATTAATAGTAAAAATACTTAATTGTTGGATTTTAACTTTCATTTTATATTTTGTGAAGCAAATTGAAAATTTTAGCTAAATGTAGTTGAAAATCAAGTATTTGACATGCTTGGAGCAAAAATTGCATTCCCGAGGAGACAAGAAATGGAAGAAGAAAATAATTCAAGTGCGGACATGTCTTGCTTCACAAAACTTTATGCAAATTTAATTAGGAAGCATTGAACTTATTTTGGCAGTTGTACATTTTTGGAATGTTTCAATTTATATTTCTTTAATTAGGAGAATTTAAGTTTCACTGTTCTAGTAGGACTCTTATTAATTTCCCAATTGCATTAGAAGTAGTAAGCTATTGATATGGAACTAGGAATTTTTCAAAGAGAGCTTGCTCATATCTTTTCATTTAGCATATTTTATTTTCCTACATTTTTCTCTCAAAACATGAGTTGCTAAACTTTTGTTCTAGCCTAAGGGATTATTGAAGTTTGGGCTCTTTAGTATTGTGAGATCTAAATAATTTTATTCATATTTCTTATTTCTTGAGTATTTATTTATCTTTTGTTTTCATTATGAATATTCAGGTTTATTGAATTTAGGGTCCAAATTTGATAGCTTAGAATATTTGTTATGTCAATTAGAACATTAAATTCATAATTGTTTAAGTGTTCTGATATTTGTGGCAAATAACATAGTTATGTGTGGGGATATGCATGATTTATGTGATATGGATAAATAATGTAGTCTAAATGAACCCTGCTTGTATGTGTTTGTTGGCTAGGGCTGGATCTTTCTAGTTTTTAAGCTATTGATAAATTAAATCCTATGAGCATTTCTTTAGGGGGTTTTATTGGCAAGGAAAACAACTAATGAGCTTGTCTTAGTTATCAAGATAACAAGGAGAGATTGGTTATTAGGGCGTTCGAGTAACTATAACTAGTCTATTTAAAAAAAGAGGAATTTATCTTTGCATCAATGATCAAATCTGTGAACTAAACTGAGATTTCACCTTAGGCTCTATTTCATTATCATTGATTTCTCATTAATTTATTTTACCTCTAAGATTTTAGATTTTTCATTTCATAAAAATCCCTTATCTTTTCTATTTTATTAATAAATTTGAAAGAAATAAAATTTACCAATCCCTGTGGATTATGACTCTACTCATCACCGATTACAAAATTATATCTTTAGAATAGGAATTTATTTTTGTTTGAATTTCACACCCATCAGTATGTATGGCCCCTCTATATTAAAAAATGGGCCATAAAACCCCCATATTAAATAAGAATTACCTGTTAATCAATAATTGTCTATTAACTAGATAGCCACCTATAAATAACTGAAAAAACCATTTAAGTACGTATATGTACTGAAAAAACCCTGTTAATGATGTATTTTATTGAGGCTTACTTGCACTTCTATTTTAAAAAAATGGGTCATGTAACCCCCATATGAAAATTGGAATTGTACATATAAAGATAATAACTTCTAGAATCAGGCCTTGTTAACACCATGGGTAAAATGAATGTGCATATATTCAGATCACATGTAGCCATCATATTGTTTCAACCTTTATTTCTCCATTTTGTGGAATGTATTATAAAACATTGGAAATAACAAAGGATGAAAAGAGGCATTGGAAGGACAGATCAGTTGGACCACGTTTTAAAATAATTAATATCATAAGCATTCATCTATTTTGGCATTGTGGTGTTGCATACAAAATTATAAAACCATCATTTATTGAATCCTCCCCTATGCCATTCAACCAAACTTCAATAACTAACCAAAAAAGCAAAAACAAATCCCTAGCCTATATTATACACCACAATCTCCAATTCCCATCATATAAAAACCAAGTCTGACCACATGTTTATGCATCCCTTGTCCCAATTAATAATAAGAGAAACAAGTATGGACAAAAAAATAGGATATTCACATACTATGCCACCAAATACAAAATAGCTAAGGACTTTTGGCCTGGTTATCTCTTCATTGTTCAAGGTTCCCATACTTTTTTCCTTGACCTAATTCTTGCTAATACATTAGCAATTTTTGGCCTTCTTATTCTTTTTCTTCTGATTGTCTGCCTCTCATTTCCTACAGTTGGATTTTCAGCACCATGAGCTGGAGCAATTGCAGATGAACCTATACTTGTTGCATCAGATTAACATACAGATTTTGAGATGCAGTGGATTGTTTCCTTTTTTTACATCATAGTAACTCTTCATTCTTCCTTCTTTTATACAATTTGCCCTTTAATGTTCAAGCAGCACAATAATGTTAGCTTAAGTGGTCCATATAGCAATTAACATGCTTTGTACCTTAGAAGTAGCTTTAAGTTCTACTTATCTTTTTTTCTATTTTTTTGGTAGGGGCTGCGCGAATGCAGGCCCCCTTTACCACAAATTATAACGTAGGCTTGACCACTTGGGCCGACCTTAGGCAGGTACCTCTCGCAAGTGCAATGGAGGTCACCAACCTAGGCCATGGGCCTTCCTGATCACCCATTGACCCCGTCCGGTATGTAAAGTTCTACTTATCTTCTTTGTATTTTGGTTTGAATTTGGAGAAGTCTACTTTTGGGAGTGTTTGTTGTTAACCTTTCTAGTAGTTTCTCGAGCCTAGGAGTATAGAAAAAAGTTGAATATGGAACATATGGTATTGAATATTTTAAAGTATAATCTACATATAAAGGGACACCTTAGTGTGATTGGGATTCTACTGCCCCACATCTATTTGCTGTAATTTGCAAAGCTCTAACCAAGTACCTATTCATTGCCCTCATTTCCCTAAAATGAAAATATGGAAAGATATCAATTAAAATATGTTGAAGTTCATAACAATTACAATAAACATATAAACTAAAGTTAACATGGAGAACAACAATTTGCTTCACCTTGAACAATTTTGATTTAGTGTGTGATGGAATTTTACAAATAACTCTATTATGTCCTTTTCGAAGGCAATTTTTACAAGTATGAGTGAGTCCTTTTGTTGTGGATCTTGCTATTTGCATCTCACCGCATCTCTTTCTCCTAAGCTTCTTTGGCCTTTCTTTCTTCACTCTAATCTTAGGTTCCTTAAGAGGGGGATCAATGCTGTCACTCTTAATGTAATCATTTTTTCTAGGTACAACCTGTATCATCTTGCTATAGACAGGAAAATACATCTCCTTTTTATAGCATGCATTGATAAAATCTTCCAAATTGCTCATTCCTTTAGCAATAGCCGTACATGCATAGGGACAAAGGCATCCATTCAACTGAAACATACTATAGCTGCATTTTCCTACCCTCAAATCCACCCTATGCTTGTCTAACATATGGTTAATCTCTTATCTTCTCCTCCACACCTTGTTGCAATATAGTTTCTTGCTACCACTTGACATTTGTTATTTTTTTTCAGTATATTAGAACATATGTTTTCTGGAAACTTCTCTATAGCTTGTATTTTCATTTGTAGCCTAGTCATAAGCATACTTCTAATCTACTCCAACATACTAATTATAGGCTTATCCCTAGTAGGTAGGATACAATTATTGAAAAACTCACTAAGATTGTTCACTATGATGTCAGATAAGCATTTTCTTGAGAAATGGCTCTTACTCCAATGCTTTGCAGGAACTTTCCTCAACTATTTTGCAAATGGTCAGGCCTTTTTTGGGCCAACCTCTTTATTCTTCTTCATCCATAGGTCAAATTCATTTATGTTAGCTATGCTAGCTATATTTTGGAATAACTGTCTCATTTGATCATATCTATGCTTTATTTTGAAGTTGTCATACATATGCTTAAGATAATACCCATGTTCACATTAAGACACAAGACTTTTTAATGCTTTCACAAATCCCTTTTGCCTATTTGAAATAAAGAGCCATCTATTCCCACGAATGCTACCTATATATTCTAATAACTCTATTAGAAACCAAGTCTAATTCTCTTTGTTTTCAGCTTGGACAACAACTTATGCAATAGGAAACATGTTGTCATTCCCATCCCTTCCAACAGCTACCAACAACTACCATCCATGATGTGAGTTCAAAAAGCATCCATCAAGTCTTGTAATTGGCCAACATCCCATCAAAAAACCATCGTTTAAGGCACTGAGTCCATAATACGACCTTTCAAATATTGGAGTATCAAGCTCTTGGCTTTCGTTAAAATCACCTTGCTTCCTTCATTAAATATAATCATAATCTAAGCATAATCTCTTAAGTATTGATATTGAGCACCATCTCTATCCCTGATTAAGTTCAATACCTCTCTCATCACTTTTCTTGCTTTTCAATATCTAACCTCAATATTATATTTACTCTTGACAAGGTTGACCATGCCTTGGATGCTAACACTAGGATGATCTCTCATTGTCTTCTCCACTCTCTTTGCAAGGTACTTGAACGTAGTAAGTTTATTCTCATACACTTTTGCACATGTGTGTTCTCATTTAATGGTTTTGACTTGGAATGTGACTGAACCTTATATAGGAAAATCATGGATTCTCTAATTTCATCCTTGATTTGCACATTCAATTGTGATCCTTGCCTTTTTATTCTTCTTGTATCTAAGCTTGAAACCATTCCTAACACAGCAATCTACAAGAGCCTCTCTAAATACTTGTGCACTTGCAAATTTCATGCCAACCATTGACACAAAGCTCTCTATGTTTGTCCTTTATTTAAAGGTTAGATATCTTAGCCTTTTATCATTTGAACCATGGAGACTATGCAGGTCAGAATCATCCTTTGGATCATTAGACCATTCCTTATCATCATCTCTATTCACTTGTGAGTTGTCTTCTCCAACCCTTGTGCTTGGTATCTCTCTTTTTTTGCTATTCATTCACCTCAACATCCTTCTCATTTTTTGAACCATATTTGATTTGGTGTAATCTATAGACTTTTAGTAAAAAAGTCATTATCAGAGGAGTCCTCAACATCTTCAGACATCTCAGTAGGAGCATTTGAGTCTACTACATCACAAGCTTCATCACTAACTGAATCTATCTTAACGCAATTCTCATCACTGAAATTATCTAGCCCTTCTTATGGCTTTTTATCCACTTTAGATGCTATTTCAACTCTTGTAGAATTATGCTCAACTTGTGACTCACTATGATAGTTATCTCTATCAAATGTAAGCTAAACAAATTGATCAACTCCATCAAGTTATGCTGCTTTATTCATCATTGATAGAGTGTTTTCTCTTGTTGAATGGTAAATTGATTCCTTATTACCTTGTGGCAATTGTTGGGAACAAAAATCAACCCATAACTGCTCATCAACTTGGACAAGTATAAGCCATGCAACAGGCTCATCAACTGGACAGCTTCAATGATGTTCTTCATGTAAAGGATTTCCATTCTTTTCAATCAAATGTGGTTGAACTGATTCCACAACATGATGTGTAGCATCCTAAACCTCTAATGCATCATGCAAATTGATTGGTTGCATTGCTGGTTCATCACTTTGAGCTTTTCTTTTGGTTTTTCTTTGATTGGACTCTTACTCTACTCTTTTTTGTAGATTTCTTTTCATTGCTGCCAAACTTGAATATAGCAAGCCTCTTTATTCTCCTATCTTCTCTTTCTAACCTCTTATCTCTTTCACATTTCTCTAATATTGGGCCATATTTATGTCACTGTGAGTATAATGGCCAAAATCATCACATCATTCTTCCTTTTCAACCCCAGCCACATTAACTACTTTCTCAAGCCCTATGCTTTTCCTAGCAACTTGGCCTTCGACCTTTGCACCCTTTTCAACTCTTGCTTCAAAACTAACATCTTTAACCTTTGTACCCTTCTCAATCCTTACCTCAATACCAATACCCTCAACTCCTGTAACCTCATTATCTCTTGCCTCAATAGTCATACCATGTACCACTACAACATCTTTATCAAACTTTGCCTCAATTAAGACTTGACCATCAAGTACTACACCTTTAGGCCTTGTACCTCAAGACATGCAACCTCATTAACAGTTGCATCAACATTCTCAAGAACATCTGCTGCTGTACCCTCGTTAACAACATCAACATTTACATCCATCTCCTCAATAGCTAGGTCATCAATAGTAGGTGTTTCATTATTTGCATTAACATCTGTAGCTACACCTCCATAATCTTTTGCTTGGATACCTTGTTCATCAATAGGAGATTGCTCATACTCTACCTCTTAAACTACAACATGTTCAGATGGATTTCTCATATTTTAAAGTTTCCTAGCAACAGGTCTTTCATCAACACCCTCATCAAGTTCCATATCAACAGCTAAAACATCATGTACATTTGCATTCATATCATCTAGCTGAACATTAACATTCATACCATCCACCTCTACTTTACTATGATGATCATTTCTAACATGACAATCAACAACATGTTCTTTAACAACTATATTAGATGACTGCCCTTCATATTGAGGGTCATCCTCATAATTACCATTAAATGTTATTTGATTAATCATCTCCTAAACACATTCTTCTTGGCTCTTTGAGTAGTTATTAGTTCAAACATTTCCTTATGTATCTATCACAAGTAGAGGATTCCTTATATCCTCAACATACATAGGGCAAGCCAAATCTCTACCACTATACCACCTCACAATTTCAACAATAGTACACTAACTTAACACTTGCCTTAGCCCATTCTCAAGAGACTGTTTAGGGACTTTGAAAGAGAGAACAACAAATGCCACATGACCTCTCATACCACCATACACGTCATAAAGCAGATCTAGGGTGAGGGTGTCAATTAGGATATCTCCGGACACATTCCTCATGCCACCTCTATATTATAAGTGACGAGTGCTCTCAAAGTAACCCCTACCTTTATTTCAAAGTTAGTATATGGGTAACCCATTTTACAAAAAATCAAGTAAATGAAAAGGTCCATTATTCCATAAGCCAAAACTTTAATCCATTAAACCATTAATCAAATTGTAAGCATTATATTAATTTGAAACAAGAAACCAAAAATTTAATCCATTAAACCATTAATTAAACTATAAGCACAATATGTACTTAAAATAACAAAAGGCTAGATTACCCCCTAGAAAACCTTTTAAGTAGTACACTGCCCGCTTGAATAAAAAAAGAGGGCTAAATAGCCCTATTTCAACTATGACAACATTTAAAACTATAATACTAATGGGCTAGGCTAACAAACCTCAATTTCAGAATAGACTTGCCCACACGATCATATGGTAATAATGAGCCTTATTATAACCTTTGTCAGAATAAAGTACAGTATAAAAAGGACAAAGTAGCACCACATGTTTTTAGAAAAGAAATACGTTAATATCAATCAATTTTTTAGTAATTGTGTTCAAACATAAACACATACATACACCTATGCATACAGAAAAACAAAAACAAAAAGCAAACATACAATTGGGACTTAACATGGAAGTAATCTTTTGATTCTTCCTAGGAATCTTTTCTTAGATTCATGGGATTCAAACATAGATTCTTTAGAATTTGTAAGAATAAAAAATGACAAACAAAAATTCCAAAAAAAAAATAAAAATCCTAAAGCATATGTCATTCCCCATATACTGAGTTTAGTTCTTCCCCAACATTTACATTTACATTTCAACGCCCTTCAGAGAAGATGAATACCACTAGGACAAAAAAAAAGAAACCTCAAAAGAACAAGAAACTAACAAAACAAAATAAAGCAAATGTGCTTCTTCTTTTATGGAGAGTTTCCAAAAATGAAACGTGCACCAACCCAAAAAGACAAACATGCTTTGTACCCAAAATATCAATTGAAACATACATTTCACACAAAAATTACATGTCAATATTTCAATATGCTCATAATAGTTTGAAAAATAGAACTATAGAAGATAAAATGAAAGGATACATACTTGGAAGGGTTTTTCACAAAATGATTCTTCTTCACTTGACAATTTCTTTGACAAAGTATGATTTCCTCTTGGTGTAATGCAACAATTTTTTAAATGGTGATTCTTTGCATGGATTCCCTTGGGTGGATATTTTTTCTTCGCTCAAACAAAGTGAAAGAGAAATTTTCAAATTTTGAAAATTTTTGAGTTTGGAGTGTTTTTTGTTTATTTATTTCTCTTTCTCCTTTGATTCCAAATGCCTCAGTGCTAGAGGGAAAATTGTAATATTTTTTTTCTCTTTTTTTTCATAAGGGCAATTTTGTCTTGTCATTTTTTTCTTCATCAAAAAGTGGTAATGGGGTGAGTGAGCCAATTTTTATGAAACACAAGGAACTAATCAGACTCCATTTTTTACACAGGGATTTTTGTGGCAATTTCGGATTTCATAGCGAAAAATGTGTATTTAACCCATTATAATGTATAATTAGTGTTTGTTATAGATGTCAAGTAACGCAAAGGAAAAAAATAAGACTGTTTCATCTAGCACTGGATTGGAGTCATATATACCTCCACACACTTATCTAGATATTGTATTGGGTAGTTCTTCATTATATGCATCACCTACTCTAGCATCTATCCCATCTACACCAATATTTATAGATATTGGGAGTACAAATTTTACTCAAAAGGCCTTTATTTGGCCTCGAGGGAAAGAGTAATATTTTTTAATCTTTTTAATTATAGTCATTTATATTGTTATGTGTACTAACTAAATTATATTTTATCTTTATAATACATGTTGTAAAATATCTTTGTGAAATAGGTCCTTCGAGTAGTTATTACATGCCCAAGAGATAAGTGCCATTATTAAAGGCCACATACAAGAAGCATAGAGATTATGGAAAAAGATTCCAGAGGCAGTTAAGACGATCTGGTTTGGGGAGTTCAGTGTAATAATTATTTTAAGTATAATATATGTTTTTTTTAATTAGATTTCAAAATGGAGGAGTTCTTTAAGTGTTTTGAATTCTTTTATGAACATGAGAGAGTAGAGATTCACAAAATATTTGAGCATTGAGACTTGGAGATAATAAAAAATAAGTTGCACTTAGTGTGCCAATCCAAAAAAAGACCTATTTGGATGGAAGGTAAAGTTTGGGGTAGATTCCTTGAAGAATGTTGCAAGGATGGATTCAAGAAGATAAGTGTTCAAAATAAAGCAAATCGGGCATCAGACTATGGTGGTGTGGGATTTCCACTCCATTAGGGTGGTTGTATTTCACATCTGTCACACAAAGATAAATTGGTAATTTTCATAAAAGTATCAATATTTAATTTTAGTTATAATTAATTCTTGATAAATGTGTTTGGATATAGGAGAAAGAACTTGGACACCCACATGGACTTGTAGAATCATTTATGCGTGCACATTCTATATTGAATGAAAAACGTGATTGCATATGGGTCAATGAGCGTGCACAGAATATTTATGTAAGTAGTACATTATATAAAAACATCTAATAATGTAAATGTTATAATTTTTATGTTATATATATAAATTTGATCATCCTGCGTATTTCATGTAAAGAATGCGTTTACCAATCAACTGGAAAAGTTCTCCAGTTAAAGTTGAAACGATGGTGTTGAAAGTTTTTCGTTACCTATGTCATCTCAACTTTAGGTGAGAGTTCTAAGTTGTTAATTTATATTTTGTCTTATTTTCAAATGTAATTATTAGATTTTTATCAATTCATGCAAAATTTTACTTATGTAGGTGTGGAAAGTTATGGCAAGTGGGTTGAAGAAGGGGGGGATTTATGAACTTGGAAGTGAAACTTTCTTTATCTCAGGTCACTCATCTATTGGACCCCAAAATGATGAGCCATATGAAAGGATTAAGAAGTTGGAAGAAGAAATGATGGAGTTAATAGAAGAAAATATGATGTTTATGAAAAAATTCAAGGATAAGGAGATGATGCGACATATGTTGATGTAGCAGAGTATACATATCCCATCACCATATTAGTCATCAGTTCATCCTTAAACATCGTTGTATTATCTGCACGATTTTCATTCATATTGTCCTCATCTATATCCCCTAATAAATAGCTATGAAGAAACATAGATGACAAAAATGGTGCTTGATTGACTCATGTATTAGTGTTTAGTTATATAGTGTGTGAAGATGGTTATGCTCTGATAATTACATTCGAATACTTTTATATTGTTGAATTTATGAATATTTTGTTTAATTGATGGTATATTTGGATTTTATGGAGGATATTGTTATTTTATCATTTGGTGATTATGAATATTGTTAAGTATAGTCTTGTTGAATTTATGAATATGCTATTTGTTGATTTCAGGTTTTTGATATAGGAAAAAATGTTGCAAAATAATTGGAAAATAAAAAATATTTTGCGATAGAAAAATGCTTCACAAACTACATTTTGCGATAGAAAAATCCATCGCAAAAAACTTTCATGAAAACTAAAAGTTTGTGATGGACAAGAAATCCGTTACAAAATTATTCTTTTCCAATGAATCCATCAAAAAATTCCAAATTTGTGATGGAAAATTTTGTCGCAAAAATGGTCCGACAAATTTGTCGCACATTGAATGGGCAATTTAATAAGAGAGCTCAAATTGAATTGGTATATGTTGCAAAAAAGGCGTTGCAAAATCCATTGCAAAATTTTGTGACCAAGGTTTTTTGGAAGGATTTTTACTATCTCAAAATCCATCATAAATTCCAATTTGCGATGGATTTTTGACAAAATCTATTGCAAAGAGTAGTTCTCTTACTAGTATTTTTTTTAATATATTATATTTTGTGATGGGTTATTCATTACATAATATATGTTTTTAATATTTTTGTTTTTTTGGTGGAGTGATGTTCCTAAAATTTTAAAAATCCCCCCAACCCCCCCACCCCCAACCCAAAAAAAAAAAAATACATGTATGCACTAGAATCAATGATCAAAATAATAAAATGTTTATCGAATATGCCTATATTACCAACATACACCAACATATATCATAAACCTAAACCAATCATCCATACACCAATATTTAGATAAACAACTCTGACAAGTGACAATAAATGAAATCAAAATGACACCACATGTAAATATAATTTGAACATATCAAATAAAATATGACAACAAAAATATAATTAATGTCATCATTTTCATCTTCTTGCATATTTTCATATTCTTGATTAGGATGAGACAAGGATGATGTAATAAAAAGTACTTAAAATTGATGATAGAATGGAGTAGGCAAAAATAAGTTGGTGGGGATAATAGGACTAGAGGCTAAATAACAAATTATGCTTACTTCCCAATAAAATTGCTTTTTTGGCCTACAAAATAGAGATATATGCAATTTTAGTCCCTTGCTTTATTAGAAATTCTATAACATCATATTTTTGAAAAACTTTAAAGATGTTGTTCTAAAGTAAGTTAATCCGTCTAAGAGTTATTTAACAGGAAAGCCATGTGCACCGCATGTGGCCATTAGTAAACTCCCTTTAGAGAGAGTAGACTATTAAGCTAACATGGCATTTTCAAGAGGGAAAATTTGCTGCCCAAAACTTCTCTTTCTTATACTTTTGCCTGAAAAACATTGGAGAAGGCAATTACTTCTTCTTCATTGCCAAAAAGTTTTAGGAAAATTCTATATGGATATTGCTAGAAAGTTTGAACGCAAGTCTTCAGGAAAATGTTTGAGATTTAATTTGTGGGAAGCTAAATTTATCTATCCTTGTAAAAAATGATGATAGAATCAGTAAGCTTTCAAAAGTAACGAAAAATGTCTGTGTTACTTCTATGAAGATCGCAAATGACACTAAAAGGAGGGATGGATAAACAATTAATAGAAGGGAAGAAGTGAATAGAATAGGTGGATGTTAAAAGAAGCTCTTGAAAAGTGCAAGAAAAGAGAGGATATGTTAAGATTGAAGAGATGGATATGTAAATCACAGCTTGCCTGATGGATTTTGAGCTTGAGAGCAATGAAAATTTGGTGGAAAGTAGTTTTTGGTGTTGTCTAATGTTTTATGCTTAATGAAAAAGTATAAGTGACGGTCTTATGGTTTTTAAAGACTAACCATCCCTCTTGTCTGAATGCTTGGTGTCTTTTGTGGTTGTGAAAATGTTTATTTGGTTTTGTTGCTTCACAATTATATTATTGTTGCATATGATTATTAGATTTTTAGTGGATTACAAATAAATTTTGAGGTAGATATAAAAAACAAAAATGTTGCACATTTGGTTAGAAACTCAAAGAGATAATTCTAAGACAAATTTGAGACTAGTTAAAGACATTTTAAACTCAAAATTGTTACTTTGAGAGATATTGTTTCAAAGGGATCGTAGATGAAATTAAAGATACAATTATTGACTAAAATATTATCAAATTATGTACAGATTACAACAAATTAAAGATGGATGTGGATCTTGAATAATTACACAAAGAGACAAACTAGAGAAAAAGTAAGGATGGATTTATAGACATATCTATCAATGAAAATGAGACAAAATTATAGATAGATTTGAGAGAACATTGGAGATGGATTTGATATCAATCACGAAGAGACATAAGTCTCACTCATAAAACGTAAGGTTAGGAATTCAAATCCAGTAGGCATCTCGGGTGTGTGTATAAATAAAAAAAAATGCTAACAAATCAATTCGAAATAGACTTGAACAAATTCAAGATGGATTAGGGACACACACACACAAACGGAACTTTGAAAAAAAGTAGAAACATATTTGCAATAAATTAGAGATGGAATTATGGATGAATTTACTACAAATTGAATATGCTACATGATCTATTTTAATTGGATTCTTAAACGGACAAAATTCCATCTCAAAATTTTATGATGGAATTTTTTTTGTCTTTAATTTATTGACAAGGGTATCATAGATGCATTCAAATATAGGGAATCCATCTCAATTTAAGTTCAGAGACAGAAATATAGTCTTTGAGGCAGACTTTTTCATCACTAAAATCGTGTTCTCTTGTACTGTGGGGATAGTATTTCGGCAAATTATTTTAGAAAGTAGGTTGGAGGAATGTTATATTTTAGTTTATATTTTGAGAATGGCTAGAAATTATTTTGGAGTGAATTTTTTTGTTTGCTTTTTTTTTTTGAAAGAGGATATTTTCTACAATAATTGTTAAATTAATTGATTTTTTAGGATTAGTAAAGTGATGATGAGATTTAAAATTAATTCCTTTAATATATGTATAGATGGGAGGATTGAGAGATTTATATGTATTTGTGTAATGATTAACTGATGATTGTGTGATAAAAAATGATGATGGAAGAGACCAGGGAAGCATTGTGCCCTAAAGCTCAACTGACAATCCATGTTTGGATTTATTTTGCTCGATTGAAAAATATTGAGACAAAATAAATTCAAACACTACCCTAGATGGTACTAGTCGTTTCCCCCTTTTATTTTAATTGATTAATTGAGCTAGAATTTAGTGAGAGCATCTCCACCCCTGGTTTTATTTCTGGTTCTATTCGTTTGCAAATATTTGTAAAAATAGCATTTAAAAAGAATAACATTCCAAGTGGCATTTCCATTCTCTAGCCTAGGATTCTATCTTTTATATTATTTTAATGAGGCATAATATTATTTTAATATATTTAGGTTATTGTATGTCATTTATTTTTGTATTTATATTTTTATCAATTATGTAATTAATTTTATTTTTAGAAAAAAATTAAAAAAAAGGAAAAAATTAATAATTGACAAAGAAACATTATTTTGTTGAACAACTTATAAAAAGGTACATGCTTGAAGGAAAAAAATAGAACCTCTATTGAAAAGTTCGTTATGGGAATCCGAAAAATATTGGGGATTCTGTTGGTTCTGAGAATTATTGGATCATGGATAATCCATAAATAGATTAAAATTTAAAAAGTTAAACGAATACAAATCCATTCAACCTAAAGAATAGAAATTATATGAATACTCAAATTAAATATTTGAAATTTAGAGAAAGTAAGAATACATGCTTTGTGTGAAAAAAAATGGTGGTATGAAACAATATTTATATAAGAATTTAGTGGTTAATTTTAGTGGCTAGTATGTGAATATTGCTTGTAAAAAATTTTCACAATGACCAAAAAATTTCAATAAGCCAAAAACAATATAAAAGAAAATTTATGAATTATATAATTTTATATAAATATATAAAAATTAAAATTTATATATAAAAATAATGCATAAGTAAACATAATTTGTGAAATTCTTTACATCAATCAAAATATATTATATAAAATAAAAAATAATTAAAATAATAATAAAAAAATAGAACCTTTGGGTTAAGGTTCTAACCTTGACCAAAGGTTCCACATGTGGAACCGCAAGTAGTTTTGGGTTGGATTGCCTCCAATGACATTTGGGGTGTGCCTACTTTAAAAAATATCACCCTAAATAGCATTGGTGTCACAACCCAAATCTAGAGCACAATAACGCATTGTCCGTAAGCGCAAAGCTTTTAGATTCAATTGAGCATACTAAAATCTAAATACAACATTAAAAAATTTCAAAATCATGATGATGGAAAGTAACTCAACATATATCTTTGAAATTAAACCTAACTATTCAAGATTTCAAAAACGATCTCTGCACAACAACTAGAATTTTGAAACAAAATAATAAGAACGAACCTAAATAACATTAAAAATATAAATCTCATGTAACCTCCAAAACTATTCGACTTCTTCATCTTGAACTAAGTTCTCTGCAAAATAGTTAATCAATAAAATATAAGCAACACTTTCCCTAGTAAATAAATTTTCTTCACTCTTTATTGAATTTGGGCATGTAAAATGTCACGACAATTAAATGACGAAAGAAAAGAATCTTTTGTTTTTGTTCATTAAAAGAAATCATCAGATACAAAATCAAGAATCTTCTTAACAATATATTTTCAAAACATGCTATTTGAGTAATTAGGAACAAGAGTTATACAACTTATCATAAATGTTCAATTTATCATTTTACCATGCTCATGAAATTTCGAACTATAGTAAGTTAACTTAATGAAGATCTTAAATATAATGTTGTTAAGTGGCTTTGGATACTACTATTATTACCTATAGGAGGGCCTTAACTACAATATATTTAAGAGGCTTCAAAAACTACTATTATTATTCATAGGAGGGCCTTAACTACAATACCGTTAAGTATCTTTAGACACTATTATTAACCATAGAAGGGCCTTAACTCAATGCTGTTAAGTAGTTTAAGAGATCTTTTGCTCTTTTAACCCCATAGTACGGTTGCAAAACTTGTTTCTTTTGATAGTTTTTCATTATTTAGAGCATGGAACTTTTTTGTAGCTTTATTTCAATAGAGAACAACAAATACTCAGTTCATGTGAGATTCAAAATTTTTTTATTTTGACATGCTTAAATATATTAAATTTCATACGGGATTCAAAAAAAGGTTTTTTGGCATGTTCAAATCCTGAAAGTTTATGCACGCAAAAAATCTTATGAACAATTAATATATTTGCAAACTGAATAATTTTTGTAACAAATAAACAATTAAGGTCAAAACTCAAATTCACATTATGCAAATTCTCTATTTTTATGCAAAAATATTCATGCCAAAGAAAAAAGAATATTTTCCAATACAAGGAAAAAAAATCACTTATACTAAATCCTAAAATTCAAGGTTTCCTTAGGTTCAATTTACCAATTTAAATGCTCTCTACCAAATATCTACATTTCAATGTATCCCCAGATCTAACTTTATCAACTTAAGCACTATCCGCCAAATCTATGACAAAAGCAATAGTGTATATTAGGACATAGTCAATAGCACAAATTTCCTAAGAATTTCTAAAGCATAAAAGGAAAAATTCAATGGTTTATCACCTCTATGATTGAAGGAACTTCAAGAAAAAATTTACCAACTTAAGCATTCACCCTCAAAACTACAACAAAGATAATAGCATACTTTAGGTTTGAGCAATTGGATAAATTTTTCTATGAATTTCTAAAGCACAAAAGAAAAATTTGATAATTTCTCACCTCTACATATTAGGCTTCTCTTCTAGGGGTATATTTCTTAAAATATGCATATATATATATATATATATATATATATACTTCTAGCCTGAATATTCTAGATGGACTAGAATTTTTATGCTTGATGGGATAAGTAGATAACTTTAGTTCTAACTCTTTCAAATGTGATAAGTCTTAATACTAGACAACGATAATTCAAAGACAATAAACATTTAGCATGTATAGATAATCTAAAATCCTAACCTTGTCATAATTGGGTAGTTGCTGAAATTCCTAGAATCCTAACCTTATTAGGATTAGATCGTTACTAAAATTTTAAAGTTCATGATTAGCATTTACTCAAAATCCTAACTCTTCACAATTAAATTATTCTAGATTTTGACTTGCTATTACCATAGGTTAGCAATTAAATAATATGGAATACATTTGATGATTTTTTATGTGAAAATATAGCGGTACAAAAAAAAAAAAGAGTTTTAGAGTTTCATTTCACCTATTTTTATATATATAATTTTAGTGAGCCCATAAGATCAAATACCTTGTGGGAGTTAAAACCTGTATAAATAGATCTTTAAGTGATGGGAAGACCACCAAAATAATACCTTATCCATAAATCCAAAAATAAAAGAAAATATTTGTAACACCCCTAGAATTTTATTGATTACATTTATAATATATGATCTTGTTATTATTTGAAAATTTTATGAATTTTATATTATTAATTATTTTACGAAGTTTTGTGGTTAAAATTACAATTTCTGTGGACTTGATTGTGCAAAGTTTTGAATAGTTTGGGGTTTGAATGAGAAATGCTAAGTCAACTAAGGTTTAATCACAAATTTCCCTAAAATCTTGGGTATGATTGCATAACTTAAAAACTTGAGGGGCTAAACTGTAAAGAAAAAAAATGCGATTGAATATATTAGGCAGCACAGTCTTCTTCCTTCTCCATTTTCTTTTCCTTTTTCTTCCTCACTTTTCCTTTTTCCTCATTCTCTCCGTTGATGACCAAACCCTAAGGTGAACTCTTTGGCAACTTCCTTCCGCAGCCAAGCTACCACCAAACTGCACCTTGCACTACCCCTTTCACTCTTGGCCACTTATGCACACATGCACAGTAGCAAGCAACCACCAATGATGAGTTAAAAAAAACCCACCTCGTGGGTCTCTCATATGTTGGTGATCGAGAGGCTAAAACCAAGCTCTGGATAGATGGTTAGGAAGCCCTCAGCTCAAGGATTGCAATGGTAGTCTTGCATGGCAGTTTTGATGATGGCAGCATGGTGGTTGGAGAGTGGTGGCGGAATAGAACTCGTGGCTGTTTTGACGGCTATGAACCTCAAAACTCAAAACCGAAGGTGGTGTTGGAAAGCTCTCATTGAGAGAAATATTTTTATGGTGGTGTTACATTTTCTGGCAGTGGCAGAGACATAGTGTCTTCTCCTCAATGCAACGATTACTACGGTGTTATCGATTTGTGATTTTGGATCTATAGTAGCAAAATTGGACTTTTATTCGATTGTAGCATGTTATATATATATGCATGCATGCTGTATATATTGTACCTTGCTTATATATCTTTGTTCCTAGCCTAGAATTAGATTTTAAGATGAAATATGTACATGCATGTGTTGATAGTCCCCATGTAAGGAGTAAGGAGTTTGAGATATGAATTTTGGACTTGAATTTATGAATAATGCCAAGTTTGACTTTAATTACAATATTGAAGGCTATATTATAAGTTGAATGGTGCTGAAATGGAAATTTAATTAGAGATTAATATGTGCATTTCCTAGGATTATGATGCTCTTGACTTGTATATAAGATGATATAATCGTTAAGCTTTAAATTATTGTAGTAATAGATTAATTGGAGATCCCAAATTTTATAAGCATGATAATGATGTACTAGAAAGTCAAACATGGGTTTTGACTAAAATTATGCTATCTTGGCTAGGTAGCGAAGAGGTGGAAACTGAGGATTAGTGATTTCAACTTTTAACTGCATTTTGCTACACTAACTAAGGTGAGGTTTCTCCCATTCTAGGTTATTGCTTGTATAAGCTTGCTCATTGTTTGTTGGAAATCCTTGTGAGGGTCTGCCATTTGGCCTTGTTACATCTATTGTTTCTATGGCAAAACCCCCATGAAGGTTAATGTGCTTGACTGTACTTTCTTGTAACTTGATTGCTTATTCTCGCTCGTTACTTGAGATCTGTACCTGATTGTACATTTGATCATATTCAATTTATTTAGTTTATACCCCTATATGGGCTCATACTTGTATCGCTTTCTTGAATCGTTCTTGATTGTTATAGCACCCAAAACTCATTTCTGTCATGTTTGGTACTTATCTCAATCATTATCTGTCTCAAACTTTTTATCAAATGCCTTGCCAACATACTTGTGTACTTTTACCTACTATCTGGCCAGTTGGCTTATTTGTACTTGTTAGTCATTTATATTACCTTGTTGGCAACCCCAATTACTTGTTTGTACTTGATTGTACTTATTGGACATGTTGTACTTATTTGGAGAATTATACTTAGGCTGAGTGCTAATCTTATGTGGAATGCTGGGATACATGGGACACCCCTTGCAGTTCACCTGGGTGTCCATGATATGTTAAGTAGATTGCTTAGGTATTAGCGGTACACTAAGCAGTCTACTTAGGTATCCACAATGCATCATATAGTCCGTATAGACACACCAATTTGTATGCTGAGCTGTTATGCTTAGAAGTGCTTGTTTGAATGGTATAAGGTGATATATGCATGTCTTGCTTGTTTTATTGGAATGTATATATTATCAGAGATTGCTAATTGTACTCGTTCTTGCTTGCTTGTTTGTAGCTACTCTTGGAGCAATAAGATAGGAGAGTTTTCTATTGCTATTATCGTACTTTTTTGAATTGTAACTACCCTTGACTGGTTGATGATTTTAAATTTGTTAAGATGTTTATTTTCCCTTGATAGATTCCTATTACTGCTTAACATACCTTATTAAGTCCTTTGGACTTACTCTCATTTCTCTTAATTTTGCAGACAGACTTGAGTAGGGATGAAAAGATTCAGATCAAGCATGAAAAAAGCTCATTTTGTAATAGTTTCTATGATAATGTAATTATGGATCTATAATGTATTTATGAGATTAAGAGATATTGTTATATGTTAGGATTCTTATGAGTACCTTTGGATCATATATATGTTTTCAATCTTTAAGAATAGACTTTGGATATGAATGCTACTATTGGGGCGTTAATTAAGATATAAATTCTGCTGCTTATTTTGTTATGATGTTTGAAGGAAATTTTGGGCATAGTATTTGTGTTATAGGTTTTCATGTAAAATTGAATTATTTTGATATCTTAGTTTGGGGTTACCTTGGGTAGGGTGTCATAGGATCTTTTGGCACATAAATTCTTTTTTAGAACAAGAGGGTGCTTTGATTATCCACATTAAATTCAGACTTTTCAGCACTTTTGAACTTTTCTTTCATTTTTGTACCTATTCATCTATGGCTTGAGCTTGTTGAATCTCGACATATAGTTCTGGCTATACCTTTATCCTGGCAATCCAAGCATGCTGCTTACATTTTAGCATAGAACCCCATTTTCTACCTTCAAATGTTTCTATTGCTTGTAAGTAAGCCAACCTTGCTTTCTGGCTTAAGGCATCAGCCACTACATTAGCTTTGCCAAGGTGATAGGTGATGGATAAATTGCAGTCTTGTAGGAGCTCCATCTATCTTTGTTGTCTCATGTTTAGGTCTTTTTGTGACTGCAAATACTTAAGACTCTTGTGGTTAGTATACACCTCGAAGGTAGCACCATAGAGGTAATGCTTTCACTTTGATAGTGCAAATATAATCACAGCTAGCTCAAGGTCATGTGTTGGGTAATTTTCTTCATAGGGTTTTAATTTCCTAGAGGCATAGGTGATAACATGCCTTTTTTGCATCAACACACATCCCAACCCTTTATTGGAAGCATTTGTATATACCACAAAGCCCTCTAAACTATCTGGAAGAGCTAGGACTGGAGCTATAGTGAGCTATTATTTTAATTCCTAAAATATCTTTTTTGCAATCATCATTCCCATCAAATAGTTGATCCTTTTATGTTAACTTGGTAAATGGGCTAGCTATCTTAGAGAAATCCTAAACAAATCTTCGATAATAGCCAGCTAATCCTAAGAAACTTATGACCTTTGTAACATTCCTAGGGTGCGTCTAGTTGACTATTGCTTCCACCTTGGAGGGGTCAACTTTGATCCCATTCTGAGTGATGACATGCCTTAAAAAGGTTATCCTCTCTATCCAAAATTCGCACTTGTTAAATTTAGCATATAGTTGATGTTCCTTCAAAGTCCCGAGGATAATGTGCAAATGCTTGGCATGTTTTTCTTTGGTCCTAGAGAACACCAAAATGTTATCAATAATGATAACAACAAACTAATCCAGGTAAGGTCTGAAAACCTAGTGCATCAAGTCCATGAAAGCCGTCGGTGCATTACTAAACCTAAAATACATCACCATAAATTCAAAATGACCATATTGAGAATTGAAAGCTGTCTTAGGAATGTCTTCTTCCTTGATCTTCAATTAGTAGTACCCTTATCTCAGATCCAATTTTGAAAAGAGACTTACCCCTTGTAATAGATTGAATAATTCTTCTACCTGAGGTAAAGAGTACTTATTCTTAATAGTAACCTTGTTCAATTCTCGATAATCAATGTATATCCTTAGGGTTCCATCCTTTTTTCTAACAAAGAGTACCGGGTCTCTTCACGGAGATGTGCTCAATCTAATGAATTCTTTTGCCAATAATTCTTGAAGTTTATTCATCAATTCTTTAAGTTCGTTTGGGGCCATTTAATAAGGGGTCTTCCAAAATGGTGTAGCTCCTGGTAAAGTGTGAATGACAAATTCAATTTCTCTATCTAGGGGCAATGAATTTAATTCCTCAAGAAATACTTTTGGGTACTCGGCTACCACTTCCACATTCTTTAGCTTTATAGTGTCCCGTGGCTTATTGATGAGGTATGCCAAAACCCTTACCCCTATCTCTCAGAATTTATCTAGCCTCTATTACTGAGATGATCGGTATTGAGGATACGTTATTAGTTGTATGGTGTGTTAATATTAACATTTCCCCACTAAGGGTGATGTACTTGGTGAAACAATTTATCTAGGCTTGGTGGCGATAAAACCAATCCATTCAAGTATCGTGTCATAGCCCTATATGGTCATTTGTATGAGATTGGTAGGATACTCTTGATCTCTAATCATAATCGGGCAATCTCGATACATAATATCCATCACTAACCTTTCACCCCAAAGACATTTTAACCTTTATTTGATAAATCATGGTTTCAGGTGACATATTCAATTTAAGAGCTAATGCATAAGACATAAATGAATGTGAGGTACTAGGGTCATACAACACTTTACCAGGAATATTAAGGATAGAAATTATACGTTCCACCACATCATTTAGGTTAAGGGCATCTTCACCTGTAAGAGTATAGGCTTAGGCCCGGATCGTTTGCTTTTCGCCAGTTCCTATTACTTGTTTCTTTTTTATTGTTAGTGGTGGACCTCTCAACTTAGGGCAATTTTTCATAAAATGTTGATTGCTCCCACATTGCAAGCACTTACCTTGCTTTTTTTGGCACTCTGCCTTATCGTGGCCTGGGGGCCCACAGTATCCCCATTTCATTGGTACCTTACCCTAATTTGCTTCTATTATCTTACTAGCTTGAATGTTCTACTGGTGAGCATCTCCAACTTGAAGTTTGAGCTATTTTTTGCTTGCACCACTATGTCCTCCTGGATGCAGTCTCTCCTTTCGATTTCTATTCTCAATCTTATGAATTTCTTTTAACTCTGCCTCTAGTTGTAAGGCCTTGCTCACAACCAAATTAAAATTCTGTAAGTCCCAAGTGGCCAACCCTCTTCTTAACTCTAATTTTAGACCTTGTATAAACCATCTAGTCTGTAGGCTCTCATCTCCTTAGATGTGTGGGGCATGTTGCACTAGTCTACTAAATGTGGCTTCGTACTGGCTAACCGATTGATTCCTTTTAATCAGGTCTATAAATTCCTTTTCTCTGGCTTGCTTGGTCACCGGAGGTATATACTTGTCTTTAAATTATTGGGCAAAGTTTTCCCAAGTCTGATGAGTTCTTGCCTTTGCCCATCTACGCTTAATCATTCACCACCAATTTCTCGCAGATCCCGTCAAAAGAAATGCGGCAAACCATACTCTCTATTCTCATGAATACCTCAAGGTTCTAAATATGTTATCTAAATCCTTCAATCATTTCTCTACTTTGTGGCCATCTAGTTCTCCATAGAACTTTGGGGGTTGAAATCACAGAAACCTTTCCAATGCTTGATCATCCAGAACTACTTCTGCAGTTCCAACTTTACTAGCTAGTTGCTAATCTGGCTGTTGTCTTCTTTACCTTTCATGATACATTGGCTTTGGTGGAGGGTTCTCATCCAATTAGATCATTGGGGGTATCTCAAAAACTTCTCATTGGGTAGGTGATGTGAGTAAGTGGGCATCCCCTGACTAGGAGCACGAGGTACCCGAGCCCTTTACTCCAAGGGTCTCCCTCTCAAGCCTCTCATTGCAAGTATAAGAGCATTACCATTACCTCTGGATGCCATTATTTCTCAAGATTTCAACCTTGCGAACATAGTTGCAAACCAAGCTTCAGCTAACTCGACCCATCATTATTCTAATAAAGAAAGTATGAACGAAATAAGTCAAAAATCAAGACTCAAAAAATTTGGGACCATTACAAAAATTAATGCACGGATGCCATAAATAGAAGTCTCCAACATAAGTTTAGTATCAACATAGTTAAAAGTCATAATTCATATACAAAAGGTTAACTAGCTGACCACCTAGTTGGAATAAAATTGATAGGGCAGTGAAAATATGTCTATATATACAAGGTAAAGAAAACAAGGGCAATCATGTTATAAGCTACAACCTTACTAACAAGCCATAGCTTACGGCATCAAAAATAGGGTCTAGTTCTCATCGGTGATGTTTGATACTGTATCTAACATATTATCTCCCCACTGATTAAAGTTATCCCACTCGAGGTTTGGGTCTCATATGTTATTTAGGTCTGCTCCATCCCCCTCATCGTCAATCTTGAATGGTGCTACTACTAGGGGCTTTGGAATAGGATTAGCATTAGGGGCTTTCTCAGGTTCTTCTTCAGATTCCTTTATTAGCTTCATTTTTGGTTCCTCCTTGGGTATCAATGCTTGCTCCTTGATTGGTTGTCCATTCTGTTTTAGCCCTTGACCATGCCCGGGTGCCAGAGCTAGATGAACGCCTGAAGGTCTGGCTGTAACATCAATTCCTGTGCTTTCACCGATAACCTGATCAATGTCCTGGCTGTAATACTCCATCATATGGCCTATTTCATCCATAGCCAGGTGGGAGCTTCAACTGATCTCCTATTATCTGACTGTAGCATTTGGAATGAAATTTCCATGTTGGCCCGTACATTTTGAAGTTCTTGAATCTACTCCTCCACTATATTTGAAGGTGTTTCCATTTAAGACCACCCATAACACGATCATGAATGTAATCTTGAGTGCCCAGCATTCCCCTTAAGGTGAGCTCCTTTTCTTGGGCTTATCGGAGATGTTCATATTGCATATAGCATTTCTTTTACAGGGTTTTACAGATCTTTCTAAGGTTTTTCTTTTCTTCTTCTAGTATCTTGATCTTGTCTTCAAGGGTCTCCTTACTTTGGTCATTCGCAAGTGCCTTTTCCTTGTCAGAGCTACTAGCTATCTCAGAATATTCCAAAAATTTATTTCAACAATATCAAGCAATAAAAACTAAACTTTGGCCTAAGGTCCTACTATCTTCTAATGATTTTACTATGCCCTAACAGTCTTGTCATATCCTTAAGTGCACATTCAAACTAACCTAAATAGAGGTTATTATAGGTTCTATCGCATGTTCATGCCTAGGTCATCCAAACCTATGCTCTGATACCACATATGACACCCTACTTAGGGTAACCCCAAGCTGAAATATCAAAATGATTCAATCTTACATGAAAACTTGTAACATGAATACTAGGCCCAAAATTTTCTTCAAACATCATAACAAAACAAGTAGTGGAATTCACATCTTAATTAACTCTACCAACAACAACATTCATATCCAAGGTCTATTCTTAAAGAATAACAACATATATACAATCCCCAAGGTACTCATAGGAATCCTGACATATAATAATATCTCTTAATCCCATAAATACATTCTAGATCCATAATTACATTATCATAGAAACTATTACAAAAGGAGCTTTCTTCATGCCTGATCTGAATCTTTTCATCCCTAATCAAGTCTATCTGGAAAATTAAGAGAAATGAGGGTAAGTCCAAAGGACTTAGTGAAGGATGTTAAGTAGTAATGGGAATCTGTAAAGGGAAGAGAAGCATCTTAACATATTTAAAATAATCAAGCAGTACAAGGGCAATTACAATTCAAACAAGTATGATAATAGCAATAGGAAACTCTCCTGCTTTATTGCTCCAAGAGTAGTTACAAACAAGCAAGCAAAAACAAATACAATGAGCAATCTCTGACAATATATGCATTTCAACAAAATAAGCAAGATTTGTATATATTCACTTTATACATTCAAACAAGTACTTCCAAGTGTGACAACTCAATATACAAATTGGTGTGTCCATACAGACCGTATGGCACATTGTGGATACCTAAGCGGACTGCTTAGTGTATCATGGACACCCAGACAAATTGCAAGATGTGTCCTATGTATCCCAACATTCTACGTAGGATTGGCATACAGCCTAAGTATAATTCTCCAAATAAGTACGATACGTCCAACAAGTACAGTCAGGTACAAACAAGCAATTAGGGTTGCCAACAAGTATAAATAAGCCAACTGGTCAGATAACAGGTACAAGTACACAAGTATGCCAACAAGGTATCTGATAAGAAGTTCAAGATATATAACAATCATGACAAGTACCAAATATGATAGAAAGGAGTTATAGGTGCCAGAATAATTAAGAAGGATTCGATAGAGTGATACAAGTATAAGCCTAGATAGGGGTATACATTCAAATAGATCAAATACGGTCAAATGTACAATTAGGTACAGATCTTGAGTAATGAGCAAAAACAAGCAATCAAGTTACGAGCAGGTACAATCAAGCACATTAACCCTCACAGGAATTTTGCCACAAAAATAATAGATAAAACAATGCCAAATGGCAAACCTTCATAGGGGTTTCCAATAAAAAATGAGTAAGCTTATACAAGCAATAACCTAGAATAGGAGAAACCTCACCTTAGTTAGCATAGCAAAATACAGTTGAAGATCGAAGTCATTGATCCTTAGTTTCCACCTCTTCGCCACCTAGCCAAGATAGCATAATCATAGTCAAAACCTTTGTTGACTTTCTTATACATCATTATAATGCTTATATAATTTGAGATCTCTGATTAATCTATTACTACGATAATTTAAAGCTTAATGATTTTATCATCTTATATACAAGTCAAGAGCATCATAATCATAGGAAATACACATATTAATCTCTAATTAAAATTTCATTTTAGCACTATTCAACTTATAGTACAGCCTTCAATATCGTAATTAAAGTCAAACTTGGCATTATTCATGAATTCGAGCTGAAAAATTCATACCTCAAATTCCTTATTCCTTACATGTGGTCTATCAACATATGTATGTACTCATTTCATCTTAAAATTTGATTCTATGCAAGGAACAAAGATATATAAGCAAGGTACATCATATACAGCATGCATGCATATATATATAACATGCTATAATTGAATACAAGTCCACTTTTGCCACTGAAGGTTTGGAATCACAAATCTATAACATTGTAGTAATTATCGTGTCGAGGAGAAAATATTGTGTCTCCATCACCACTGCACCGTTATTGAAAAATGCAACATCACTGCTGAAATGTTCCTCTCAATGAGAGCTTTCCAACATCACCTTCGGTTTTGAGTTCTGAAGTTTGTAGCGGTTAGAACGGATCAAAATAGCCATGATTTTTCTTCCTAACACCACTCTTTGATCACCATGCCACCATTGTTAGAACAACCATGCAAGACCACCATTGCAATTCTTGAGCAGAGGGCTTATCAACCATCCGTCCAAAGCTTGGTTTTGGCCTCCCGATCACTAGCAATTGAGAGACTTGTGAGGTGGGTATCTTTCAACTCATCATAGTGTATGTGTGCATGTGTGGCTAGGAGTGATAGGGGTAGTGTGAGGTGCAATTTGGTGGTAGCTTGGTCGAGGAAGGAAGTCGCTATAGTATTTGCTGGGACGGTTTTGTCTTCGGCGGAGAGAATGAGTAGAAAAGAAAAAGGAGGAAGAAAAAGGAAAAAAAATGGAGAAGGAAGAAGACTGAGCTGCTCGATATATTCAATCTCATTTTTTTCTTTACAGTTTCCCTCAAGTTTTTAAGTTATGCAATCATGCCCAAGATTTTAGAAAAATTTGTGATTAAACCCTAGTTGACTTAGGATTTCTCATTCAAACCCTAAACTATTCAAAAATTTGCACAATCAAGTCTACATAAATTGTAATTTTAACCACAAAACTTTGTAAAATAATTAATAATATAAAATTCATAAAATTTTTAAATAATAAGAAGATCATATATTATTAATATAGTTAAGAAAATTCTAGAGGTGTTAAAATATTAATATTCATCATCTTTAATTGATCAACATGGATCTAAATCCAAAATAAGCACAATTATGATTTATGAACTTATTTTGTACTAGCTATGGGCTTAATAATAACTTAGTATAAACTAAATAGATTAGGAAATCACTAATTAGCTTCATACAAGACGTAGAACATAAGATTAATGTTTCTTCATTATAAAGGAAAATAATGGGGTTATATCATATTGCTAATTTCAAGAAAAGAAACCCAATCTTATGTGCATATTTTGTCCACTTCTAATGCTTATTTACATATGATTTATACAATTATGGCTTCGTAATGCGTCAAGTCAAATAATATTCAATGCAAGACTAATCTATTGCTCCAATATATATTGTTAAATTGATATTCTTAGTAGCTAGCTTAATCATAAAACTAAATAAATAAAATTTTCATCAAATAATTGGCTTGATAAATTTTACATCTTCAATCATTATCAAGAAATTCACATAAAATTATTAAAATTTAAAGCCTACATCCTTGAAATTGCAAATAAAAATTAAGGTAAGTACCTAAAATGGGTAAATTATACTTTTTGTACCATAAGTTACGCTTGTTTTAATTTTGGTTTAATTCTTTATCTGAATAAGTGCATTTTATTTTTCAATTTGAGGATCCAAAAGGGCTTCCATTTTTAGAAGTTAATAGAGCGACTCTTGTGCCACTCACATAGCCATTAACTTGAGCTTTTTTAATCCCATAAGTTATGTCCGTTTGGATTGTTGGTCCCAATGGCAGCTCTATCAAATTTTTGCAGAAGAGAAAAGAAAAATGTTTGCAAGTGAAGGTGCCATTTGTTTTTGTGGCACATCAGCTCTATTGAAAACTTCATGGACAATTGAAAATCCAGATAAGTGGTTTCATTGTTGTGCTTCTATGAATAATAAGTGTGGTTTCTTTGGTTGGAAGACCCTCAAATGTGTGAAAGAGCAAGATAAGTGATACTTAGGTTGTTTAGGATGTTGAATGTAATAGAGAAAAAGTTATCAAAACTTGGAAAAAGGCAAACCATGTTGTTATATGTATTGATGGTTCTTTATTAGGTGGGACCAAAATCTAAATAGATCTAGCTTATGGGACCAAACAATATCAATTTAATAGCCATGTGAGTGACACATGATTCAATCTATTAACTATTGGATGAAAAGCCTCTTTAGTCCTTAAATTAAAGAAAAAAAGCACTTATTGGATTTAATGTGCGAAAGTCATAAAGAATGAGACCAAAATGTAAATGGTTCTAGCTTATGGGACCAAAAATACAATTTACCCTATTTAAGATCATAGTTGCCAAATTCGCAGTACCCTAAGTATGTGGTACGTGGTGCATCACTTCGCTAAAAATGTGGTACACTAGGGGTACGCTTTTTTAATACATGGTACACTTAGCTAATTTTGTTGGTACAATTTCAATTGAAATTCTTAGAAAATTTATAAATTATATTAAAAAGAAATATAGAAACTTAAAATAGAAATATTCAAATCAATAGAATATCAATAACAAATGTATAATTTGTGGAAAGGTACTTGATTACTGTAATGAATATATTAATTCTTGATTAAAGTGGTCCTTTAAAAGAAAATTGATAGATCGAATAAATGTCAATCTCTAAAACAAAACTATTTTAATACTTGGCCCAATTTTAGAGAAAAAAGTCTCTACTTTTTAGGACTCAAGTTCGAAACCAAGAGAGAATTCTATTAAATTAACACTCATGATAACTCCACTTGGAACAATTTGTTTCACACATCTTGGAGTACCAATATAGTACCACAGGGTACCAATTCACAAAAGTGCTGGAAAGTGGCACATAAGTATCAATTCACAATACTTGGGGTAAGAAAGAGTATTAGGTAACTATGCCTAAAATAGGCTCCCTAATAAGCTCCAAAATGAATTCAACTTATATCCTATATTTACTTTCTATTAATATCCCTTAAATATTGATCAAACTCCAAATAAATCGCATCTTCAAATTTCATAAGGAAAGCAACCTAAAAATGTCGATGAACAATCAAAACAGACAAAAATTGATCTCTATTCTTAACGTCCTATACTACATACATCCATTTTTTTTGAAAGATATAAACTCAATATTAACTATGCATTCTTTCATTAGATCCCATGATATCGAGGCCTAGCCTTAATGAAATTTGAGTACTCCTTGAGGTATAATTAATAATATTTCTGATTAAGATGTATATTTGTCAAATCTATACTATAATAATTCAAATAAAGCGTTGGGGTATTATATTCTATTGCCTTTACAAAAGGCTTTGTCCTCAAAACTTTAGATTGCCCATATTTCAATATAATTCATAGGCTCGTAACTAGCTTTTTTGGTAATATGTTTCTAACTTTCTTTCTAGAGAGCCAACTGAAGTAATTCTTGAGGTATTAGAAAGCTAAGAAAGAGACCTAAAACTTTTATGTTGATATCTCAATCCAAGCGAGTCAATAAGTAAAACTGAGCCCATGGTTCATAAATGTGATGAAAATTCAGATAGTAATAGATTCACATATATGAAGTCTCTAATCTTTAGTATTTTGGTTATAACTTTCTCCATTTATATCGATAAGGAGATTCAAGCAATTATAGAAACTTAAGAGGCAAAGGTAAAAATCATTTATTGACCACTTTTCTTACTTCCATTTCGATCAAGCTGTAAAATTGATCATAAATATTTATTATCAAAAAATAAAAGTTTGTATTTTTTGACTTGATATGTCTTAATATTTTAGTCATAACTTTCTCCATATATATAAGATTAAGGTAATTCAAATGGATATAGAAATCAAAAAGTCACATATACCATTCACATGCTAACACATTACCAATTTCAATCAAAATCAAGTAGTAAAAGACATCACAAATACTATTCTAGGAAAATCGAAGTCTTGTATTTTCTAACTTGCCATACCTTTGTATTTTAGTTGCAACTTTCTCCTTATATATAATATTAAAGTGAATTAGATGGCTATAAATACTTAAGAGATAGAGTACAAATCACATGGTGACCACTTACTTAATTCCATTGAAATCAAGTAATCAAAAGCATAAAAAATTATTTTTATTTTGGAAGATTGAAATCCGGTATTTCCAAACTTGTCACATCTTAGTACTTTTATCATAATTTTCTTCATATATATTAGATTGAGGTGATTTAGGTGACTATAAAATACCTAAGAGATAGAGCTACAACCTTACATTTGACATTATCTTAGATTCAATCTATAAACATGAAAAAGAATGCATTAAATGTTACATTTGTGCAACATGATACTAGGGTAAATTTTCTTTTATATTAAATTGCTTTTCCAAAGTCATGGCTATCCCCTAATCCGAAGTTTGTTTGATAACTTCTAATCCTCAACTTAAGATCTTGTGCTCTAAGTACACCAAATATTTTATAAAACTTCTTTTAATTCTAAAATCATAACCTAAGCTCTAGTACCACTTTTGTCACACCTCAAATCTTGGGCATAACATGGAAATGCCTCTAAGCCCAAAGACTCTAAGGTATTAAGCCTTCGGATTGAATTGAGCATACTAAAATTCAAAAATATTATTAAAAAAATCTAAAAAATCATCACGATGAAAAATAAATCAACATATATCTTGGAAATTAAACCTAACTATCAAAGATCTCAAAAGAATCTCTTCACAACCAACTAGGATTAGGAAACAAAATAATAAGAATGAACCTAAAATAACATTAAAAATATGAATCTCTTGTCACCATTCCCAAAACTACTCGTCTTTCTCATCCTAAACTAAGTTCACTACAAAATGATTAATCAATAATATATGAGCGACACTTCACCCAGTAAATAAATTTCCTTCACCTTTTATTGGATTTGAGTATGTATAAGTGTCACAATAATTAAAATTTCTAAAGAAAAGAATCTTTCATTTTCGCTCCTTAAAAGAAATCATCATATATAAAATCAAGAATCTTCTTAACAAAATATTTTTAAAAGATGCTATTAGAATAATTTAGAACAAGAATTATACAACTTATCTTAAATGGTCAATTTATCATACCATGCCCATAAACTTTCGAGACTCTAATCAAATAACTTGGCCAAGATTTTAACTACAACACGGTTAAGTGGCTTTAGATACTACAATTATTACCTATAGGAAGGCCTTAATTACAATATTTCTAAGTAGCTTCAAACACTACTACAATTATCCAATGGAGGGCCTTAACTACAATGCTGTTGAGTGGTTTTTGACACTACTATTATTACTCATAATAGGGCCTTAACTACAACACCATTAAGTTGCTTCAGAGATGTTTTGCTAGCGTAACCGCATAGTATGGTTGCAGAACATGTTCTTACCAATAGTTTCTTGATTATTCAAAGCATAAAACCATTTTGTTACTTTATTTTAACAAAGAAAATCAAATATTGAGTTTTATTGAGATTCAAAAAAAATTATTTTGACATGGTCAAAGATATTAAATTCCATGCGGGATTCAAAAAAACAAATTGACATGCTCCAGTTCTAAAATTTTATGCATATGAAAAATCTTATAAACAATTAATATATTTGAAAACAGAATAATTTTTATAACAACTAAATAAGGTCAAAACGCAAATCACAATTACGTGAATTCTCTATTTTTATGCAAAATCATTCATGTTAAAAAACAGGAATAATTTGAAAAAAGTTCACTTACTCAAAATCCTAAAATCCAAGGTCTCCTTAGGTCCAATCTACCATCTTAAACACTCTCTATAAGCATTTCAAGGTATCCTTAGATCCAAATATACCAACTTTAGCACTACCCACCAAATCTATGACAAAAACAGTAGTATATATTATGACCTAATCAATAGCACAAATTTTATATGAATTTCTGAAGCATAAAAAGGGAAAATTCAATGGTTTCTCACCTTTGCAGTTGAAGGTATCTTGAAAAAAATCTACCAACTTAAGCATTCTCCATGAAACTACGAGAAAGACAAATATTATGCATTAGGTTTGAGCAATAGGATAAATTTTTCTATGAATTTCTAAAGCACAAAAGAAAATTTTGACAATTCCTCACCTTTATGTATAAGGCTTCTCTTGTAGGAGTATATTTTCTTTGCATATATATACTTTTAGGCTGAGCATTCAAGACGGATTAGAGTTCCTATGCTTCATGGAATAAGTTGATAATCCTAACTCTCTCAAATTTGATTAGTATTAATCCACGATAATATGGTAACTCATAGTCAATCAAGTATTATCATGGAGAGAGAATCTAAAACCCTACCTTTATCAGGACTGGGTAGTTACTGAAATGCTTAAAATCCTAACCTTATTAGAATTAGGTAGTTGTTGAAATTCCCAAGCATGACTAACGTTTATCCTAAATCTTAACTCTTTATGATGTAATTTTTCTAGATTTTGACTAGCTATTACCATAAATTAGTAACAAAATAATATGGAATTTAGATGATAAATTTTTGGATGAAAATATAATGGTACAAAAATAGGGTTCTAGAGTTTCACATTACATGTTTTTATATGATTTTAGTAAGCCCATAAGACCAGATACCTTGTGGGGCTCAAAACCTATCTAACTGGACCTTTAGGTGATGAGAAGACTAATGCCCTATCCATAAGTCCGAAAATAAAAAGAAAATATTGATATTCATTATCTTTAATTGATCAACATGGACTTAAACCTAAAATGACTACAATTATGATTTATGGATTTATTCAATACTAGTTGTGGGTTAAATAATAACTTAAACTAAACTAAATAGATTGAGCTCTCTAATACATTTAAGTTACTAATTAGCTTATAACAAGATATGACTATAAGATTAATATTTCCCTCATTATAAAGGAAAAATCATTAGGGCTATATCATATTGCTCATTCCAAAAGGGAAGGGGGGGACTCAATCTTCTGATCATATTTTGTCCACTTTTGATGCTTGTTCACATATGATTCATACAATTATGGTCAACTAATGTATCAAGTCAAATAACCTTCAATGCAAGTCCAATTTAAAGTCCTAATATATACAATCTTAAATTGATATCCATAGTAACTAGCTTAATCATAAAACACAATAAATAAGATTTTCACCAAATAATTAGCTTGATAAATTCTACATCTTCAATCATCACTAAGGGATCTATATACAATTAGCCTATGTCCTCAAAATTGCAAGTAAAAATCAAGGTTAATACTTAAAATAAGCTCCCTTGTAAGTTGCGAAAGGAATTCAATTTATACCCCATATTTACTTTCTATTAAAATCCCTTAAACATTGATCAAGCTCCAAATAAATGGTATGCTCAAATTTCATAAGGAGAGCAACCTAAAATTATTGATAAAGAGTCAAAATCAACTAAAACTGATCTCTATTCCTAACATCCAATATTGTGTATGTTCAATTTTTTTTTTAAAAAACGATTGAAACTAATCACTATCTATGCATTCTTCATTCTAGATTCCATTCTTCATTCTAGATTCGATGGCATCAAGGCCTAGCTAGCTTTAATGAAATTCACATACTCCTAATGGTATAATTAATAGTACTTCAAAGTAAAGAATGTATATAAGCACAAATTTCTTGGTTTGCATTAAACAAAATTACAAGGCAAGAAAAGAATAGTGCAAATAAGAATGAAATTAAAACTTATCAATTATGGACTCTGTAAGTGATTATATGCCTAAGAAGGGTATGAATTAAGCTTATGGGATTTTAATGCAGCAAAAGATTGTTACTCAAAATACTTTTCGGCCTTTCAAAACCACTTTAGATCCTCTATTCCATTCTCTATTTTATCTTCTATTCTCGCTAGTTTTATTTATGCTAGGTGTATTTGATTCTTAATAAATTATTTTTATAAGAAAATATTTAATACACGTGTGATATATTTATAAAACGGAATAAGAGATGGAATAAGAAATGGAATAAAATATTTAAACCATTTCAAATAGTTTAAGTCCTTCATGGAAAAAAACTTTAGTTACTAATTGGAATTTGTAAGCACTAGTTAAACTACTAGTTAGACCAATGATAAATAAAGTAATAAAACAGAAGTAAAATGACACTAGTATTTATAGAGGTTCAACAAGCCCACTTCTCTACCTAAGTTTTCACTTAGGATTTTAAACCTATCAATTTAATTAATATGAGAGAATGTTTTACAAGTAATCATACTAATTTGACAATAAGAAAAGTAAACAGAGTAGAAACACCCTAGTAGGGTAAAAAACTAGCTTATCGCAAAGAGTTAAACTAGAATCCTAGATGAGATAAGGCAAATTCTAGAGTACTGTGAAACTAGTGCTTGTGAACAGACCTTGGGAAACTTCTATGAGATTCACTTGCACAACCTCTGTAGATTGATGCATGAGTTGCTATCACTCCATATCACAAGATCTAGTCTCTTCTTCCAGACCAAATCTAAGAATATTGCAGAAGATTCCAAACAGCACCACTTTATTAGTTTCTTCACCTGAAGGTCCTTAGAGTAACCAAGCATCGATTTGTTCTATTCACGGGGCGCTCGAGAGCAAGTACGACTCCCATACCTCTTTACCAATAGGTCCTTCGAGATATAAATGGCCTTGTCCTCATCTCCTAAAATCTGTTGAAGAAACGTTCCACCTAACCTTCTTCACTACAAGGTCCTTTGAAAACACATGTAAAGCAAGGAATTAGCAACATATAAGCACAAAAGCAGGTAAGGAAATATCACATAATTTCTCAAGACACTTAACAAAGTTCTCACTTGATTTAGTGATTCACTCTATTAATGCTGCATATTTTTACTTTTATATGCTTATGTCTAATGGCTATGAATGCTTATTTAGGTAAGTGTCTGTAGGAATTAAATAAGAAAATAGGATATTTAATTGTTCATGAATTAATTCCATGAATAGTGGATATTGTAGCGTATCATGATTTTTTTTCCAGGTTATAAAGATATGAATTGAACTAGAATCTTTAAGATATCTTATAATTAAGAAAAATAAATTCTAATGCATGAATAGATTCCAACAGATAGTATGGAAAGATATTTCATGATTCAATTACTCATTTTCAGCATAAATGAGGGGCATGCAATTTTGTCATAATCAAAATAGTATAAATAATCAAGGGTTTAACAATCTCCCCCTTTTTGATGATGAAAACATTTGAATAGATAGGAAAGATATCACCTAAGCTCCCCCTATATATGTGTTTTGGTTTTGCTAGCTTGTGCTCTCATTGTATGAGAATGACTTGTGCTTTTCTTGTTCATGCACAGAAAAAAATCTAGAGGACCAACAAATACCAGTAGATACTAGATAATACATTTCATTAGTAGGCTTAATCATCACAAACTTATGATCTAAGATAATAAGTTACTAGCCATAAAAAGTCTATAAAAATAGAGATTAGCACCAACAAACAAAATAACATGAGTTTCAGCAGATAACAAAGGTTCCAATGGAATTTCAAATATTCAAATTTTTTTAATGAAAAACTCTTCTTCCCCTTCATCATCAAAAGTAGCGTAAGAAGCATTCAGATAAGCTCTAACTTTCTCCTTCAATCGTATGGCACTGGCATGAGTGTGACTAGATTTACAAAGTAGATACTCAAGCTTGTAATCTACTAAATCAACAAGAGTTTTTAGGCATCTTGTAAAAGTTTCCATAGCCTTACTAAGATCATCTATCTTAGCCTCAAGAGCAACTTCTACTTTACTAGCTTCCCCTGGAGCCTTTTTAGTTGTTTCAATGTGAGTGGGACGAATAGGGCTACATTCTTCAGATTTTGAGCTAATGGACAATAGAAATTTGGATTTATGAGGACAAAGTTTGATACTACTAGGAGTTCTACCAATCTTTCTAAACCATCCATCATCCTTAATATACCGAATCCTCATTTTCTTAAGGCTAGCAAGGTCCAAGACTTTATGGTCATGCTCCTCCTCAATCCAAGCATTAGGCAGCAACACTCCTTCACGTTTGAAGATATGTGTGAGAAGCATGGAATAGGGAATATATTTAGTTTGATGGGAGAAAAAGTAAACCAAATGATAAAGCTAAGATTAACTGGTTCTTGCTTGATAGCTTTAGCCATAAGATAAATGCTCATGGAATTTAGATTAGTGGTATGCCTTCCACTTGAAACCGGAATAGAAAAATAGAGCGGCTAAGTAACGTATGGAGCGAAATATGTTTAATTTTCATTTTGTTCAAAGTAGCTAACTCTAGAAAAAATTATTATTTTCCTCCCCAAAGGAGTTGATAAATTTCATCATAAAAGACTCCAAAATAAGAGAAATCACCAAAATTAAAGAATTTGGTACCATAATTTGGAATATCAAATAGAGAAGTTCAACTTTGAAAGAGACAACATAATCGTTTTATCAAAAACATAAAGCTCCACAGAGATATCAAATTCAGATTCAATAAAGGTGAAATTTGAGTAAAATAACTTCACGTGAGGATATGAACATTCATCAATTCTCAAAGTTATCTCATTTTCAAACCACAAACCTAGTCAATTGCATTAGATTATGGCAAAGAATCAAATTTGATAGCCCTACAATGAATCAAATTTCATGTAGAAATTTTCTCATTGAAGCATGTTTGGGCTTCCAAAGAGTGGAATTTTAAAGAGGATTGAAGCTTACTGAAACTCCAATCCTTAATATCTTCAAGACGAACATGAATAGATGAATTATGGTTAGACACATCTTCTTTAGAACCATAGGTCTTTCAGGACTACCCATAGGGGTATCCTTATTACCCAATTCTTCACTGCCAAGATAAACTGGTTTGTTTGAAGAAAATAACTGATTCTCATCAATGCTAGACTCATTATACCATTTTAATAACATTAGAGCTTTAGAAATCTAAATAGAAACAAGTTTAGAATGAGATTATGAGCATTTTTTTCTTGGAGAAAGAAGCTTCAGCATTTGATTTTGCTGAGCACTTAGTCATGGTGATTTTTCAATAAAAAATAAAAGGAGAAATGAAGAGTATTTCTTTGAGTAGAAAAAGAAAGGGTTCCTCTTTTCTATGAATGAAACAAGAATTGACAGTTTAAGAAAAATGAGATTTTTGAAAAGCAGAAAGAATAAAAAAATTAAATGACCAATTGATGCATGCAAAAACTGATATTAGAAATGGAATGTAGTTAATTTTGGTGCATAATAACTGCTATATTTAAATAAGTTAACCAATCCCACCAAAATCAGATTTTGATTTAATTCCTAATCTTTCTCTAATGCACACAAATTTCTTTTCTTTCAATACTTTGGTAAAAATATCTGCAAGCTAATTTTTTGTGGAAAAAAAATCAATTGATATATCACCTTTATTCAAATGATTATGCAAAAAATGATGTTTAATTTCAATATGTTTTGTGCATGAATGTAGAATTATATTTTTAGAGATATTAATAGCACTAGAACTTTCACATAAAATGGTCATGCAAGACACATTAATAACAAAATCATGCAAGATATGTTTCATCCAAAATACTTGGGTACAGCAATTGCCCAAGGCCATGTATTCTGCCTCAGTTGTGGATAGTGCAACTATACTTTTCTTTTTATTGCACCATGAAACTAGGCAATTTTCTAGTAGTTGGCAATTACCATTGGTACTTTTCTTGTCTATCTTGCAACCAGCATAATACACATCAGAATAGCTTATGAAGTTAAAAGATTTAGAATGTCGATACCATAAGCCATAGTTAATGTTCCATTAAGATATTTCAATATTCTGTTAATAGTATTTAAATGGGATTTCATTGGATCGGATTGAAATCTAGCATATAATCATGTTGAAAATATAATCTTTGGATGGCTTGCAGTTAAATAAAGTAAACTACCAATCATACCTTTGTAGACTTTCTCATTTGCATTCTTACCATTTTCATCAGGTTCTAGTCTGGTAATTGTACTGATGGGAGTGGTTGCAGGGTTGCATTCACTCATTCCAAACTTCTTTACTTTTCTTGAGAGATGAATGTTCCTTTCTAAATTTGCTTTACTTGAAGTCCCAAGAAGAAATTGAGCTCTCTCATTAAGCTCATTTCAAATTTCTATTTCATTTCTCAGCAAACTCTCGACAAAGTGGGCCAATAACAGCACAAAAAATAATGTCATTAACATAGATTTGAACAATAAAAGAACCAATTTTTTGGTGCTTGGTGAACAAAGTGGTATTTAAGATTCCAATAGAAAACCATTATTTGTAAGAAAATTACTCAATCGATCATACCACACCCTAGGAGCTTGTTTTAGTTCATATAAAGCCTTTGTTAAATTAAAAACATGATGAGAAAAGTTTTGATTTTCAAAACTGGGGGGTTGCTTAACATAAACTTCTTCTTCTATGAATTTGTTTAGAAAAACACTTTTTATGTTCATTTGATAGAGCATAAACCTTTTTTGAGATATGAAGGCAAGAAGCATTCTAATAGATTCTAACCTTGCAACTGAAGTAAACATTTCATTGAAGTCAATGCCTTCTTACTGACTGTAACCTTTTACTACCATTCTAGCTTTGTTTTTGAAAACTCTAGTGGTTTCATCTAACTTATTTCTGAACACCCACTTGGTACCAACAACTAGATGATCTAATGGTCGTTCTATCAGCTTCTAAACCTCATTCTTTTTAAACTAAACTAGTTTTTCCTTCATTGCTTCTATTTAGAATGGATCTTTTAGTGTCTCTTTGACATTTTAGGTTCAATCATTGCGACAAGAGCACAGTTGAATTCATCTGATGGCACTTGTTTGGCTTTAGATCTAGTAGTTATTCCAACTTGAGGATCTCTAATGATTTTGTTAGTAGGATGATTGAAAACATGTTTAAACTTTCTAGTTCTCTATTTAGCCCTTTCTATTGATTCACTGGAATCAAGCTCATCAGTGGGATTTATTTCTTTGAATGTTTTCGATTGCTCTTAATTTGATGTAGATCACTCAGGGTCCAGAATCTTGATTAGGTTTTTGAATCTTGCAATTTCTTTGCACAAGGTTTCCTTGGCATAAAATCGGTTAGTTTCATCAAACATAACATGAATGGATTCTTAAATCATTCTTTTCCTCTTATTAAAAACACAATAAGCTTTACTATGCATTGTGTAACCAACAAAGATATCCTCATCAACTTTGGAATCAAACTTTGTCAAATAATCTTTATCATTAACAATGTAACATTTGCAACTAAAGACACAAAAATAAGAAATATTTGGAAATTTACTGTACCAAAATTCCTATTGGGTTTTTCTCAAAGGTAGTCTGAAGAAAACATAATTTGACACATAGCAAGTCGTATTCATGGCTTCATCCAAAAGGATTTGAAAGATCATATTTATTATGCATGGTTGTAGCAGTTTCTTGCAAAATTTGATTTTTGTTTTCAACTACCCCATTTTGTTAAGGAGTTTTAGAAGCTAAAAATTCATGAATGTAATCATGTTCTTAAAAAAATAAAGAAAGTTTATTTCATCAAACTCAATTTCATGGTCATTTTGAATTTTCTTAATGAAATAATTCTTTTCATTTTGAAGCCTTTTAGTAAGTGAAATGAAAGCATTTACAGCATTATTTTTATGATCATGGAATAGAACCTACGTAAAACAAGTATAATAATCTATTATGATGAAAAACAGATCTTTTACCTTCAAGGGAAGCAGTTTTCGTAGGTTCGAATAGGTCAATGTGTGGAAGTTTTAGTGGCCTGAAAGTTGTACCTTCAACTTTGGACAAGTCTTTCAAGTACAGTACGTTGACAAAAATGGTCAAGTACAAAGACTCTTTGTGGAGAGAAAGCCTAAAGAAGATAAGGTGGTTGAAGTCTATTGCTCAAACGCAAAGATGTACATACACTAGTGACCTGAAAGACGAAGAAAATGAAGTCGAAGCTCACCTTGAGGAAGTGGAAGCTAAGTCAGGTCCAAAACAAAAGAGAAATATGTAATCCATATAAATGATGTTATCAGGGTGAAGAAGTGTGTTGTAAATGGTTTGACCCTTGACACTCCTATACCTTTGATGGAGAAGGGAAGATGGAGCAAAGGATTCAGGATTCAATTGCCTTTACCTCCATCTCCAGAGTCGAGAGCTTTCAAGGAGCTGTGTTTATTGTAGGGGAAAGGATGAAAAACCAATCATCTTCTAGGGGTTGGACTCACCCTTCAGAGAATTATGAAAAACATAGGATATGACTTTGAGTACCCCAGGGACCTGAATAGGGGCAAAGGTATAACTAAACCCCTATTTCCTTACTTAAGAAAAGACCTAGAGGCAGAAAAGGAAGCCTCATAGACTCTTGCCTCTATTCCGTTGTTGCTCCAGTTGGTTTACGAATCAATCAAAGAAGATTAGCAAACTACAACAAAGCAAGTGCATTCTGCCGGTCGGATTGACTAAACCAATAAAATAATCAAGAAGGCGATCGATAAGACATGAGTTCCCAAACTGTAGTAGTTGTGTTTATCGCAGATGTGAGCTTCCCCCTCATCTTACTTCCCACCACCAAAAAGGATTGATACCAACCAAAAAGTAAGACCCAATGACACCGGGAGGGATAGATGACATTTATGAATAATTCGATATTGTTGTATCGATTTGAGAGTTTAGCTAATGAGAAAGGACCTAACTACACTTGATATAGCATGGGTTGGCTATAAGGCCCAGCTTTCAGTAGGAAATATAGCCTGGTGGGAAAGAATAATAGGTTTGTAAGGCCGGTAAGACTAATCGATACACCATGGCATAAATACCTCACCAACATAACTATATAGTTACTCTTCAAAGCTATCTGTAATAGGTGTTCCAATTTCTCATTACCACTCCTAGGTACATAATCTAAGAAGGTCTATTCTGAACTACAATACTTAATGAAAAACCCTTCTACCAAAACTGCAGCATAGTTGGCTGGAAATGCTCACCTGTAGTGATTAGGTTTTTTTCCCATGCTAGGGCATGTGTACTTTCTTAGTTACTTTACAATGGAAAGGGCATAGATAAATGCTATTAGACTGGAATAAATTAAAAACTTCATCCGATGCGTCTTGATCCACTTTCTGTCTTAGTGAGAAGCTCTATTATGATGTTCTCGTTGTTGATAATGATCTCGATTATGTTGATGTTTTAGTACTTGACTAATAAAGGATATATATATATATATATATAAATTGAAAAACTTTCTTAAGAAGAAGTACTTTTTGCCTACTTATGAAGAAGTAGGTTGAGCAGAACTCCTCTACTTGAACTACTGATTGGCATTTGCCAAGGATCCAAAGGGAGGGTACGCCTAAGGCAAAGTCAGACTTCACAGTTTGTGTCATATCAAGTAGACTAACAGAGAACAATGTGAAGTGAGTAGCCATGAGGGTGATATCGTGATAAAGTAAAGGGATACTTTAGGGTTGATTCCACCAGCATTTGTTTAGGGTAGGGCAGTCTCGAGTATGGTCATACTAGAAGTCAAATTTAACTAAACTAAACAACAATAGGGCGGCCAAGAACAACTACGGGGTTTATGTATGAATGTCTCCCGGTGGACTTTCTTTTTTCTTTTACAAAAGATGAAGATTATTATCTCTCTCAACCCTTTATGCCTTCGTTGGAGAGGTTCTCTATGCCAAAGCCACTTAATTGTTAAGCATAAGCTGAACTAGGGAAGATATTTTTGAGTACAAATTGGACAGGGAAACTAACTTCGATATCGCTACAAGCCCATGACAGAGGCACTTTTATTTGTCCATTTCTGTCTTACCGCTCTTCAAAAAAAAAGTGGATCTCGTCTCATTTTGAGCATTTATCAGATATGTTCTATTTCATTGGCAGTTCCAATCCAATTAACACTAGAAAATCCATCAATAAAAGATAAAAGCTTCCAGCAATAATTATATCAATGTTGGGCAAAGGAACAAACTTTGGATAAGTTTATATCTCTGAATTTATTGCAGATTCTGATGCCCATAGTTTCCTAGGCCACTGGGATAAGGAGATCCAATCTTCATAATCAATGGGATGAATGTTTTGATACCTCAAAGAGTGAACAAATTCTGACCTTTTTTAACCGAAAGAGCTCTTCAGTTCAGGATGCATTTTCCTCGATTCCTGCTTAATCGGCTTGCCATCGGACTGTACAACCAAGCGGTGCTACTCCACCAAAGAGGAATCGGGACCAGCAGCATAAGACCATGCAAAAACATCTCTGTATTCAGTTATAAGAGAGGTAATATCTACTTTTTTTCTCATCTGAAGATTGTAGCCCTCAGCTGAGTAAGATGAGGGTTGTCCTCATGAGATTGACAAATACTGCCTCTTCAACTAGCAAGGAAGAGCCGTCTTCAATCTGAGTTAGTGCTGGTGGTAAATTCTACTTCTTTACCAAGATTGAAACTTGTAGCAAAACTGGGCCGGCTAGCCGAAGTATATTTTATGCAAGTCATGAGAAAACAGTGGTGATCAGGAGACATCTCTTCCATCGGGGGAAGATCCCAACCTGAGGTAAGGAAAAAGGTGAACTCATCAAGTGGCATTCCGGTACTGACCTAATCAACTGTTAGATCTCCAGACTAGGAGAAAAAAGATCAAAAAATAGAATATCCCATTCCTTTGATTGTTTTTCTTTTTCTTTGGGAGACTTGCTCAAAGAAAATATTTCAGGAAAGGGGATATTCCCTCAATGAATAAGAGTTTTCCAAAGAATTCTAGAGATATTTTTCTTTGCCAACAGCAGGTCTCTTAGAGCTAAGGCATTTTATCCCACGTAGGAAGCTTGCATTCATGAATATCTTTAAGCTTTTGTGTGACAGATCTTTCTTCTATCTTAGAGGTTGTATATATAGAAGATAGATTGGTTTGGTGCGCATGATGGAGTAATCTTTTCATCTAATCATGAGACCACATATACTTTAGTTGGTATTGATTCCCATTAGGTGGATTGGTTGCTGTGCAGCTTACTATCGACCCATCTTGCTCTGACCACTTCCTTTTTCATCTTTATAGGACTTGTTAGTAGCTTAAAGTCTGTCTCCTTTCACAAAATCCCTAGATCCTCTTGTTAAGAGCTAAGAGCAGAGCCACTTGATTAGAGAGAGAGAGAGAGATAGATGATGTTTACACTGCCTTTCATCAATGCATTAATTTAACGTTGGGGCTAAACCACTTCTTCTTTAGCCCATGAGGATACTTTCACTCTACTTGCTTTTGTTGCTTGCTTCTCTGTCTTTCGTTTGTCTCATATGATTATGCTTTGAAGAATGAACGACTAAGAGCACCAATGTTAGGAAACTTTCGATCAAGGGCTTTTGAGACTAAAGTCCCCTTACTAAGAGCACAGTGATGAGCAGGTGCAAGATCTAGCAAGATGGGAGGAAGAAAGATTTAAATGAGGCCGACAGCTACTTGGGTTAGGCGGCTCAGTGAGATAAGGAAGGGCAAATGAAATGGTGGCTCAGAGAGCCAAATACATGAATAAAGGTATACTGTAGAGCTATCACTGCTTGACTACTTCACTGCTATAGTAAAGCTCTTATTGCCTCTTGTGAGAGAGATCCTTGAGTAGAATTGAGGCCGCTGGAAGTTATTAGCTAATCAACTTGCTTGCAAAGTGGCATGAACTCTTTCAGACCCTTGCAAACCTTTTTTAGCCAATTGGTAACTAAACAGCTAGCATGGCTTTCTAACCGACCTTCTCTTTAATAGAAATTTCAAGGAAAACAACCATCACGTATTGCCTTTAGAGGTGATACGGCAGAAGGAGTTTTGGTTACCTTTCTTTATTACGCAGTAT
>JACGDI010005586.1:895559-906733 GCA_014898725.1 Jacaranda copaia
AATTCCTAAGGAAGCTTCATTATCTCTTTCACTAGTGAAGATGTTTTTAGATATTTGTTGGTGAGAGATTCTCCCCCCTATTGAGTCCTTCGAAGATACCCTATTTTTCTGATTGCTCAGAAGGAGCAATTGGCAAGAGAGGAAAGAAGGTTTGGATTGGTTGCTAAATGATTCTCTATCTTTGGCGAGGTCGCATCGGCAAAATAAAAAAAGGGTACTTATCGATCCAATTCCAGCTTTTGCCCCAAATGAAGTTGTTCTTGTTGGTATCATAGATGTGTTATAAGAACTGGGCAATGTCCTAAAATTAATTGATATCGAAGACTTAACATTCGTGGATAGAAAATGAAAGATGTCGATTCTTTTCTAAAGAAAGATGGCTTAGATTGAATAATTTTAAGCCTCTCGCGGTACCCCTTAAAGATAGGAAACTCCTTCTGTTCCTACTTAGATAGAGGCCTTGTCAACTATATATTCAAAGATGCATGAAAGTCCTACTTTAGATAATACGCCTCGCTGAGCTCTTTCTTGGGCTGTGAAAGCGATGCGAAAGAAGTTGGGCTACCTTACCTTGAAAGCTTCCTTGGTTATTGAGTTTGTAATTTCATTGGTTGTATTTGCTTCCATCTTGAAATGCTCTTTCATGATTGTATGTACACAAGTTCTCATGCATAAGTATAGCCATATGATGAGGCTTCAAAGGTGAGGAAAACCCTCTATAGTTTAGGAGCATATTTTGACTCTTTTTTGTGTTCATTTAATGCTTTGCTTTTTAGATTGGAAATGCAGTAAAGTCAGCCCCTGACTCTTAGATAGATATTAGCATAGCTTTGTAATTAAATGTCTTGCATATCTGCTCTGAAAGTGAAAGCTTGAGATACATCCATTCTAAAAGTGACCTTTCCGAATCAAGATATAGAATATGGGAAACCTTCTTCCCTAGAAAGAAAGGAGACAAAAGCTTTGATTCATGTCTCTGCAGCTGTACCGTCTGTGTCACGCTAGGAACTGATAAACGACTTTCTATCTCCATTGAAATGAAAGGTTACTTGATCGATGTATGGGATATACTTGAAAGGGTAGTGCCACAAGGGAGGAAAGAAGGTTTGGATCAACTATGCTTGTCCTAATCAAGCCAAGAATTTATGCTCTACTCTGCTCTATGCGCTATACTTTTGCTTTTTATCCAATCTTGGCATAGCGCTTTGCTTTTGGTTCTTCAGAGGAAATCTTATCAGACCACTACCCGATTTCGTTGCTTGTGTGCTTGGACATACATTACCAAATAGGGCTTATAGAAGTAAACCTTTCTAAATGCACACGGTTTACTGTGCGGACGGAAAGCCCTTGATTAATGCCATAGCTAGAATAAGACAGCTTCAAAGATGAATAATGCTATGGTAAACCTTACTTATCTTTTATTTGTCTCCCACCCCCTTAAGAAAAGGGGTTCTGCTGTCAACCTAAGTTGACTTTTTTTGGTACCCCAACTCCAAATTTATTGTGCATTTCTTATGTTTACAACAAGATCTCTATCTAAGTGTTGACATCTAATTCCTTACGGCAGAGCTCGTTCTTGATGTAGAGGGCCACTATACTACCTCAGTTAATTCAGAAGCCCTTTTTTTCTCCAATACAGGGGGTACTACAGTGGGGAATAGAAAGTCCTTATGTCGGGTGGAACAACCAATGGCTTTTATGCTAGAGCGCTCCATTAATAGCTTCTTGTATCTCACCTGCAAACCCTGGAAGGATGAGTGCTATCGACTAACTTCACTCCCTCTTCCCACCTATTCTATAGATCAAGTGGGTATAATAACCACAACTTGGCCTTAACGGGTTAGTTTGGGAATGAAGGGTTTCGGTTTCTAGAGTGAAGTTTTTTGTAATTCAGGCTAGCTTACTTAACAATGACCCAATCCTTACAAGCGATAGTTTCAACCTGATTTCATCTTTGATAGTTCTGGGAAGAGAGAGAAGATTCGTGGGGAAATGATTTAGGGAAGTTGAATTCCAGAAGTGATTAGACTTTCAAAGGGCGACGGATAGGGAGCCAAAAGCAAGAATGTAGTTTTTCCAGCTAGGAGGTAGTCCCCAGTCACTCAACTTAGAAAGAAGGTTCTCCCGAGAAAGAATCACTCCTAGGCAAAAAGTGGTGTACCTGCAGTAACTCGAGGTTTTTTAATGCATTCACCTTTTGTTCTCATATGCATCAGCTTATTCTAAATCGACACATCCTATCCTTGGAGAAATTTAACTTAGGCACCCCTTGGATGAGATCATTCTTTGTGAGATAATATATAAGTTCCATGTTTACATGGCTTATTGTCCTATGCCATTACCAACATTCTTCATCTAAAATAGCTAAACACTTCACATTTTGATAGGTTAAATCATCCAAGATTACACAATAAACATTTCCATCCCTACTAGCAGTTAAAACTAGTTTCTCATTTTATTTAATAACACAGTTAGAAGGATGAAATTTAACCTCTTAACCTTTATTACATAGTTGGCTAATACTAAGCAAGTTATGCTTAAGGCTTTCAACAAGCCATACATTATCAATAGAAGTACTAGTTTGCTTACTAATGATACCTTTAGCTCTTATACGTTATTTGTGTTGTCTGCATAAAGAACATTTCTCACAGAATAATTGTTAAGCCTAAAGAACATGGGCGCATCCCCCATCATAAGCTCAAAACATCCGTTATCCAAGTACCACTTCTATTTTGGAGAATATTCCTAGGCATGAACCTATAAGAAATCAATTTGTTTTAGGTTCCCAAACTATGTTAGATCCTTCATGGTTTGTAGTGGATAATTTTCTTACCCAAACAAACTTTATACCAATGAGTTTCTCATTTAGACATCTAAAATTAACATGACTAGATCTACCACAACTAAAGCAGGTTTTTTGAACTTGTTTGAAATTCATTTTGCAAGTTATTGAAACCGATTTGGTATATTTTTAATTTATGTAGTTTTCAAATTTTCGACCTTTTTCAACATTATTTCTTGGTGGAACAACTATATGTGTGTGCTTAACACTTGTGGAACATTCAATTAGATCATCCTTAACATGCAGGCATTCTCCAATAATCATTTTTTCTTTGATTTCACGACTCATATTTTCAATTTGCTTCTCCAAAGAATTATTCTCTTTAGTGAGCCAATCATTCATTTTCTTTTCACATTTAGCATCAAGGGACTCTATTTTTTGCCATTTGTATTTCAAATTTATCTTTGTAAGTGCTATCTAGTTTTTCTTACAAATAATCTATTTTTTCTTGCAAAGCTTTATTTTTAATAACAAGCATTTTGACACGAAGTTCATAAAGTTTAAACAATTTTTGCATATCCTCATTAATGTTAATTTCATCACTGGAATCATATTCAAAACATGAAGAGGTGTTTACTTGATTTACCATGAAGTAATTCTCTTCATTATCAAATTGTTCACCAAATTCGTCCCATGTGGTTGCCATTGTCTTAGCTTTGGCTTATTTTGCATATTTCGTCAATCAAGGACAATATGATTTTTTGTGTCCGATTTCATTACATTGTAGCAACGAGGTGGCTCAATATTTGGAGTTTCTAAGCTGGTTCTTTTTTATTTTGATTTATTGTTCTGAAATTTCCTTTTGAGGTTTGTTAGTTGCTTTAATCTTCGGGAGATTAGAACAATTTCATCCACAACTTGGTCCTCATCAAGTTCTTCTTGAATTTTTGAGTAGGAATCATGACCAGTATTAAAAGTAATATTATTTTTGACTTTTGTTTTCAAACCTTCATCTTTATTTAGCAGCGTCATCTCATGGGATGTGAGAGATTCAATTAGTTCACCCATGTTCATCCTGCTAAGATCATAAGCTTCCTAAATAGCTGTGACTTTTAGTGTTGATTTTTTTGGAAGTGATCTAAGAATCTTCCAGACTTGCTCATCCTTATTTATAATTCTACTGAGTGCAAACGTAAGATTTATAATTTCCATGAAATGCTCGTACATCTAACTTATGGTTTCATCAGGTTTCATTTGGAACTTTTTATACTTGTGAATGAGAAGAGCAATTGTCTCTTGTCAAATTTGACTGGTAGCTTCGTGGGTTACTTGCAATATTTTCCACATTTGCATTAATGTAACACATGTACTTACTCGGCTGTACTCGTCTTTGATGAGAGCACATGACAGAATGTTTATGGCCTTCACATTCATTGAGATGGCCTTTTATCATCATTGGTAAATTCACATCACTCATTTGGAACCATTTGTCCACCAACTAATTTTGTTGGAACCGCCAACCCTTTACTGACCACATCCCATAAATCAAAATCTAGGATAATTATATATTTTTGCATTTGATTTTTCCAGTAGCATAGTTGGAATCATCAAACAATGGAGGCTAGTTGTGTGATTGCTTTTCTGCAAAGATATCAAGAGTATTAGTGGTCATAGGATCTTTTACTTTGGTAGTTATACCATAATATAGAAAACCAATGTCTTGATGCCAATTTTGAGTGATTATATGCCTAAGAAGGGGTGAATTAGGCTTATAAGATTTCAATGTAGCGGATGATTATTACTCAAAATACTTTTTAGCCATTTAAAATAATTTAAGCCCTTTGCAGAAAAATAGCTTAAGTTACTAACTGAAATTTGTAAGTACCAATTAAACTACTAGTTAGACCAATGATAAATAAAGAAGTAAAATAGAAGTAAAATGACATTGGTATTTATAAATGTTTGGCAAGCCAACATCATCTGCTTAAATTTTCACTTAAAATTTTAAACCTATCAAATTATTTAATATGACACAATATTTTATAAGTAATCATAGTAATTTGACAGTAAGAAAAGTAAAAAAGGTAGAAACACCTAAGCAAATTGAAAAACCAACTCTTCGCAAAGAGTTAAATTAGAATTCCAGATGAAATAAGGCAAATTCCAAAGTATTGTGAAATCAGCTACTGGTGAATAGGCCTGAGGGAATTTCTGCTAGATTCATTTGCACAACCTTTGTGGATTGATGCACAAGCTGTTGCACTCTATATGGCAAGCTCCATTCCCTTTTTCCAGGTCAGAACCAAGAACACTACAGAAGATTCCAAATAATATCTCCCTATTGGTTTCTTTACCTAGAGGTCCTCAAAGCAACCAAGCGTCGATTTGTTCTCTTCATAGGTTTCCTTAAGAACAGGTATGACTCTCATCTCTTTTCACTACTAGTTCCTTCGAGACACAAACCTCCTTGTCCTTGCATTCCAAGGTTTATTGAAGGTAAGTTTCACTTGACCTTCTTCACCATAAGGTCCCTCGAAAACAAACATAGAGCAAGGAATTATCAACACTTAAGTACAAAAATGAGTAAAAGAGTATCACACAATTTCTCAAGACACTTAACAAAGTTCTTTCCCAACTTAGTGATTCACTCTATTAATGCTACACATTTTTACGTTTATATGCTTATGTCCAACGACTATGAGTACTTATTTTGGTAAGTGTCCACAGGAATCAAATAAGGCAACAGGATATTTAATTGTTCATACATTAATTCCATGAATAGTGGACATTATAGCATATCATGACTTCTTTCCTAGGTTATAAAGATATGAATCGAACTAGAATCTTCAAAATATCTTATAATTAAGGAAAATAAATTCCAACAGATAATATGGAAAAATATTTTATTTTTCGATTGATCATTACAATTTTGTCATAATCAAAATAGTGTAAATAATCAAAGGATTAATAGATTCAATCTCTAATATAATTCTCTAATTTTTTCCTTCCAAATAAGAACTTAAAATTTGATGAGTTCAGCAATGAATGCCATGAACATTGTGGATCTCTTTGAATTTGATTTGAAATAATATTAATTCAATGGCTTCGCATTTTAATTTCGAATCAAATACCAAAAATAAATGAGCTCTATGAAGAGCATGTTGAATGTCATGGATCTCCTTGAATTTGCTTCGAAGAAAATTATGCTAATGCGAGAGCTTTGCTCCTAATCTTGAATTAAATGCCAAAATATGATGAGCTCCACGAAGAATGCTTGGAATGCCATGGATCTCCTTAAATTTGCTGTAGAGAATTATTGGACTCCTTCAAGGTTTCTTTCACTTGCTAGGATTTATGTTGTGTGTTGAATGAATTTTTATCATCCCTTTATACAGATGTTTAATAGTAGACTTCCAAATTAATTTGAACTTTTTTGATTATTATCTCTTAGAAAAGATAACATCAAATATTAAGAGATAATATCAAATATCTTTGATTTGACAATATCAAACATCAAAAGATAATATCAAATATCGAGAGAATATTGTTCACATAAATTTTGTTGTCTTAACTCCGAGATTAAAGGACTTAATGACTTGATACTTTGAAGAGATATAGGACCTTTGGGGTAACAATACGTCGTCACAGTAGAAACTTGAAGCTTGAGAATATATGAATATGTATATGTGAATATGTGTATTCGAGAATATCAATATGAGTCTCTAGGCACTCCTTTGTATAGGCGTTCAACAAGGGACTATGTAATAACTTGAATAAGATAATATGTTCTTGACTTGATTGGTACATTTACATGGATATGCCATGTGTCCTAATTTGATAAGCTTGCGATTGCTAGGCCACCAGGCTTGATTTGATTGATATGCTGCATCTTCATCTTGACACTCATCAATATTTGATTTGTATAAAATAAATATTAGAGTATTAATTAAAATTAACTATTTATCATTTGGAATTAAATTTAATAAATTCCAATACATAAATAGAAAATTTTAAATTAATAACTAATATATTATTTACACATATCATTTTTCAATTGGCCCAAAAATTAAGCCGTCTACAAATGCCCCCTCGAGACTTGTTCATGAATAATGTCTTCCAATACATTTTTGAGTGAATAAGTCATGATAATTATTTTATATATATAAATACATATACATATATATAACATGTGAGTTTTTAAAATATATACATATATTTATAAATGCACACATACATATATATACACACAGCACGAGCTTTCAAAATATATATATATATATATATATATATATAAGAGCCACTCGAACAACACAATTTCCAATTCTTGCAAATAAGAAAGAAAGCTCAAGCAAACTTTCCATTCCAGTTTCCATTTCTCCTCAAGCCACACGGTGCACACTATAATGCAAACCAAAGCGTCCTTTCACATATGTGGCCCTGTACAATCACTACTTTTAATTTCTTTTATGCCATTTCCATTTCGCGTTGTTGCTGCTTTCAAATCCATAAAATACCAACATTTTTGACAAGAATCAAATTCTGACATCACTTGACGTGCCATGGCAATTCATAAAAGAATAACAATTTCGATAAGGATCAAATTCCTACTTTATTTCACATTCCCACCTTAGCCACCATGCCACACAAACTTTTCCCCTGTTGTTGTTATTTTCCTTTCACAACTACTACTGTTGTTTTATTTTATTTATCTAAAAAAAAAGCTTGCAGAATATAATCAACTTATCCCCCCCAACCCACTTATCTAAAAGTTTACAGAATAGAGTCCAACTTTGACTAGAATTCAAATTGCCACTGCTAAAAAAATTTTGGTTTGTGAGATTAAATTGATTTTAAATAGAACTTAATCTCCTAATTCCATTGGATTGAAATTCTTGAGAAGAAAGCTATAAATAGGATGCTGATTACTCCGAGCATTATTGAAAATTGATTTGGAATTGTTGTGGCATATTCATTTATCAAATTAGGGAGATCTTTTTTCTCTTAATTCCTACACACCAACTACTCGAAGAAAAGCCTCATAGAGCTTATACAACCATTACTACTTTCATTCCATTAGCAGATTACAATAATTGAAAAAGAGTTGTCTAGACTTCTTTGGCATTCTTCAACGAAGAATCTTAACTCCTTAAGGATATCAACACATAGCAAAAACACAAGATTTGAAGACTTAAAGTGAGTCATCCAATTAAGGGATGTTCTCATGGTCATTTTCACTTTCTTCTTCATCCCTTTATATATATACTTAAGTTTTCATTTTTCTTCTCTTCTCTTTTCTTTTTCTTTTGCAGGTTAGGAAACATAACTCATTCTTGATCATCTTGTGAGGATTATATTGAGGATCACATAGAGCTATCTGCATGCAACATCATCAGGAATGATAAAGACAACCTTAAAGTTAAAAGTACTAGATTGGTTATCCATAAATTGACCAATGATGTTCTTCGTTCCATACCTTGACCTCCAAGTTACTCTATGCATATCCAAGAGTGGTTTGAAGAGGTAACTAAGGAAATAATTGATCCATGTTTTGGCATTACATCTTGTTCTAGGATACTTCTCTTAAAGTCTTTCCTTCATGATGCTAAAGCCACTAGCTCGGAATTTTTATTTGCAAGTTATCATCCAAACACTAATGTACACACATTGAGAATTCCTGCATCAAGGTTTTGCAAAGTATCTTTTCATGTAGGCTATTAGGAATAGATAGAGGATATGCTAGGTTATCATGCAGATGTTCTTCGTCAAGCTACGATCTACGAAGTAGTCCATGCCTCGCTTTTCACATACATCTGTGATAAGAATATCCTCCAAGCATTCCTTGAGCTGTGGTGCCCTTCCATGAACACTTTGCATACTATTACTGGTGAATTTTCAATTTCTTTATAGGATCTTCATGTACTTTGTGGATTATCTATCCGTGGATGTTTCTGTGATAAATCTATCCCCTCTGTAAAAGAACTGCGTGATGATGACAGGCATAACCCTTCTCTACCATGAAGCTGTAAATATTTATTCTTGGGTTATCATATGCTCCTAAAGGACTCTAATAGAGTTTCTATTTTTGATTGGATTGGCTTTTGGTTTAAAGGACCATCGCGATATGTGAAGCCTCTTCTGAGGTCTTCTTAGAAGAGGTCTACTAAGCCAAAGATCTCTCACAATCCATATGGATGAGCCTTTTATGATGTTGGAGGTTAAATAAGATATTAAAGGGGAGACCTACTTGGCTGTTTTTCTTTCATGCTGGTTATGTAGTTTTGTTCTATCACGTCGCAAAGCAAATTTGATTTATGGTACTATCTTCAAGGTTGCTAGTAGAATGGCGAATGATAATTGCTTTTCTCTTATAGTTCTCGTATTGGCAGGTATCTACCATAGTTTAAGAAATATATCAACTTCACCAAGTTTTTAGGAATCTTCTTCTATCTTTCCCATTCATTATGTTCACAGTTAAATAGGGCACTTCTTTGGCACTCATTTTTCATCTAAGTTTGATATAGGAGGAGTTGAGATGGTCAAATATGTAGGGGAGAACATGGCCAAATATTTTGATCTTTCAGAGGTACGAGGTTTGTTCCTCAATATCAACCCTTTAGCCATTCAAAATTTACGCTTATTTCGACATAAGCAGTTCACAGTAATAGATGGCCCTACATATCAAATACTTATAAAGATCTTTTTGTAGCTTTTCATTCTAGCTATTTAGCATTTCTATGTGGAAAAGAGCATATCATTGAAGCTCATAGCGCTCATCAATTCAATCAGCAATGTGGATTTTGTCAACATGTCTTGGGCAACTTAAAGGAGATTCTTACTTGTGATTTGTATGAGCTTGTTCAACTTTAGCAGTCATGTATGTTACTGAACACATCTTACAAACTTATCATTCCTAATAATACTTCTTCCTTTCCATTGGCAACAAAGGAATATGCAAATTGGAGGGACAAGCACTAGAAGGCTTCACAAACAAAAGGTACTAAAATTGTTCTCAAAGTTAATAAGAGAGATGTGGAATCAAATTCTAGTCAACTCAATCAACTTGGGGATAGAATTGAACAGCATGCATCTGAGTCTAGGCATCCAGGTAAGAATCCATTTTATCTTAAACAAGCTTTAATCAAAGATCCCAAAAATAATCCAGTAGCCTCACCTCTTCAAAATCCTATTGTTTTAGGGCAAGTTAAAGAAAAGAATTTGGACTCTAAGGATTACAACCTTGCTAAACATACTGAAGTGCCATCTAAGAGCCGTTGTGACTTACTCAAGATTTCATTCCTTATTGATACTCCGATGGAACGGAATAAAATAATTTATGCATTTTCTTGTTCAAATGACAACTTTAATAACCAATGCGTACTCAAGAAGAAGCCAAAGGTTTTAGATTTAAATAATATCAGTATTAATTCAAATTTCTTTGCAAATGTCGCAAGTTCTTCTTTACCTTTGGGTGAACTAACAAAACATGTAAAGTCATTTATTTATTTATTTTTAATATCATGTACCCCCATCTCTTTTTTTAAATATATATTTGTCAATTTTTTGCACTAATTTTTTCTTTTTTTCTTTTCCTTTTTTTTTTGTAGCTTGCAAATCTTGAGATGTCAGTCCCAATCACTTTCGAAGGTAGTGTTGGTTCAATAAACAGGGTTAATCCTTTTAACTTCCTTGAAACAAACATTTCTCAACCTCTTGATGGTGGCATGCAATCTTCCCATGATATTGCTAATATCAATAAATGGCCAAAGGTAATATTACCTGAAATTACAAATAATAAGGCTTTTGCTGAGAAAGACAAGCCCAAAAAGATATTTGAAGCTTTATCTTAGGCACTTCCAATTGCTGAAATTTTTGAATTTTGCTCTGAAATTATAAAGACTAAAGCAGAGTAAATGTTACTCAAATTCTATTGGGAATGAATATGTCAAAAAATCATGAAAACTCCATTTGAACAGCTCTCAGAGATAAAGCCTACAATTGATAATTTGATTATAGGGATGAAATCATACATAAAAAATACATCATCTTTGAAGAACTACTTGCAATCCTTCTTTGAGGGTGCTTTCAACTACACAAAGGTTAAGTTAAATTTAATTCAAAAAGAAACACAAGAAACCCATAAGAAAGCACTATTTTTTGCACAAGAGGATCTTTTTGAGGCAAAGGCAATGAAAAGTAAAAGAGTTGAAGAAATAAATGGACTCAAAAATGAACTTCAAATTTCTAAGCAGCAAGAGAAATTGAGAACACAACTTGCCGAGTTAAGCAGTAAAGAAGAATTTACAAATTCATTACTCTACAAGACTGAAGGGAACCTGTATACTATCCAGAAAGAAGTGGCCACCAAGAGAGATAAAGTTTCAAAACTTGAAGA
>JACGDI010005586.1:906893-950361 GCA_014898725.1 Jacaranda copaia
TTTTTTAACGAATTCTCCTTGTGCATTCGTTTTTGTTTTACTTCAAATTGATGCCAACTTCAAAGAAAAATTGTATTACATGCCCTCAACAATTGAGTGGAATAAACTTACTTAAGATCATGAGTAAAACTGGCTATCTTAATAAATTAAACTTGAAAACAATCAAAACTTCTTTCAATGATATGCTTGAACTTGATAAATCATTCATGAGTACTCCAATAATTTGATTGAACTAGAAAAGTATATTATCTCAATTTGCTTCAATGATACGATTGAACATGGGAAATCCTCAAAACTTGTTCTAGTGATGTGTTTGAACTTAGCAAGCCATCCAAACTCATTCTAGTGATGTGATTGAACTTTAGGAAGTAAGTTGTCCAAATTTGCTCCAATGATATGAATGAACTTGGGAAATCCTCAAAATTGTTCCAGTAATGTGTTTGAACTTAGCAAGCTATCCAAACTCATTCCAGTGATGTGATTGAATTTTAGGAAATAAGTCATCCAAATTTATTCCAATGATATGATTGAACATGAGAAGCTATCCAAACAAACCTTTTTTTTTTCTAGTGATGTGATTGAACATTAGGAAGTAAGCCATCCAAATTTGCTCCAATGATATGATTGAACTTGGGAAGCCATCCAAATAAATCTTTTTTTTCTAATGATGTGACAAAACTTGGTAAATAATTCTCAAGCTGCCTACATACCCTAACAAGGGGATCAAGCCATTACGTAGTTCAAAGTAAATATTTTTTTTAGTAGGGGTGTGCCATTCATTGTTTATACTCATGCGGGTTAGGAGTATCCATTGCTTAACCACTTTAGACTAGATAGGGTATTTAATATTTTAACCACATAAAATATCTTTAGTGGGGAAAGTTAGTGGTTTAACCACATGCACTATCTTTGGTGGTTATTGTACATAGTTTATACTCATGTGGGTCAAGAGTAACATGCAGTTTAGGGTTATGCATCAAAGAGCAACATGCAGTTTAGGCTCGTGAATCAAGGAGCAAACTTCTTCTCATGGATAGTATCGCTTCAAAAACTTGCCACTTATGGGGCCTATGCGCAATCCATCTCTATCAACTAACTTGTAAGCAACATTGGTGTAGACTTCTTTTATCACATATGGATCATCCCTTTTTTACATGAATTTACTTCCTATTTGTTAGGTGATGGTAAAGGGCCTTATTACTACAAACACCAAATCTCTAACTTGAAAAGATCGAGGACGAACTTTCTTATTGAATGTATTCATTATTTGTGCTTGATAACATTCAAGCTATTATTATGCTTCACGTCTTTTCTCATCCAATGCTTTCAATTTCTCAAGTCAAAGATAAACATTGTCTTCAGCAGTGAGTCTTTCTTGAATTGCTATACAAAATAAAGGTGTTTGACTTTTAAGAGGGAGAACAACTTCAATCCCATAAACCAATGAATATAGAGTGGCCTGGGTAGCAGTCCGATGAGTAGTCCAATATGCCCAAAGAGCTTCTCCAACATTTTCGTGCTAATCCCTGTTAGATTTTAACACTACTTCTTTAGCATATTGCGTAAAGTTTTATTGAAAGCTTCCGTTAAATCATTTGCAAATGCATTGTACATTTAGGAATTATATTGCTTGAATCCAAATTATGCATAGATTTTATAGATCAACTTATTTTAGCAAGGCTTCCCATTATTAGTAATGATGTAATGCAGCACTCTATACCTGAAAATCAAATTACATCGATTGAACTCCACAATAGTTTTTTTCTTTACTTCCTTGAGAGGGATCGCCTCTACCCACTTGGAGAAACAGTCTGTAGCTACCAATATGTAAGCATGACCAGCCGACGACTTAGGAGTAATAGGACCTACAACATCAAGACCTCATACATCAAATGGCTATGAAGTAATTGTGGGATGTAAAGGTTTAGGAGGCTAATGTATAAAATTAGCATGCATCTGACAAACTTCACACCTCTTCACAAAATTCATACTATCTTTAACTACAGTAGGCCAGTAGTATCCCATTCTTTTAATCTGAAAATGAAGTTTAGGACCCAACTGGTGAGCTTCACAAACTTTAGAATATACCTCAACCATAGCTTCAATTGCTTTTTCACCACTTAAACAACATTGATAAGTATTATCATAAGATCGATGATACAAAATAGTTTTGTACAAAATGAAGCGAAATGACCTTCGACCTTCGATGCATCTCTGTCCTATGGTAAGGGAATTGTTGCAATTATGTCTTTCAATCTTCATCTTCACCAACTGAGACAGATATGGTATTTGATTCCTTATGACCAAGCTGAATTGATGAAGGCACAATCCATCTATTGCACATTGGGATATTTGTTGTTTTTTCTTCAGAAAGGGCTAAAGTGGTAGCTAGGTTAGCCAATGCATCTACCATCCTATTTTTTTTCCTTAAGATGTGACTTAAGACAATACTTTCAAACTTCTTTAACAAATAAGAGGTTAGTTGAAAGTAAGGAATCAAATCTTCCTTTTTAACCTCATTAACATTTAAAAGCTGATTAATGACCAGTTTTAAATCACCACAAACTTCAATTTCTAAAATTTTCATTCCCAGTGCCATTTGAAGTTCAATAATCAATGCTTTGATATTCTGCAACATTATTAGAGCACAATTTATTTAACACTACAGAATATGTCAAAACTTGCCTTTCTGGTGAAATAAAAACAATCTCCCCGTACCATCAGATTGGGCTGCCCCATCAAATAACATTGTCCATGCTGGCAAGATCTCAATGAAAAGGGCATCTTTATCAAGTAATTCATCAGATAATTCCCAGTCTGTAGAAATGGAGTGACTTGCTAGGAAATTAGCAAGAGCTTGTCCTTTCTTTAACTATATTTTGAGGAACATATGTGATCTCATGTTGATTGAATATAACAGACCACTTAGCTAATCTTCTTGAAAGCACTGACCTTGATATTACAAACTTGACAAGATCAGCACGTGAAATGAGTCAAATAGAATATACCTTAAAATAATGCTTCAACTTTCTGATTGCATAAAATAGGGCAAGGTAAATTTTCTCAACAAGAAAATATTTCAACTCATTTTTAGTTAAGGCACTACTTAAATAGCATAAAGTTTTCTCCTTTCCTTCATCATTTTTTTTGAGCTATTAGAGCACCAATTGACCGTTCATATGCTGCAATGTACAATATCAACAGTTTTCCAAGTATAGAAGCTCTCAAAACTGGTGGATTCATGAGGTATTTTTTTATGCTCTCAAAAACATTCTAAAACCTTTTATCCCATACGAAAGGAACATCTTTCTTCATTAGGTGATCAAATGGTTGGCATCTTCCAGCCAAATTTGATATAAACCTTCTTATAAATGCGAGATTACCTTGTAAACTATGCAATTCGTTAAGATTTCTTAGTGGTGGCATCTTTTGGATAGCATCAATTTTGTCAGGATCAACTTCAATTCCATAATATCGAACTATAAAGCCTAGGAACTTGCCTGATGTGACTCCAAATGCACACTTGAGCAGGTTTATCTTCAAGTTGTATTTCCTCAGTTAATCAAATACCATGCAGAGATCTTCTAAGTGATTATCTCTTTTCTTAGTCTTGACCATAAGATCATCAATGCAAGATTCTACTTTTGGGTGTAACATGTCATCAAAAATATTCTTCATAGCTCATTGATAAGTCGCATTTGTATTTTTCAACCCAAAAGGCATCACTTTGTAACAATAAATAACCTTTGGTGTGTGAAAAGCCGTACACTCCTTATCTTGTGGTGACATTCTGATTTAATTATACTCGGAGGATCCATCCATGAAAGATAAAGCTTCATGTTTAGTGGTTGTATCTATTATGAATTCAATAATAGGTAATGAAAAATCATCCTTTGGATATGCCCGATTTAGATCTTGAAAATCAATGCAAATACGTATCTGATCATTTTTTTTCTTCACTAGCACAATGCTAGAGATCCAAGTTAGATATTTAACTTTCCTAATAAATCCTACATCAATAAGCTTGTTGACTTCAGCTTTAATTAAAGGGATGAGCTCTGAGCAAAGCACTCATTGCAATTATTTTATTAGATGAGCCCTATGTTTTATGCTAAGGTAATGAATTGTAACTTTTGGATCTAATACTTGCATTTCTTTGTATGTCCAAGCAAATACATCCTTGTACTCACTCAAGATTTTGAAATATTGTTGTTGTTGTTTGTTGTTCTTCTTTAGAATTTAGAAGCTTGCTAACAAATATGGGATGAGATTCTTCCATCATGCCAAGATTCAACTCTTTGAGTTCATTAACAGTTGCTTGTCCACCATCTTCAAGTTGTGGAGGAGCTTTTAGGACTTTCTAAATCAAACTCTTCATCAACAACGATATGATTACATGCGTGTAAATCATCATTTTTTTTCATGATATAGTTGTTCAATCTTAACAACTCATATTCTCTAGAATGTGATACTCCATGTTAATGCTCCATTTGCTTTTAAAACTGGGACAAGCACCATTATCCATGCTTGGTAGTTTGTAGCTTGTATAAAACCACTTGCCACCAATCTCGTCTTTAACACTTATGTAATTAGAGCTGATGGTGATTTTCACTTCATCTTCATCTATACCACTCTTTCGGCATTGATGTTTTACGATGCGCTATTTTATTTTCATGGGTTTGTCCATATTGATGACTAGGATTGTAGATCCAACTCCATTTGATTGGGATAAGTAAAGAGTTTGACTCTCATTTTTTGACTTCAACATATTAGTTTTATCTTCAACACTTTTTTTTTACAGCATTATTTCTGAGTTTATTGGACACAGAACCTTTCAGATGTGGACCTGTATTAAACATGCTTTGATCTTTAACACCAAGTCTTTTAAAGATAGAAGGATGAGTAATCGGAGCACTGAGACGATCAAATACAAAAACTCAAAGATTATTTTATTTTTGCTTTTTCTGCTTTACATAATCTTTTATAGAAATATGCTGGACATCAGCACCCTTATCTTTCTTTGTCACACATATCCTGACTGGTTCTATAACTTTGAATCCTAAGCTAACCCTTGACTGTTCAACATAAAATCCCTGTCTCTTTAGTTCTTGTTGTGCTTCACTGAGTTCATGAATTTTTTCTCCAGTTAACTTAAGTTTAAGCTCACTTAGATTAGGTAGATTAACAAAGTCATAGCTATATTTTTCAAGCAACTTAAACACCTTAGGATTAAACATCCCCTCAAATTCTTTGTGGAAAACCCTTACAATAGACAGTCTATTGTGGATTGATGAGCTTATACCAATAATAGGCATGGTGAAGTCTTTCCTCAGAGTTTGATAGTCATTTGATTCTACTATCTTTAATTGGCTTTGAGTAGCATCATTTGGCTTAATACATACTCCAACTAGAATTTTCCTTTTCTCTTAAGATGCCTATGGTGTATATCAAAATATTGGTAAGTTGGAGTTATTACTGCGCTCACATTTTTTGCTCATTAAAACCTCAGTAATTGTTAGTTTACTAACATTTTTAGAACAATCTTATCTCTCTTCAATGAAGTAGTTGCCTGGAGCCTTTGGAGGTTGCATTTCACTTACTAAGTCAGGATCCAAATAAAGTTTAGCATCAACGAAGTATGATTAAGCTTCAGTAAATAGCTTCACATCCATATCAACTTTCATAACTTCTCTATTTTTTAAATACTTGAAGCATTAATGAAGAGTGAAATGTATTACTCTATTTTCATGAAGCCATGGCTATCCTAAAAGTAGATGGTAGGAAGTCCTTCATCAATAACATGAAATAAAGTTCTTGCTTTCAACTCCCTAATTGTAAGGTCTAGACAAATCATACCAATGACTCGTTCACCTTCGTGATTGAAAATTTGAATAGTTAGGCGACTATGTGAGAGATCGTCAATGGAAATCCCCAAAGTTTTCATGGTAGATTTTGGCATGATATCGATGGAAGATCCTTCATCAATAAGTGTGTGGTTAACCTTTTGCTCCTACATGAATCTTGAGATAAAAAGTGGCCTATTGTGAGGTTATGATCCCAATAACAAGTCCTTATTAGTGAAAGAAATGGCCGTACAACATGAAGTAGAGTGTTGCTCTTTAGTTTCGCAAGATATAGCATGCATTGCTTCTACTTTTTGATTGAAGAATCTAGTAGGAAAATAATCTTTTAAAGTTACTTGAATCCTTTTGTAACCTACAAATGAATTTTCCAACTTGCTATTTATAGCCTTTAGACTCTTCGTCATCCTTGGTTAAGGGCGTCTGGTTACATACAAGACCTTTAATGCTAATGAATGAGATTGATTAACACATCATCTTCTCCTTCGTTGGTGTGTCATAAGAGTCCACTCACTGCTATCTTTAGTTTCAGTAGTATAACTTGTTTCTAGCTTAGTCACTTCATTAATGAAATCAGTCTCCACTAGTACTGGATCTAAGCTTCCAAATTGAAGTATTGTTGATGCCCCCATAAGTGAAGATGAGAAAACACGGTCTTTACTTGCAACACATGTGGAATTTGCTATAGTTATAGCAATAGTAAGGCTTGATCTAACAATGTCTTCTATATCGTGAATTATCTTTCCATCTCTTGCCAATGCCATTACCTTATCCTTGAAGACAAAGTATTGCTCTATTGGATGACTGACAACTTGATAATACTTGCAATATTTTGGATCGCTTACCCTTTAAGCTTCTTCAGGATATTTTAATTATGGTAGTTCAATCAACTTCCTTGTCAATGATTCACCAAAAATATGAGAAACATCAGAATCTGGAAATGGATACTTCTTCTCTTGTATTTCTTTCAATATTTTATTGCTTATTAGAATGTGTTAGTTTTCAGTTTTCTCAACAACCTTTTTATCACTTGTCGGAATTTTTATAGAGGCTGTTCTGGTCACCATGGATTCTTTAGTAGCAGCTTTGCCATATTTTTCACTCTTTTTTGAATCTTTCCTTTCTTTCTTCCAGTCTTCAACAAGAACTCCAACCTTGCAGTTAGCAATGCTAAGCTTCATGTCGTAGGCACGAGTAGCTAATTCTTTAAAAATACAAGGCTTGATTTCTTGAAGAATGTAGAGAAGTCCCTAGTGCATACTTTGAATACATATCTCTACTTCAGACATCTCTGAGCGTCTATCCTTGCATTTTAGAATTAATGCATGCCAACGATTGATGTTGTCTACTACTAGCTCATCCTTCAATTATTTTGCATTGGTTAGTTCAATCATGCTCACAGTCCGGTGTATACCATAGAAACAATTCAAAAACTTTCTTTCCATTTGATCTCAACTATCAATGGATTCAGGTTCTAAGTCAATGTACTAGTTAAAGGCATTTCCTTTTAATGATCGTACAAATCATTTCACAGGAAGATCACCATACGTCTATGCATTGTTGCATGTCTCTATGAAATGGACCATATGCTGTTTTGGAATTCCCTTCCCATCAAACTGCTGAAATTTTGGTGGTTGATATCCCATCAGCATTCTAAGCGAGTTAATCCTCTTTGTATAGGGCTGTGAATACACAATAGAACTTTGATAAGGCATGCCATACTAAGCCCTAATAGTATTGGTAATCATGCCTGTAATAGTTGAATAGACAATGTAGCAATAGAAGTTGTAGAGTGGTTGATCTTTCAATCAACTTCTCGCTTGTAAGGCATCTTCTCAACTTGTTTCTACACCATTGTATGACCAAGGGAAGATTGACAATTGTACCTAAATCCTCAAAGATAAGAGTACTTTTGCTTGTTCATGAGTTGCACAATTTGTAGATCTTTCTCTCTATAATCTTTTGAAGGTTAGCTATAGCTTAAGCCATTTGAGCAAGTTGTTCATCTACTGTTTCCACTCTAGTCGCTATAGTCGACAGTTCAGCAAAAGACAATACCTTAGGATTTGTTGCCCTTAGACTTTTAGAGTCAGAATCATCAGATGGAATAAAATTAGTATTCTTACCCCCAGTTATGGGTTGATTAATACACTCAGCAGTAGGGTCAGCAACATTAGCAGCATCTTTCCTAGCCAAGGTGAGTTGGTTCCTCTTAGGTGCCATTGAGTGGTTGCAAATATCTTTAAAATTCGAATGGGAGACAGAGATGAGGGGTTGATTTGCATCCCACTAGGAGCGCTAGAAATTTGTTCACACAAATTTCATTATCTTAACTTCGAGATTAAAGGATTTAATGACTTGATGCTTTGAAAAGGTATAGGACCTTCGCGGTAGCAATACGTCATCGCAGCAAAAACTTGAAGTTTGAAAACTTGAGTCTTGGAGCTTGAGAATATATGAATATGTATATATGATTATGTGTATATATGTGTATATGAGAACATCAATATGAGTCTCTAGGCACTCCTTTATATAGGCGTTCAACAGAAAACTGCGAAATAATTTGAATATATTTGATAATTATCTCTTTGATTCATATTAAAAGATAATATCAAATATTTTTGACTTGATTGGTCCATTTATATAGATACGCCACGTGTCCCAACTTGATAAGTTTGAGATAGCCAGGCCACCAGACTGGATTTGGTTGATATTATACATCTTCATCTTAACACTTATCAATATTTGATTTGTATAAAATAATATTATAGTATTAATTAAAATTAACTATTTATCATTTGGAGTTAAATTTAATAAATTTCAATACATAAATAAAAAATTTTAAATTAATAACTAATATTTTATTTACACATGTCATTTTTCAATTGGCCCGAAAATTAAGCCGTCTACAAATATATTAGATATATTTGATTTGATTGGTTTATAGAGATAGATACTTCATTTTTTACAGTTGTCATTATTTGATTTAAATATAAAATAAATACTATAGTATTAATTAAAATTAAATATTTATCTTTGGAATTAAATTTAATAAATTTCAAGAAAAAAATAAAAATTTTAAATTAATATCTAACATATTAATTTACATGTGTCACTTCTCCATTGGCTAAAATTAATATGTCTACAAACACACCCACTTCAAGGCTTGGCAAAACATGTGCTAATTATCCATGAAAGAGGCAAGACTTGAAGCATTTGAAATTGTTTTTCCTTTTTCTCTCCACTTTTTCAAATATGCTCGCGACAAGAAATTCTCCAAGCATTCCTTAAGCTATGGAGACCTTTTGCGAACATGCTACACACTGCTGCCAAGAACTGTATCTCTTTATAGAATCTTTATGGACTTTGTGGATTGCCAATACTTAGAGATTTTTATGAAGTCCTCCCATCTATACATGAAACCAATAAATAAATCAGGTCATAATGGAGTTCAAAGAAAACATTCTTTTGAGACGAATGCCATACACAATTTATACTCATGTGGGTCAGGAGTGATATGCAATTTAGGCTCATGCACCAAGGAGCATATTTAACTTGAATAAATATTTTACACTCATGTCAAGGAGTCCATTGAATTTGATTGACAATTTATACTTATGTCAAGGAGTTTATTTGAGTTTGACTTAATAGATAGTTTACACTCTTATTAAGGAATACTTGGGGAGACTTTAAAAATTTTTAGATGGTTTATGCTCGTATTTAGGAGCATTATTGATATTTAAATTCTTATCAAGGAGCGCATAGAAAAACTTTGAATATTTATATGATTTATACTTATATTTAGGAGCCTTACTAAATATTTAGATAGTTTATATTTGTCAATATTTGAATTGAGTATAGAACAAATACTAGAGTATTAATTAAAATTAACTATTTATTTTTTAAAATTAAATTTAATAAATTCTAAGAAATAAATAGAAATTTTAAATTAATATTTAGCATATTATTTTATGTGTGTCATTTTTTCATATGTTAAAATTAATATATCTACAATATATTTATTAAATTATTATAATAATCACATACATACTTGGTTTATTGCAATTGGGGTGGAGAAGCTCCAACTTTAATGTTGAATTGCACGCACTCATCGAGATGACGGGTAAATAGACAATTGGTTGGGTTCTAAAACAATATATATATATATATATATATATATATATATATTTCCCCCTCGTTTTGTATAATTTTGAAAATGAAAAGTACAGTTGCTTATTCCATTTCTAAAGAAAATGGCACAATTTCTTCGTTCCCATATTTATAACTATCATTTTTAAATTTAAAAATAACTAAAATTTATTAACTGATTAAATATTATTTTTTTTATATCCTTCAACATAATATGACTTACACTATATTTTATGATAATTTTTTATTCCATACAATTTAATTGAAAAGTCGTAAATATGATAATGTGAGCCAAAATAAATTTTAATAATATTTAATAATATTACATCCATTATTTCATATTCCAATATTAGAATTTATTTAAATCAACTTTTGCTAAATTCTGAGCTACTATCGCAATCATATTTTAATTTTTTACATGAAAATCAGTATTCAAAATAAAATTGAATTGAAAACACTGAAAACAAATAATAAAAATACAACCAAAAAGCGCTAAATATATCCTTCCATCTTTTAATTTTAAAATGATTGGTCATGTTGATTAATCATTTAATCAATCATTTTTTTATGAAAATTAATAATATCGAATATCTGAAAAAGTTAAAAAGAAATTAATTTCATTAAAACTCAATAGCCAAAAGATTGATATTGTAAGTCATTTAAAAAATTAAACGGAAAATTGAAATTCCAAATACAATGACAATTTTGAGATAGAACTAGATAAAAGGGGCAGTACTCCAGGAAAACCATGCAAATTACATTAAAACACACCTACGCTATATATGTTATATATATATATATCATATGCATAAATCGAAGGGAAAAAACAGGAACAATTTCAAATTCCATGCAGGAATTTAGTAGAGCAATATATTGATCATGATGATGTGTTTAAAAAGGGTCTTTCACAGCAATTGTTAGATCTATTATATATATATATATGCATGAAAAGAAGACACATATGATTGAATTTGAAGCACAGCAGCACACTATCAAATATAGTTCACATGCGTATTTAGTACCAATAAATAGTAGCAACCTTGTATATATATATATATATATATAGAAGCGATAATTCCAAGGTGAAAAGAAGAAGCTCCCAATGCTGCACGTTATTGGGCCAAAAAGGCAACACAAACCAAGAGCCTTGTCCCGCGCGCCCCCACTCCCTAAAAGTAATAAGTGATATTAAAACAAACATATATAGTTCTTTGGGATACTGTTACTTTCATCTCCTCGAAATGATTGATTGCTAAATGCTGAACACTTGCTAGCTATACTAACTAACTACTTAACCCTACACACCATCATATGTTGTCTCTCTCCGCCCTGTTAATTCCCATTACATTTATAAATAACATACTGGCGAAATTCTTGAATGAATCAAATACAGTATGACTAATTTATTTATTTATTTTGTTGGATTGCAGGTTTATATATAGTTGGTGAAAATCATTTATTTTTTAATTTGATGGCTATAAGTGGATCGAATTTGCTAAGTCAAGTATATTGTTGCAATGATCAATATTTGAGAAATCAAATAAAAGAATTTATAATTTTGCTAGTACATGTGCAGTCGGTTCTACCAATTGGTTTAATTGGTATAAAGTTATAATACTATCAAAATTACGCTTAATATTCTCTAAATAATTTGAAAGTTAGGAAAAATTACATAACAAAAAATAAAATAAAATATTCATTTAAACAAAATTTAATTAGAGAAAAATAATATGAAGACATATTTCAAAATAATCACCAATGATAATTTAAGCGTGCATATTTTAATTCCTCTTTTAAAGTTTATCATATTATTGGAAGCTTGTGTATTGAGGTATGTGTTAGAAACATAGAATAATTCATAAATAATGGTAAAATAGTCTCTCAAGAATAAATATATTACATTTATTCCTTTACACAAAAATGCAATCTTTAAAATATCATTCATGTATTTTGCAATTGCAGCTGTGGAGGTTGTTTTTCCAAATACCTCCACATGCCAAACTTTGGAAAAATAAAAAGACTAATCCAACAATTTCTCTATATTATAGCAGCGATTGTCTAAGATTTATTATTACTTGTCCTAAATTTTTTCGTCACATTAATGATATCCATACATTGATTAAAATCATCAAATTTGAACAATCACACTATTACATAATATGACAAAAAAATACCCATAGTAAGAAAGGAAAGCATCTATCTTTAATTCTTTTTATGCTTACCACTAACAGTGCATACTTCATAGTCCTCCAGTGAAAAGTGCAGAGTGCATATATAGGGTCTTCAGTATTTCTCTGTAGCTGATCTGAAAGTCAACCTAAAGTGCTAATTGGTATCAATTTCAATTGATTATTGTCTTATTGGAGATTAAATCATGTGGCTTAATTGGGGTTTAAAGTTGAATAGGAAAGAAGAAATATATAACATGCATGTCCAACTTACAGGATAGGGCAGGCCGGGCTGTTGGTCCCTTCTAGTTCTGTTTGATAGGGTTTTTGAGGTTTTTATTAATTAAATTTGCCGATTATTTACCAATTGATTGGCCAACATTTCCCGATTATCTATCGGTTGGCGCAAACCATGCAAAACACCACCTTGTTTGGCCGTTATCGGTTAAATTAGGTGAGCCGGCCGGCTGGTCCATTCCATCTCTCAATATTTGTCAGATGAAGCTAAGTCGGCCCAGATCTCTTTGATTAGCATTCCATTCATTCAGAACTTTTATTCTGCCAATTGGTGAATGATGAAAAGGTGAAGAAGAATGAAAGAGAGTACCTCAGATAGAATTTTCCTTTATTTTTCTCATTATTTTGTGAGAAAAATAAATTTTTCATCAATAAACTATATTTTTTCTAAAAAATTTCTTATTTAATATTTTCTTTATTAATTAAATAATCAAAAATATTTTCCTTAATATTTTCTTTTGTAAGTTTGTGGAGAAAGTGCAGCAGGGAGCTGCAGCCAAAAAAGAATGTCAATAAAAAACTATCAAACTTATCATTAATTATATAATAAATGCCCAGAATATTAGCTATACCATAATAATGTTTGTTGCAGATTTAATAATAATGGTTTTGCTTTAGTTTTTTTTCCTTTTAATATAGTTTATATCATAATTGTATATTAATTGGCACCCGTTGCTATTGATAATAAATGATATACCCGTGAAATTTTCATACAAAATAAGAATTGTATAGTGCAAATAAGTTGTATCTTCAAAAATATAATAAACAAGCAAAAGTTAAAATAGCAAACTGCGCAAAGGATACATAGAATAAATCATTTTAAATAAAATAAATAAAGAATCAATTATAAAACATATAGAAAGGAGAAGCAGATATATAAAACAATAAATAGATAACAACAAAGATGAGGGAGAAGATGAAAACCTTGGAGAAATTAAAATAGAAAGAGGAATTAGTGATAATTTTTACATTATCACTTATTATTCTATCATTAATATAATTATATTATTTTTAGTGAAAATTAGCTTTTTTATGTTTTATTTGTTCTTCTTGGTCCTTGATTAGCGTACTTTTGTTTTTTTTATCTGATTCTATAGCAATACTTTTTGATTTACTACGAAATTGAAGAGAATGTAGTAGGATTTTACTAATTGCAGAAATGATAATTAAGAATATGATTAATACGTGCAATACTTCATTTGCGCTTTGGGTTGAGTATTTATTTCTAATTAATTGGCTAATATAAGATCTTGATCTCTCCCTTTCTCTACCTTTTTTTTTTTTCTAATTTTTTAAACACACTTTGTTCAAATGGACATGGAATAAGAAGAAATTGGATGGAAAGGGTGTAATTGCTAAAAATTGAAACGAGTAGGGGTTACCAACCAATAAAAAAAAAGAAGAAAGACCAGAGGGGGTGCCAGCCTGAAAGAAAATACTAGGGGTGTGATTACATTTAAATACCCATTAATATTGTAACTATGTATTTAAAATTTTATCACTAATTATTAATAGTTTTTTTTTCCAATTTACTAAAAAGATTATTAATCACTCACATTAATATATTTTCTTTTAATGACCAACATTTGACAATAATTATCTATTAATATAAATTAAGCAGTACAGAATTAAATAAATATCCACACTTTTAACAAATATAAACCCAAGACCTTGTAATCTGGAATGGATCAAGTGGCTACGTGTGGGTTATATGAATATATATATATATATATATATATGAATATTCTGATAAAAAGAAAGAAGAAAAATACAAAGAGGGTATTTGAATATGATCTGTATAAAAAGTGGACTTTCAAAAATGCAGTACATAGGAAGCATTCTCACACACACACACACACACATATATAGATATATATATATATATATATGTATTAAATTTCTGCATCACACCTTCTTTTTCAACCTTTCTTTCCCTCAATCATGTCTTGTCCTTTTGCCTGTTTTGCAGCAAAACCCAACTAAGATTAATGGGCAAACGAAAAAGAGCAGCACTCTCCACAAAACACAATTTAAGTCAAATCTAAATATGAAATGAAAACCAATTAAAAATTATTGATTATATACTCAGTCTGTACATAATTGATGTTCGAATATAATAATAAATTTTGTTTTTTTGTTCTACTATATATATTTTTTAAATGTACGTATACATATATGTCTTATATATTTAAGGGACCAAAAAATGCATGAATCAGTTAGGTGTGAAATATGCACTTGACACTCATTCATAATGTAAAATGTAAATTAAAATAGAGCATCCAAACTCATTTTACAGATTTTTTTCAGCATTGTACATATGAGTAGTATTGTTGATAATATTATTGGAATAGATATAATAGTACTAATATCTTTGAAATGATTTATCCATAAAAACAAAGCCAGACAAATTTTGGGCCGAAAGAGTCCATTCCAATCCAGCCTGCTTTTAGAAAAAGGCATTTTGGGCCGAAAGAGTCATTTCCTGAGAGAATTCTCGAGGGAGATTCCCTCGGAAATATATATATTTTTTCAAATTCCCATTATTTCTGTCGGAAATATTTTTTTATGATAAAATTTTTTATTTTATTTTAATTTATTAAACCTGTAACCTGTTCATATCAGTATTATATTCAATAATGAGTAAAAAAATATCAACTTAATATGCAATTATATTCAAAACCTAGAATTAAAAAATATAATTTCATAAATGTTTAACACAGAAGATATTTAAAAATACAAATAAAATATAAAAATAAACATTCTAAGTTTCTAACGACAAGCATTCATCCCTTGGTCATCATCTGTTAAGTATTTGTCAGCATCATCGTCATTTCCATGATACCACTCTGGACCTTGCACGGATGGAGGCGAAGGCGGAGGCGGAGGCAGAGGTCGAAGTGGTGCTGTAGAGGATGAAGGACCCTGGACCAGCCCCATCCGTCTGACAATCGCTTTCGGAGGTCCTTCTGAATTAAACCAACCATCTCCGAGTATCGACTGTGCATCTTATGAGCCAGAAATCGAATAGCTTTGAATCTTTGGTTCAATTAGAAGGCACTCTAGAGTTCAGGAATGGGACCATTAATGCGATCTGACCGATAGCTCAGATAAGGCAGTTCTCTTCTTGGCACATGGCTGTAATGGTAGAGAGAGTGACTAATGTTTGGGATAACTCGCCCATCCTGTTGCCAAAATTACATATGTTGGTTTACCAGAGAGAGCGAGGCTCATGGTAGTTGATGCTTTGGCTAGAAAATTTGCTCAGGTACTAGACAACAGACATACTTGCCTTCCCCCAAAACTGAGTCTTCTGCCAATGGCTTATTAGCTTATCGTAATTGTTGAAGATCCTATGGATTATATATGTTTTTGAACAGCATTTACAGATACCAACTTCAGCTTCCTGCAGACAAACACATTTATTTGAACATCCAATATATTTTCGAATCAATCGCAAAGCATAACCGAGGAAACATATGTTATCCTAAATTTAAGGTTTGCCTTTAGGTGGTCTGTATTCAGCCACTTCTAGTCTATTACAATGTCTTGCAGTGCTATATTTCTGGGTAATAAACTTGATGGTCATCTTGTGCTCTACTTTTGCTTTCGCAGGTTTTGCACAGTGCAATTATTTCAAACAACCGTAACTGAAGCAATATAATTTGTTTGATCTTCTGCAGCGCGAAGATGACAATTGTAACAACAAATTGCAAGTGTCTCTTTGTGTTTGTTTTGTTTGTTTGTCAAAGTTTTGGTTCACCATGTATTCTGACTCAATGTGTATTGTAACCTAAAAAGATCAAATAATAACTTTGAAAACAATAATAAAGTAATTCGATGAAACGAATAAGATTTAATGTAATTCGACAATGTATCTAATCCACCCGACAAAGAAAATTTTATTATTGATTCCAAATACTATAAGAAAATTTACATTTAGTGGCATTAATTTGGTAACATTTTATAATATAATAACACAAAAAGGTATTTAATGATAGTTATAAAAGAATGTCACTATAATTTAATATTTGGTGGCATTTAATTATTAAATGACAAACAAAATAGTAATATTTAATTAAATGTCAAGATAAATATATTTCAAAGGCATTTAGCTAGTGTCACTAATTTTTTTTAGAAAAATGACATTAATATGTAATTATAGTATCGTTTGAAAAAAATACCATAAAGTATTTAATGGTACTAAATTAGTGACATTTATAGTGTATGACACACAAAAAAATAAAATAAAATAGTAATAGTAAAAAAAAATATCACTATAATAAAATATTTAGTGGCATTTGATTATTAAATGGCATATAAAATTGTGGCATTTGATAAAAATGCCAACAAAAATATAATTTAAAGGCATTTAACTAATGCCACTAATTTTTCTTAAAAAATGCCACTCATATTTATTTATGGTGGCATGTAAAAAAAATATTATAAAATATTTAATGGCATTAACTTAGTGACATTCGATAGTATCATGATACATAAAAGTAATATGATGATAATTGTTGAAAAATGTCACTGTAATACAATATTTAGTGGTATTTTATTAATAAGTAATGAAAAAAATAGTGACATTTGATTGAAAATGCCAACATAAATATATTTGCAAGGCATTTAAGTAGTGCCACTAATTTTTATAAAAAACAAATGCTACTCATATTTTTTTGTGGTCTCATTTATAAAAAGTACCATAAATTATTTTGTAGCACTAATTTAATGTCGTTTTACAATATAGTAAAATAAATAAAGTATATATAGTTATTAATAATTGTAAAATATGCAATTTTATATCTTATCATGATGCATTGATTAAATTAACTACTTAAATATAATTCTAATGAATTGATTAAATTAAACAAATTTTTCAAGAAGTATAAAAAACTAAGTTTTTGTCCATTTTTTCTCCTCACCTACAAATTATATTTTTGAATATTTTCTATCTCTAAAGTTAATGTCTCAAACTTTTTCAAATGCATTATTTAATATAATAATTTCAAGCATATATTTAAATAATTGAGAAAATATGCTTTTAAAGTAGAAGAATATAATAATATTTTTGAATATTTATAATGAACATTTGGTGGGTAGCTTGATGGTAAACTTATGTCTTTGTAAGTAAAATATTATAGGTTCGAGTTTTATACAGAACAATTGGAGTATGGTGGGGTCTTATAATTTTGCTATTGGTGGTATAGATTAAAATGTCATTCAAAGAAATTTTTTTTGTCATTTAATTTAGCATGTTATTTAATTAATTTTTATGGCATGTTATTATGTCATCTAAAAAAATTTATTGTGACATTTTAATATCACTATATGCATTTTTTATGGCATGTTAGCATGTTATTTAAAATTATTTTTTTGGCATTTTAACATGTCATTTTATACTTTTTGTGGCGTATTATCTTGTTATTTAGAGGAATTTAAGTGGCATTTCAATATGTCATTACATACAGTTATAGTGGCATATTAGAATGCCATTTAAAATTTTCTTTAATGGCATGTTGGTATGATATGTAATATATTTTTTTGTGACATTTTGATGTGTCATCTAGTACTTTTTTTTTTTTTTGCATTTTATTAATATTACAATAGAGGTAAATTAATGACATTTATATATTTAGCTATACCACTACAAGTGACACTTTTAAAAAATATCATTAAATATAAAATTATCATTATAATACTATTTAACTTGCATGTTTTAATGCCATTAAATGCAATTTTTCTTGTAGTGAAATCAAGGTAACAAGTACAACTTCAGTTTCACAAATCTTACGAAAACACCTAACACCTTTATTTTAAACTTCATCTCAAAAACTATCTCAAAAGTAATATAGAATCTACCTTTTAGGGTTTGTCTCTCATTGTCCTGGAAAAAACATGTTTAACTACCCACAAAACCATTGTACCTTGGCCCACGGGCTTGTGTGTCACATCGAGGTGTGCATGATTCGCATTTCAACATGCGAAACTCTACCTAGGGGGTTGTCTCGCCATGTCTTGATAGAAAAGTCCGCACTAAGGTGTGTGGGACTCATGCCCTGGTGCAGCAATGTAGTATGATGCATGCCCTGGTGTGCGGTTCCAATGACATGCACATCAGGGCGCGCATTGCGAGTTGCTTGCCCAATTTCCCCCTAGTTTCAACCCAGGCATTCCTTGCCTTGCACCCCAACATGTGGTGCTCTACCAATGAGCGCAGGGGTGAGCTCCAACAATCGTTTCGATCGCTCTGTTTCTTCCATTTCTCATTATTTTAAACTTAAATTTCAAGGAAAAATCACCAATTTTTCACCTTGATTTGAAATTTTCTATCTATCTTCTTTGTCCTTGCCCCCAAAAGGGGTGTCATTTAAGTCTGCAAATATTTGTCAAATCTAAGCAATGCTTGAATTTGATTCCTGGAACAATCTTAGTCAGCATGTCTGTCAGATTATACTTAGTCCCAACTTTTCAACCAAAATAACACCTTGAGACACCATATCCTAGACAAAGTGATACCTCACATCAATGTGCTTTATTCTCTCATGAAATACTTGATTGTTTGACAAGTGTATGGCATTTTGATTATCACAAAATATGGTAGTAATATCATAATCCATACCCATATCCTCAATTAGCCCTAATAGCCAAATACCTTCCTTCATGCCTTCAGCCAAAGCCATGCGCTGAGCTTCTATCATGGACAATACAACTTATGACTGTAAAATCACCTTCCAGCTAACCATATTATTTGTAACACAAAACACATATCCAGTCTTGGACCTTCTGCTGTCCAAATCTCCAGCATAATCCTCATCCACATAGTTAATAATTTTAGCAATAGAATTCAATTAACTATACCTCAAACATCTATCTGTAAAGCCTGTCAAATACCTCATGATCCATTTCATAGCCTACTAATGAGTCTTTCCTGGTTTGTGTATGTATTTGCTCACAACATTGACTGCATGTGAAATTTCTAGCCTAGTACACACCATGACATACATCACGCTACCTACTGCAATACTATATGGCACATTTAACATTTGCTCTACCTCCTCCTTAGTACTTGGTAATAGATCTAATAAGAGCCTGAAATGAATTGCAAGTGGCGTACTAACTGGCTTGGGTTTATCTATTCCAAAAAGTTTAAGTATTTTCTTAATGTAATTTTGTTGAGACAAGTACAACAATCACGTATGTTTGTCTCAGATGATCTCCATGCTTAATATCTTATTCGCACTGCCCAAATCCTTCATCTCATATTCATCACTCAATTGAGCCTTTAAAATATTGATTCAGATATGTTTTTGGAGGCAATCAATATATCATCAACATAAAGTAATTAATATACGAAAAGGCTATCACTACATTTTTTATAATAAACACAACAATTGTAAATACTTATGGTGAATCTTATCTTGATAATAAAAATATCAAACCTCTTATACCAATGTTTAGGAGATTGCTTCAAGTATAAAAAAACCTCTTTAAAAGTCATTAATCATATATATTCATGTCCCAGACTCACAAAAGCTTTCAACAGTGGCAAATCTGAAAAGCCTCTGAATTCTGGCAGTCGCATCTCTTGTCTAAAGCACCATGCGAGGTGAGGCGAAACCAGAGTCGCCTTTTCTTCCCCAGGCCGAGGCGACAGCCTTTGTTGCCGTAGACACCTTGGTCCAATTTAAGAAATAATAATAATAATAATAATAATAATAATAATCTCGAAAAGAACTCTTTACTTTTTGCGATAAATAGTCCAAAATAAAGAAGCACCCAACCTTTGTCTGCGACGAACACATTCCCTCCAACAGCTCAATTCTAGCAACCTCGACTCAGGGTTCTCTACTCTCTTCTTTTGTCTTTTAACTTATGTTCTCGTCTTCTCTCTCAAATTTTTCTTTTGGTTTTTGCTATACCTACATTCTGTGACTTTTTCTTCTCGCCTGTCTTTGGTGTTCCAGTCTTTTCTCTTTTCTCTTCTCTTTCTTCTATCTCCGTTTTCTATTCTGGTTTTTGTTTTTCGTTCTTTTTCAAACGGACAACACTTGATTTTTCTAAATTTTTCTTTTCTGTTTGTTTAATATATTAATACTTAATATATTGAATTTAATTTGTTAAACTTAATATTAAATATGCTTAATAGGTTAATCTGTTAATCAGTTAATAAATTTAACTTAACTTATTTTGTTGTATTATTCATATATATAATGTTAAAATAGACAGGGCCGCCTGATCTTTTCATTGTTACATGGACAGATCTTGTGACATCCATCACGGCGCCTGTGTGGTCCACACTCAAATGCCCCAAAGGAATATCTTCTACATAGGTGTTTTAATGGCCTAGTGTGTTTTTCTTTCTAATTCACAAAAGAAAAAGAAAAATAATGATATAGAAAACTTAACATAGAGACAAGGCGACATAAATGTGCAGCACAAACAAACCATTTAAATTGAGGAAGCATCAAGCTGGCATCCATCTTGATTCTGTAACATTAAAGATGAAATAAAAATAAAATATCATCCTAAAGAACTCCACACAATTGAAAAGAAATGCAGAACAAACCAAACTGAATGCAGTAATATATCTGTAACATAAAAGAATATTCCTGATTTTCAAGCTCTCGGCTTGATTCTACCCTCGTTTGCCATCTTGAAGAGCTGTGCTTGAGCCGCTGCAGCCTTGTTCGAACCAAGTGCTGCAACAAAACTGTCCCTGACTTGTGTGGCTGTGTAAGGGAACCGCGTATGAGCCATGGAGTTGAGCAAAGCAGCAGTGCCTTCCCGGTAGAGCTCGCCAAGGCCATCTGTGCGTGTGTTTGAAAGAGCCTGCAGCAAGTTCATTTGAGTTGGGTACCCAGGCAAGCTTGACACACCAAATGCACTGCCAACTGTTCCCCACCAGCCAAATAAACCCCATATCAATGTCGGGTGATTCCTCCAGTAACTGCAATTTACAAGTACCAAATGGTGAATTAGTTTCTTTCCTTTGTAGTAGATGATATTTTATTATATACTTACACAATTTTGTTACTTACGTGCAAGTAAAAGGAGGAGAGTTTGGATCAAACGAAAACGGTGGTGGAGTGCTTGGAGTTCCTGGGACGATAGTTGGAGCGGTTGGCGGGGTCAGGATAGTTGGTGTAGTTGGAGTTGAGGTTGGAGGAGAATGGTAATATCCGCCGCCACCTCCTGTGGGCGGGGATGGAGTCGTGTGGTGATGGCCTCCGCTGGGCGGATTACCACAGTTAGCAGGTGGCGTTGGGGTTGCATGGCCACCTCCTGAACCATGTGCTGGAGGGCTGTATGAAACTGATGAGCAGAAAAAGGGGGTGTTAGTTTTTGGCATGTTTGCTGTTATCCAATACAGTTTTACTGAAAACATTTCCTTCTTGGATCTTTTGCTTTTTGTGGTAAAAGATGGTCTCTTTCAATCACTTATTCTCATTACAGTTACATCTTTAGAAAGCAGATGATCAGTTGTTTATTTTCTCATCTTTATCTTGTCTGTGTCATGACAAATTTATTTTAGTGAAAGTGTGAAAGAGGTAAAATGACCTGTGGGAGGACTTCTTGCATTTGGGTCTGGAGAGTAGTAGTTCTTCTGATCCTCAAAGCTGACTGCAGACATGACAGGAAGCACCAAGTTTTGGGAAAACAATGCAGCCATAGCAGCCCACAGGAGCAGTGATTTCTGCTTGCTTCTCTTCATCTCCATCCTCGTTGACTTTCAAGACAAACCAGCGAGAGTAGAGAAAAAAAAAACAGGCAAGATAAGAGTGTTGAGTGATGAGGATGACCCAAAGGAAGGATGTAAATATATATAAAGAGCTGACAGAGACTGAAGTAAATATAAGCAGGTGAACACGTATGTGGTTAGTTGTTTGTGTTGCAGGTGCATTTAAATTATCATTTAACTCTCACACTTCATGTTATACATTAATATATATTGTTTCTATTATCTTTAAAGAACATCTCCATGTTTGTCAAGATGACCTTGCAAATTTAATATCTCTGCACAATTTTTGGGCATGGGAGCACTGGAACCTGTACAATATTAGGGACATATTTAGCAAACAACCTACTTCCTGTCTCAATTTATTACAACATTGCCGCTATGTGCTTGAGTGTATTTGTCCATACCACAAGCAACACGAGTGGGATGGCAAGCATTCCACTTTGGGTGATGCATGGAATAGAAATAAGAATAACCTAATATTTGAGTTACATGTCCTGATGGTTATAAAGATGGTTAAATCTGTAGGGAGTTGACAGGATTTAAGATTGTCATTGTGTGGGGAAATTGCAAATATGTGATCATAGTCAATTCACAATGTAGAATCAAAATTTAGGATAATATAAAACTAGAACTAAAACTCTTAAAAGATTGACATGAAATACCTATCATAATTTAGCTAGTGTCATGGTTACAAGTCCTGATAGTTATAAAGATGGTTAAATTTGTAGTCAAAAGGAGTTGATAGGATTTAACATTGTCATTGTGCAGGGAAATTGCAAACATATCACCATAATTATAGCAAATTCGCAATGTAAGACCAAAATTTATGATAATATAAAACTAGAACAAAAAAAACTCCTAAAAAATTGACATAAAATACGAAAAAAAAGTAGAGATTGTCATATGTTTCTTTCCACGCCTCATAATTTCCCTGCAATTGACATGAGATACCTCTCATAATAACTCCCAAAAGGTATTTAATTAGTATCATTATTTTTTTTGAGAAAAAATGCCTCTCATAATTTTAGTTGTGGCGTGACATGAAATATTTAATACAAAAGTAGATAAAAATATACCTCCCATAATACTTGTAAAATTTATAAATTTATATCTTATCATAATGAATTGATTAAATTACTACTCAGTATCAACTAAATTAACCATATACATTATATTTTTTTTGAATATTTTCTATCTCTAGATTTAATATCTCACACCTTTTCAAGTGTATTAATTAATATAATAAGTTTGAGCATATATTAAATAATTGAAAAAAAAATACTTTGAAGTATAAAAATAAATTAATATTTTTAACTATACATATTGAACATTTGATGGGTAGTTTAATGGTAAACTCATATGTTTGTAAATAAAGAGTTGTATGTTTGAGTCTTATACAGAGTAATTGAGACAATGTTGGAGTCTCACATATGGGATATTAGATGCAGATTAACATATCATTCAAAAGAATCCTTTATGATATTTAATTTAGCATGTCATTTAATAAATTTTTTATGGCATGTTAGATGTCATCTAAAGAAATCTTTTACGGCATTTTAACATCATTCATTATATGCATTTTTTCTGTCAAGGTAGCTTGTCATTTAAAATTATCTTTTGTGATATTCTAACTTATGTCACTTATTGTACTTTTTACAATGTGTTACCATGTCATTTAAAGGAATTTTGGTAGCATTTTAACATACTACTACATGTATTGTTAGTGGCATATTAGCATGCCACTTAAAAAAAAACTTTAGTGACACTTTGATATGTTAATTACTTAATGCATTTTTGGTGACATTTTAATATGTCATTCAATACATATTTTGTGGCATTTTATTAACATTACAATAGAATTAAATTAATGACATGTATATATACCTTTAGTTATACCACAACAAGTGATACTTTTAAAAAATATCATTAAATATAAAATTGCCACTAGAACACTATTGAAGTGGCACTTTTGAATGCCACTAAATGCTATTTTTCTTGTAGTGAATTCGTTGTATTTTTATTTTCATTCTCTATTTGCATCATTTTCATGTGTTTTCATTTTATCATTATTTTGCATGTGGAAATGCAAATGTGATTGGATTAGTATTATAAAAATTTTAAAACAAGGTGTATTGAAAATAATATTGTGATGTAATAGTATTAATATTATTATCTAATTGATTGTGAGCCTCATTATCTAAGAAGATAGAAAAAAATAATTATTTAATAAGCTAGTGGTTAGTGATGTGATGGAGAATTAGTATTAAATTTTTGTAGGTCCTATTATCTTGAAATGATAGAAAAATGTTAATATTTAATTAGTTAGTGAATTTTAATTATTTTTAAATTAGGAAGTATATTATATACAATTGAAAATGGATGATGTCTTCATTGAAAATGATACAAATAATTTTATATGTTTTCTATTTTCAAAATAGTATAAAATAAAAAAAAAAATAATGTTTTAGAACACAAACAATCCAGCACTAAAATCTTATCAATTGGGTTAAGGGTATTTTGGCAGAATACATTGCTAATGCAAGGGCATATAAGACGTACATTTAACAAAACCAAAAAATATATGCTCAGCTGCACTGTTCATTCCAACTGGAGCTGGATGGCACATCAAATCTCATACCATACTACCAACTTGTTGGGTCGGTTAAAGCTCAGATATGGGCTCTTGTACAGTTGTGCGTTTTAAATATTTGGATAGTATTGATTTGTTGTTGATAGCTTCTCAATTTTGTAAACTGATACGCGCTCAAGTTTACAAGTGACATCAGAGTTAACATTATCGTTCAATTCTTAGGATGAGCAATTGTTATGGAGGGAATTGTTAGCATGAGCGGCAGCAAAACCTTAATTTTATGACTACAACCAAAATTTGATGCATGATTTGGGATTTTTAATTGAATTATTATTAACAGTTATAGTTTTTAAGGTAATAACAATTGTTTCTTTAATATTATTACACACACATATATTAAGATTTTATTAATATTTGAACCTTATATATACAAATGTGAGGGTAATGCTGCCGAATTAATCCACCACTCAAGCAAGGCAGCAATCATTGCTTGGTTCTAATGTGTTTTACACGCACAACTGTGAGATTTAACCGGATTCATTATGTGGCACCTACTTTTGGGGGGAGAATCTGCATAATTGAACAAATGGCTTGGCTTGGCTTGGCTCTTGCCAAATTAGTTGGAAATCATGTAGGCTTCAATCTCCCCTCCTCTCTCACATCAATGGACCACCTCCAAATTTGATTACTAAGAGCTTGTTTGATGAGGTGAAAGGTAAATGTGTGTACAAAATATTTTTATTTGTTTGATTTGGAAAAATAACGAGAGTTGGAGTTTCCCCTAAGTAAAATAAGTTCCACGTACTCTCTTTTCCTCTTTAGGTCCCTATTCCCTCTCGATGAACCAAACCTGCCTTACTACGTATGTCCACTATACCAGGCCTGGAATTGTGGAGAGCACTGAGGGCGATGGGAATACATAGTTCTCGAATTGAAGCTGATCAGTAATTGCTGTGGCAGAGAAGTGGTTGAGAGAAGCAAAAAATTAAAATGAAGTAGGGGCCGTATTGAATTCTGGGCAGTAAATGAGAGCAGCAACAAAATACTTATGGTATTAATGTTCATTGTAATTTAATAAACGAAAGAGTTGGTGTTTCTGTGTTGGGTGGTAAAGAGACAGCTGTGCAGCCAAGCTGTTGTTTTATTACATTTATTGACAGCGATGACACTAAATTCTCAGAAAGAAAATGAATGAATTTCGAAATCATACTAATGGAAGAGTCAATCTGACCCCATTTTGATTGTATTGAGCTATCGGTCCACAAAACATAATAGAGCCAGTTGGTTGTGTGGACTTTTACTTTGCTGCCATTGGTTCTATTGATCCTTATGAGCTTGCAGTTTCAACAACTATCATTCAACTCTGTCTTTTGCGACTGGCAAGTACTTTTCTGCAAAATTTATTTAGACATCTTATAAATTCGTGTATTTTATATCAAGTATATATTTTTAAATTTTATCAAATGTTAGTGTAAACATAATAATATAACCAATAGAGAAGTGATACATGTAAAATAATAAACTAGATATTAATTCAAGATTTCTATTTGTTTCTTTGAATCTATTAAATTTAATTTTTAAAGATAAATAGTTAATTTTAAATAATACTCTACTATTTGGTTTATTTTCAAATTAAATATTGACAAGTGTAAAAAATGAAGTATATATGTTTATGGACCAATCAAATCAAATATATTTGATATAATCTCTTGAAATTTGATATTATCTTTTAATATTTGATATTATTAAATCAAAAAAATATGATATTATCTTTTGATATTTAATATTATCTTATCAAAAAGATAGTCATAAAAGAAGTTCAAGTTAATTTGGAAGTCTTCCATTAAGCATTTATATAAAGGGAGTGATTAAAACTCATTCAACACACTACACAAATTTGAGCAATTGAGACAAACTTTGAAGGAGTTTAGTAGTTCTCTCAAGCAAATTTAAAAAGATCCACGGTATCCAAGGCGTTCTTCGTAGAGCTTATCAAATTTTGGCGTTTGATGTAATATCAAGATGTGGATCCCTCAAATTAGCATTGTTTTAAATCAAGTTTAAAGGAGATCCATGAAACTCAAGGTGTTTTTCATAGAGTTCATATATTTTTTGTGTTCGATTCGAGATTAAAGTATGAAACCCTTGAATTTGCATAATTTCAAATAAAATTTAAGAAGATCCACAGTGTTTATAGTATTTATCATGGAGCATGTCAAATTTCAAGATCATATTTGGCATGGAAGAATCAAAGGATTAGATTAAAAATTGCATCCACAATTGATAAGTTTGAATTTTATTTTATTTGTATAGATTTTTCTTATCTTGTAATTTTATTTTTACAGATAAAGAAATTTGTGCTTAAAAATTTTAGCACGCCCTGTGGGATTGTCTCTATCTCTCTTCTCCTTCCTTCATCAAGATTAAAGTATCAAATGGCCGTCAATAAGATTGCTGCATTGAACATTTACTACTTCAAATTCCTCAAGTGTTGGACCAAAAAGTGTAGGTATCATCACAAGAAGTATATCCAAGAAATTGCAATCATTTTCGGAGGTGGCTCTTCACTTGTTATGAAAAAGGTGTTGCTGCATTTTATTGACATGAATGAAGATGATAGAGACACAAGGGAAGAAACTGCATCATCCATTTCCTACTTAACATCAAATTCCTCAAGCATGGTGATGGTGATGGTGATGGTGATGGTGACAAGTGCTACAACCTTGGAGGAATAAATTGCAAATTTAACAAGCGTTATTGAAGGACTCATGAAGCATGTCCAAGAGTGAGACTTTGGAATCTCTATATTAATGAGTAAAGTGGACAATCTTGATGCCAACTGCAAGAAAAAAATAAATTGAGGCTCAGGATGAAAGTGAAATATTTACAAGGAGACAACCAGCCAAAAATGAAGAGACTACAACAAAAGAACTACAAGTTTCCATTGATAGTCTAATTCCCATCAACCCATTGAAGGAGTTTATCATGGGGACTATCAAAGACAAGCTTGAGGAAAGTTCCAAATTATTTATGACTTACTCTAAGCCTTAAACTCAAAGAATTGATGATTTGAAGATGCTAATTGAATGCTAACCCCCAAAGTTTCAGCAATTTGATGGCAAGGGCAACCCAAAATAGCTTGTGGCTCATTTTATCAAGACTTGTAATAATGCTAGGACATATAGAGTTCATTTGGTCAAGTAGTTTATTTGAACATTAAAGGGCAATGCTTTTGATTGGTATACTACCTTAGAGGCAAGCTCCATCAATAGTTGGGAGTAGCTAGAATAAGAGTTCCTCAACCTCTTCCATAACACTTGAAGGACAGTTAAGTTGATTAAACTCATTAACTCTTGTTAGTTAAAAGAAGAGTCAGTCATTGAATACATCAATAGCTGGAGAAATTTGCGTCTTAACTACAAAGATCAATTGCTGGAGGCTTCAACTATTGAGATGCGTATCCAAGAAATACATTGAAGTGTCTGCTATTTACTTCAAAGAATCAAACAAATTTTTTTTGAAGATTTGGCAACTTGTGCATATAACATTGAAATAAGCATCAATTTTGACAAATGAGAACATTCAAGTGGTGGCAATGATGATGAAGATATTGGGGGGAATTAATTTTCATCTTCAACTTCTGAATACTCCTTGATAAGGGCCTAAACTATCAATAATGCTCTTTGATAAAAGCCTAAACCATCAATAATACTTCTAAATATGAGCATAAACTATCTAAAATTTTCTAATTAAAGTCTCCAAATTCAATACTCAAGTCTCTAAATTTCTAAATATGAGCATAAACTATCTAAACCTTTCTAATTAAAGTCTCCAAATTCAATACTCTAGTCTCTAAATTTCCAAATCCAATAATATAGACTCCAAGTCTCCAAATCCATGGGTCAAGTCTCCAAGTCATCAAGTTCAAGACTCAAGTCTTCAAGTTTTCAAATCCAAAAATCAAGTCTCCAAGTCTCCAAATACATGACTTAAGTCTTTAAGTCTCAAAATCCACATCTCAAGTCTCCAAGTCTTCAAGTCTAAAGTTCTAGACTTCAAATTTCAAATGCTCCCTGATAAGAGCATAAACTGTCAATAAGGCTCTTAAATATGAGAATAAACTACCTAAATATTCAAAGTGATGGGTGTAGAATCCAACAAAAATAAATTCATATTCTAAAGATATGAATTGTAATAAGTGGTGAGTAAGGTCATATTCCATAGGAACTGGTAAATTTTATTTCTTTCAAGTTTGCTAAATAAAATAAAATAAAAGGGGGGATTTTATGAAAATGAAAACCTAGAATCTTAACAGCAAAATAAATCACAAATAAAATAAGAAACCAATAAGAATGGAATCTAGCCTAAGGTAAAATCTCAGTTTGGTTCACAGATCTAATCATTGATGCAAAGATTAATTCCTCTTTTCTTGAATAGACTGGTTATAGTTACTCGAGCGCCCTAATAACCAATCTCTCCTTACTATTTTGATAACTAAGAGAAGCTCGTTAATTATTTCCCTTACCAATACAAAACCTTAAATAAATGCTTCTAGGATTTAATCTATCAACACCATTAGAAAAACTAGAAAGACCCTACCCCAGCCAACAAATACACAAAAGTGGAGTTCATTTAGACTAGATCATCTATCCACATAATATAAATCATGCACGTGGTCACCACACATAACTATGTTATTTGCCACAAGTATTAGAATAATTAAATAATTACGGATATAATATTCTAATTAACAGAACAATTATTCTAAACTATCAAATTTGGGCTCTAAATTCAATAAACTTGAATAATCATAATGAAAACGGAATAAATACTCCAAAAATAAAAATTATGAATAAAACTATTTAGATCTCACAAATACTGAAGAATCAAAACTTCAATAATCCTTTAGGCTAGAAGAAGGAGTTTAGCAACTCATGTATGAAAGAAAAAAGTACAAGAAAAATAAAATATGCTAAATGAAAGAATAAAAAGCTACCTATTTCCCTATAGATATCCTACTACTCCTAATGCAACTAGAAAACTACTAAGAGTCCTATTAGAATAGAAAAACTCAAATTATCCTAATTAAAGAAACAAAAATTAAAATATTCCAAATATATACAATTGCCAAAGTAGATTGAATGCTTTCAAATCGAATTTTACATAATAGTCTTGGGAAGCAAGACATGCCCACATTCAAATTACTTCCTTTTTCCATTCCTTGTCTCCTCAGGAATGCAATCTTTGCTCTAAACATGTCAAATGCTCGATTTTCAACTGCATAAGCTCGAATCTTTAATTTGCTTCACAAAATATAAAATGAAAGTTAAAACCCAATAATTAAGTATTTTTATTACTAATCACAAAGGAAAATTATACGAATAAAAAGATAAAAATGCAACTTAACACAAAGTCTCCCCATATGCTCCTTGATAAGAGCTTAAACTGTCAATAATACTTCTAAGTACGATCATAAACTATCCAAAATCTTTAAGTAAAAATCTTCCTATGTACTCCTTGATAAGAATGCAAACTATCTATTAAGTCAAACTCAAGTAGACTTTTTGACACAAGTATAAAATATCTATTCAAGTTAAATATGTTCCTGAGGCATGAACTTAAACCATATGTTACTTCTAACTCGCATGAGTATAAACTTTGTATGGCTCCCCCCTCAAAAGGATGTTTACTTTGAACTATGTTGTGATTTGATCCCTTTATTGGATATGTAGGTAGATGGGAGGACTTCATTATAAAAATCTCAATGTATTGGCAATCTGCAAAGTTTATAAAGACCCTACAAAGAGATGATAATTCTTGATGGCAATATAGTTCAAGGAATGCTTGGAGAATGTTCTTGTCATATGTGTATGTGAAAAAATGAAAGAAAAGAAAAAATTCTTAAATACTTCTAACCTTGCCTCTTTCGTGAATGATTGGCACATCTTTTGCCTAAGCCTTAAAGTGAGGGCATTTGTAAATATATTAATTTTAGTCAATGGAGAAGTGACACATGTAAAATAATATGCTAGATATTAATTTAAATTTTTTATTTGTTTCCTGGAATTTATTAAACTTAATTTCAAAGATCAATAGTTAATTTTAATTAATACTCTAGTATTTGTTTTATTCTCAAATCAAATATTGACAAGTATCAAAGATGAAATATCCATATATATGGACCAATCAAATCAAATATATTGGATATAATCTCTTGATACTTGACATTATCTTTTGAAATTATCAAATCAAAGATATTTAGTATTTAACATTATCTTTTGATATTTGAAATTATCAAATCAAAAATACATGATATTATCCTTGATATTTGACATTATCTTATCAAAGAAATAACTATTAAAGAAGTTCAAGTCAATTTGCAAGTCTTCTACCAAGCATCTATATAAAGGAAGTGATCAAAACACATTCAATACACAACACAAATCCCTGCAAGTAGGAAAAACTTTGAAAGAGTCTAGCAATTCTTTCAAGCAAATTTAAGGAAATCCACGATATTCAAGACGTTTTTCATAGATCTCATTAAATTTTGGCATTTGATTCAATATCAAGATGCGGAGCCCTCAAATTAGCATTATTTTAAATCAAATTTAAAGGAGATCCATGAAGTTCAAGACGTTCTTCGCAGAGATCGTATATTTTTTGTGTTTTGATTCGAGATTAAGATACGAAGCCCCCAAATTGATGTTATTTCAAATCAAATTCAAAGAGATCTATGATATTTAAGGCATTCATCATGGAACTCATCAAATTTCAAGATCACATATAGAAGAGAAGAATTAAAAGATTAAATTAGAGATTGAATTCACAATTGATAAGTTTGAATTTCATTTTATTTATATATATTTTTCTTGTTTTTTAATTTTATTTTAGTAGACAAAAATATTTGCACCTATAGTTAGATTTTTTATTTTAAAACCAAGCTCTTAAGTGTTTCAATGTTATAATGACAATTTTGTAATTAAATTGATTAACATTAATAAAACTTGCTAAGATTTTAAAATTAAATTACAAATTTATTGTTTTTAAGAGAATATCCTAACATCTTATTTTCATAACTTCGAAGTTCTTTTATTTTCCATGTAAGTTCCAAGATTTTATTTTGTCTAATTATAAAATTTATTTAAAAATTTAAAAAATTATTTTGTCTAATTATTTAAAAATTTATTTTTAAAATAAGTTCCAAAATATTTTATAAATTTTAAAAATAAATACAAATTTTTTAATAAGCTTAACCAAGCACCTCTTGATTCAAAACTTTTGATTAGAAAATTTGTCAATATATGTATTTGTTTCTTGAGGTGCTAAATCAGTACATTTATTGATTAATGTGTATTTTAGTTAACTGAAACTTTAAATTAAGATCCTATGTCATTGCATGCATATTGTTTCAAATTTTACGGCAAGTAGGTTTGTGCGTTACTTCATTCACAATATAGGCATTTGTGGCTAGAGGAGGGTTGTTTTGCATTTTCTTATTCTTATATTTCCCCAGAAGTTGGTGAACTGGCCAAAATTTCTCTTTTGGAATTATATTTATTAGTATGTTAAATTACTAGTTTTATATTATTTAATTCCGTAATTTTATATTATTGTAATGTTACAAACAAAATACTATAATTTTGTGTCCATTCAATGAAATATTACCATTTTATGACACTATTATTTTGAATAGTTAAGTCATATATATGGGAATGCCAAATAGTATCAATAAAATAAAAGTGATGTAGTGTTTTAAGTAAATATGTGACATTTCTATAATTCATTTAGTTTTAGTTATAACTTGATACAAAGATATGGGATACAAGTTTTTTTTAATTATAAGTTAATGATGTAATAATATTATAATTATAAAATAATGGTTATTAAATGATTGGAATAATTTTTGTGAAATATAATTCTTAAAATAATTTAATCTCATTAAATTAGTTGCACTGAAATTGAGCTTTTGAAATGGATAGTGATCCATTTTTAATAGATATAAAAACATATTGCCATCCAAATTATGCATATTTTTACATTTTGCTAACTAAACTTTTTTCTGTGACACTTTACTATTCAAACTACTCTTCTTTTTTTCACCTTACCATATTCGAACAAATTTTGGTGGAATATTATGAAAAATCTTTATCACATCAATGCCATAAGCCTCCTTTCTCAAGTATCATAGTCAAATCTTCTAAGTTTATAGATATAATGGTCATCTCCTTGTTGTAGCCCTGTTAAATTGCAAAATACAATGAACTTTTTTCAACGTATTTTTAGGTGCATATCCTATAATAATTCAAGTTTACATAGGTTGTCTTTTAATAAAGTGATAAAGAATACCTTTAGAAAAAAACTCCGGCCACTCCTATAATAGAATACCATGAAATATTTGATTAAAACTGGTTGATGTATGGCATGGTGAAAGATAAAGTATAGTCCAGATGGTAGAATGTCACGAAAAAAAGTTTAGTTAGCAAAGTGTGAAAATACTCATAGTTCAGATGGCAAAGTATCTTTGTCTCTTTTTTATATTTAACGTATTTTTTTTCCTTTTTCAAAAGTTAGAGAAGCTTTAAGGAAGGGAGAGAGAGATTTCTAGAAGTGCCTCAACTACCTTGCTAATAAATTCTATTAGGGGAGTGTTGATTGTCTACAATTGGGCATCATGCCAAGTTGGAGGAAGGCGTCATAGAAGATTATGTCTGCTGAGCTTTCACTATACATTAAGATCTTTTCACATAGAAATTGGCAAAGGAGATGGAGATCACTAGGCATCATTATGCTCATGTCGCCTAACCTCCATGTCTTCTTCTCCAAAGGTGATATTAGGGAATGAAGGATGCACTTCACATACTCCTAGTATTAGGTCCACCGAGTGGGCTTGAGTTTATCTTGCTACTCATGCCAACGCTTTTCTTGGAGTCACTTTCTATAAGTTCTCTTGAGATCATAGAAATGATACTTGTATTAATTAAGTTCTTTAGGTCTTATTAACATTGTATTTCTTCATCTCCTACTATTCATCAAGTGAGCACTAGCAATCCTCATTGCATGTGGCTTTCAACCTCCTATTAAGACTATCTTGATTTTGAACTACATACTCCGTTATGTGTCCTCTTCCTATTAACCTCTTGATTTCATCATTTAGAATTTGAAACTTCTAGCTAGTATGCCTATAGTTGTGGCGGAAGGGACACCATTTTTATATTTTTGCCTCTTTGGATTGTCTATTATCTTTGGGGGGCACTAGATTAGACCTCACTGTTCTACCATGACTAGGATGTTAGTTCTAGATACTATAAGAGGGGTGTATGCGGAGAATGCTCTGGAAGGGCTACATTGGTAGTCTCCCAACCTCTTGTTATTGTTACCTCCTTCTCTCTTGCTTTATGCTTGCTAGCATCCTGAGAGGCCATCACTTTCTTAATTTGAATATACCTTTTTGCTCAAGTGAAGAGTTCTTCAAGTGTGGTCGTGGCTTTCCAACTATGGACTTTTAAAAATTTTGATGCCTTAAGTTCTATTGAATAATGCTAGGCAAGCTCTTGGCTAATATGGGGGATCTCATGCATTGCTTAGACGAAGAGGTTGAGGTAGTCCTTCTGAGATTCTTTATTTCTCTGCTAAATAGTGAACAATAAGTCGCCATTCCTAGGGTACTTGCAGTTGATGGAGAAACCATGGAGGAAGTGTTACGTCAGTTACTTCAAATGCATGATGGATCCAATTAGTATGTGGATGAACCATATTAGAGCTTGCTTAGTGGGGGTGGTGCAGAACACTTAGTAGTAGGCAACCTTGCTAATATTGTAGAGCTCTATCCTCACAAGGAAATTATCTAGGTGCTCTTGGGATTTGCTATGTAGTCAAACTCTAGTTGGTTGGCAATTTTTAAGCCCAGGTGAAGCAACTTTGCCAAAATGGTTAGGCAAAAAGGGTGTTATGTCTTAAGACAACAGCAGCAGCCAGAGAGAGGTACACGCTTTCTTCTCCTCCTAAGCATTGAAGTACAATTGAGTGAGTTCGAACTCCTATTGCTATAGGTAATTAATGTGGTGAGTCAACTTGTAGGGAAAAGTGCATGTCCATCTATTAAGTTGGAGAAAGAGTGGTGTTATGTTTTCCTCTAGGGATGACAAGGCTTCTTTACACTAAGGAGATGACTAGGGTTGCTCCTAAGGTTGGTAGCCTCCAATAAATAGGGCAACTGCATTGGCCATAGCTTGCATGGAGGTATTCTCCAATACTACCATAAATACTTCTTGGGCCATTTGCAATACTAGTTCAAGGGGTAAGCCTGTTGTATAAGTATTTACTCTAATGGTGGTGTGTTTTAGGTGCAAACTCCAACGTCAGACATGATTGCGCTTCATTCTGGTTGTTCTGTGCATTCTCACCTCTAGGAGCGAGATGGGCACTAGAATCTCAAGCTTTGAATCACGTTTGGATTCTTAATGTTCCTTACTCTAGATGGGAGTTCACATAGATGATGTCAAAATGATGCTGCTCGGATGTGGTGTTAAGGTCTTTCCTGAAAGTTTTTTGTAATTAATGAGTTTCTACTTAGAAATGCATCTGTGTAGAGTCAATTTTGTTTTTCTCGTTTTGACTTCGAGATGGATAATTATAGTGACTAAATGCTTGGTGGGCTTCTGCCCATTGGGAATGGATATCCATCTTGATGAGCTTAATTAATTGGGCCCACTAGCTTTTTATTTAATTATTAATTCCTTAATTGGGCCTTTTTATTTTTATTTTTTAACTTTTTACCTTAAGGTCTTATTTATCTATATCAAATACATATTTATTAATTGAATTAAATATATTCAATAATATTTAAAATAGTACACACATCTAAAATAATTTCATTCAATTTATTTATTAATTAAGAAATAGAAATAATTAATTAACTAAAAAATAAACTAAATAAAATTCAAAAACCTTTATCATCTCCACACCCCAAACCCCAACCCCACACCTTGGCTGTAGCTTGTTAGTTTTAGAGAAATTTGTAATTTTGTGATGGTTATAAGTTGTTCTGTAAATAACCCAAACTTTAGGAAGGTCCAAGTAATTCAATCCTAGCTAGTATAAATAGAAGATGAAGTATATAATAATTGGACTATCGTTAGTGCATAAAAAGAATTATATCCGTAGGGCCATCTCAATAAAATTGGAGACCTAAGGCAAAATATAAGGATGAAGCTTTTAATATATCATAAAAAATTAAATTTTATAAAATTATTACATTTCTGATACACACATATCTTTTTAGTAAGCATTTCGTATCTTATTGGAAAAAAATTTCTCATGTAAAATATTACTATTTAAGTTTTACTTTTTGACTTTTTAGAAATGCAAAATTATTAATCAACTTTATACAATCAATTTCATTTAACATTTTTTTTCTATTTATAGTATAACTCTCTCATTATATCTTCCAATTGATAGTATACACCTCTCATTATATCGTTATTCAAACATTGTTAACCTTAGGTAAGATTTCATTGATTTTAGTTTTGAAAAATTTTATTCGATTGAATCAAAAATAAAGAAAAATTTAAGCAATAAAACTTTGATTTATAGTGAAGGAGAATTGAAGTTAATATTATTTAATGATTTAATGTTAATGAAATATTATTTAATGATTTGGATTGAAAAAGAGGAGTTGGTTAGTGATTAATGTTGGAAAATAAGGAAATAGATAGAGTTTTAATAAGTAAAAGATTAAGAAATAAGAGGATAGTTGGGATTTAGGAGAATTGAAAGCACTAAAATTTAAATATATATTTTTCGATTACATGTATTGGATTAATTAACTATTGTAAATTAAATAATAAAACCTTCAAATAAAGGCCTTATTGTTTTCTTAGGTCTAAATTTTTTGGAAACAAACATATGTATGAGGCTTCTAAATTAATGATCTTACATTTTTGCTTTTGAGGTCCAAAGTATAAAATATATTTGTATATATAAGTTTAAGACCTAAGGTGTAGCACCTCACCCGAGAGGTGCCTGCTTTGGGTTGAGGTACTAGTCATATCAATACAACAGTATCATACCATGACTAGTTACACGTAAGCTAAAAACCACTTCATCCAAATAAACTGCTAATATTATATTACTTCTAATACATAATATTTACAATCCAACATCCCAATACATAATTAGCAAACCCCATACAATAACATATACTAGCATTGTAACCCACATGTATATAAAACATTTACATAAGACATCGCAGTTCAAGCTTACATACCCACGTCTTGAACATCTAGCAGCTATTTACAAACTATTTACATCAAATACAAGCATGCCCAAACCTTCAGTTACCTTTCACATCTTATCTGGGAAAACGAATTAAAACATAGTAGAGGTGTAAGTCCAAAGACTTAGTGAGGTGAAGTGATAATAAATCCACATATAAATGTAAAATAAGAAAAGATAGCTATGAGATTTGAAAGAAATTAATGAAGCGGGTTATTCACAGAGATGTTAGCATGAAGCCAATTGCCTAACGACATGAACTAGTACAGACATATTTGAATAAAAAAAATTCATAATGAATTAATCATAAGTAAGAACCAATCAATAAAGAATACGGTATACAAACAACGGAGCTCAATAGTTAATAAGAAACATAGTTAAACAGTAAAGCTCAATAATCAATAAGAAACATAATTAAATGGTAGAGCCATTGGTGGGTCTCCAACCTTGGGACTCCCATAGATCAATATGAAATAATTGCCTTATTTCTCCATTTTTCAAGTGATCAGCTTGTATAGTCGGTCAGTATGGCATGGCCAGTCACATGCCAATCCCACGCTTGTAGACAGCTACCTCCAACTACCTACGGGTTAGGATCACGATAGGTACTAGCTAGGAGACTAGTCATTATCAGTCTTTTCCTCCCGATCGTCTTTTTGGTCCTAGTCCTAGGCCTAATTTCTCCCAAGGGGCTCTCCAAAGGGCATTGGCAAACGGTTGGCTTCCAATAGCAAATTCAAAATTTAAACAACGACACGAGTATTGAATAACAATCAAATACAACGAGTTTGAAATAAGAAGTCCAGGAAAATAGTAAAACAATCAGTCAATAAGATAGTCTCTATAACAATTCAAAATAATAAACTCGAGAAATAATAAAAATAATCAATTGACAAGATCATTTCAATAATAGCTTAGAACAATGAATTAATCGATTGGCAAAACCAAAGTAATGGTATTTTAAAAGGCCAATAAATCATTCATGAAACCAACCGACAAAGTTGGGACGGCAAAGAACATAAATTTATCAAACTCAATCAATGCTTTGAACATCAAGATGATGGCAAACGAATAGATCACATATGAACAAATTGAGATTCATGATTAATAAGCATAATCTTTTTCCCAATAGTAAAGGGGGAAATAACAACGGTATTCTATGGCAATGGTAGGAATCTTTTACTAGCCAAAAAGGCTTGGGTCCTTGTCACCTATTTTCAACTAGAATGCAATATAACTATCGACACTACCAAATAGCATCTACTATCAATAACTATGATTATTCGAACATTTTAGTTATATCGTTTGTTTATTTCTTGGTATTCATGTTGAGGTATTTAAATATAATAACCTCTTTCCAACCACCCAATAAATCTAGATATTAAGTTTGTTAGATAATGAGCTCATTCAAGCAATTAAACTACTATTCTATTATTGAGGTTCGAGTCCATTTTCTTGAAATTAGCGTATTTAACTATAATGATCAATTTATCTCAATTTATAATTTTGACTTCTTAAGCACGCCACTTGGGTCAAACAATATTATTTACATTTTTTATAAATTCTGTGCCCTCATTCTAGTTTCATTATTAGTACTTAAATCCATATTATTAGCTCATAACTAATAAATTTAGCTTATACTTATAATTTTAGTACTTTCCTCTAGAATAGTCAATTTTTTTTTCTCATTTTATTGTTCCGACATTCTAACATATCGCTTTAGCTTAATTAATATTAATTATCTCTTTATTCAATTTTTAGGTTTATTGCTTCACTGTTATATCTAACAATTAAATCAATATTTTTAGTCCATAGCTAAATAATTTAACCACTATCCATGAATTTAACATATTTTTCCATGCAAGTAAAATTTTCATTACCAATTCATAAATTCGCTTCTCAACTATATCAATTAATTTAATTAGAAAATATTAGTCTTTTATTGTCGAATCTAGGTTTACATGTCATTTTATTATTGTATCATATCCAATTGCTTCCGTCTAACATCATAATCCAGCTCAATTAACTCAAATCTACACCGAAATCAACTCAATAATTTACTTCAATTGAATCAAGAAACATTTAATTGTTTAAATAAAATTTTATCAAATTGACCAAATTTGAGGTCAATTCACAGCCTGGAACTAGCCCGCATGTATCCGGATCATCCTTTTCGAGGTTCTACTTCTCGATTGTCGGAGTAGTGTGCGGCCGCCACCACCAGGTGTGCCTTGTTGTGTCAACCACAACCCTCCAATCAATTTAACGATTTGACATCCAGTTGCCGTTTAATTGAAGAAAAACACTCATTGGAGCCATTGAAGTCGTCGCTCCTTTTTCCTCAAATTACTTTCTGACCAGTGGTCCAATCACGAAATTGAAGGCATCGTTGCATTCTGCTCTTCAAGCCTGTCATATTACACCCTTCTTTTCCAAGGTTCGACCGTTGGAGCTACAAGACCCACCACCACCACCATTGGCCGCCGATCGATTGTTCAAGACTATCATTCTGCCTGGAGTTTCCAGATGATGTGGGTGCCATTATGTTCATCGTGACAAGAGGAAGAAAAAAGCTTGTTTGTTTCTTGAATTTGTCAGCACTGATGAAAATGGGTTGTTGAGGAATATGACCATCTTGCATGCTAAAAATGGAGTTGTGCAGTTGAGAAGATGATAGCCTATTTTGGTTTTAATTTTCAATTTTTCCAATACTGCAATTTGCCCCAAAATTATTTTCTTGTGTGCAATTGAGCCCATCAATTTGCTAACTTTTAATTGCTCTCTCTCAACTTCTAAGTGCTTTACATAGGCCCAAATCATTTTTAAATCTTTGCTATTAAGTCCTTTTTGGTTGATTTTCTAACCCCTTAAGCTTCTTAATATTCAATTGAGGCCCTCAAAATTTAAATGCAGTTCTTTTGACCCCTAATATTTTCTTCCTCTTAAAATTTAATTTTATCTTAATTTATGAAATTCAAAATTTTGGAATTTTTTTTTTTTGGGTTGTGTTTACAAATTTAGGAGTGTTACATAAGGCGGTGGTTTATTTTTTATATAAAATAAGGCTCCCCATGCATATACGAACATTATGTGATGATAATTAACACCTCAAAAGGAGGAACATACAATTTCGTAGAAACCATCAATCATACATGTGATGGATGAATGGTGAAATAAGTTTGTATAAAAGTTGAGCAAAGAAGCAAAATGGCAGCAAATAATGCAATAGCATTCCATGGACTCTCAAAGTAAGTGTGAATCAGTTCAGCCATCCATGTCTTGGCCTTGCTGTTGTAATGCTCTTCGATTTTCTCCTTCACTTCGTGGAAAATGCCGGCATTTTCCATCCCATAAGTGTTTATCTCTTTAAACACCTTCAAGACTTCTTCATCGCTGCCAAGGTTGCTGATCAGTATCCTCTTTTCTCGCAGTTCCTTAACATCGTTTGCGCAATGGATCAGCGATTTCATGAGGCTTATATACGATGAGACTGCATAGTCATTAACGTTGTTGGGACAGATTTCGTATGCTATCAAATTCGTAAACAGTGCCTTGGTTTTGCTGGAAATGAATCGAACTGGGAGTTGGAGCTGCCCGTAAAATATGCCATGTGATTTGAACTTCACGTCTTTAAGACAACATGTGGAACTTGGTCTGAAATATATGCCCTTGGCTTTGAGATCTGTCACAGACCGGGACGTGTACACCAGTGTTTTAAGGTCGCCCGCTTCCTTAAACTTCGCTGCATAGAAACCATTTTCCCGTTTTCGTTTGTTCTCCCTCAAGGGGACAAGCCATTGGGAGATAGAAATATACGATTGTTGTTGGATTGATTCACTGGACAATTCAGATGCCAGTTTCCTCCTTACGGCATCTAGCAAGTGAAGAGGCTGCCCTTCATCTTCCCTGGTCTCACACGTCTGTTGATACCCTTGGAATGCAGAAAATCTCAAGAACTTGTCAAGCAAGTCTTTCCCCTTTTCCTTGTCATATCTCAGACTAATCAAGAGGCTGATGACCCTTAATGGAATTTGATTCTCCAGCAAAGACATGTCGCGGACTGTAAATGAGAATCCCAACATTCCAATAGCATATAACACATTGACAATATTCTTGTCGGAATTGGACAGGGCTTCCATATGATTTATGAGGAAACATCCATCGACCAGCATCATTTCAGCCAAAGCGGCATCATCGTACTCGTCTCTGGAAACTCCGTCATAACAGCCTCTTATTTCATCAATTTCCGCCAGGATCTTGTTGTAGAAGAAGCATTTATTTTTCCCACTTCCACTGATGAAAATTTCCAGGGCTTTATGTTTGAAGCTTTCGCCTAAAGAGAGCTCGGGTTTTCCATGGTGGAAAGGGCCAAAGGAGATCACCTTTGGATCATAGTCATGCGTGGTCCGTTCCTCCCCTCGAAACAACATTGGCAGTCTCCGCATTTGCTGCCTGCTGCGGAAGCTTTCTGATTTTTGATAAAGTTCATCGGGGATTTCCAGGTTTAACATTTCCTAGTATGATCTATTAGAAACTTAGACTATGATATTTGTTATTACAATTGCGGTGGGAAGAAAAAGGCCGGCATCTCTTTGACGTTTTACACATGGTAATCCAGGTCATCAACCACTTTAAATCTCGTATTCTATTGGATATTTCATCTCTTATTTCCAAATTATTGGAAATAAATATCAAGACCGTATTTGATTTATTCTACAACACATCTTGTGTTGTAGCGCCTGCCAGATATATTGAGGAAGATTATGGTAATTTCTTGTAATCAGCATTAATTTTCATTTGATCAGCTAGATTAATGGTACCTATTTTGAGCAATGACGATAATTTATTCTTATTCTATTTCTACTATTGAATTGGAGCAATATGGTAATTTTTTTCATCTAACAATTAAAAGGTGTATTAATCATTTGTGTCTAAAAAATTAAGATAACTTGGTAGCATAGATTAGTTGAGATTAGCAACTTCACCTAAAAGAATAAAATTTTATTACATCCTAATTACTGTTACGATTCAATTTAAACTGAATTCTGAACGATTCTAACCTCTATCTATCACCTTAATCACATATATCAAATGTTCCAATACCCACTACTAACACCTACAATATGGCCTTGTACATATCAAGCATGTCCTAAGTGTATTAAGTAACTTGTTTTTATGAAAACATTTTATGGTAGAGCAGGTACACATGACATTTTATATAAAGTTGCATGCGTAACAAGATACTATTATAGATTTTAAACTAATTGCGAAAGGGAATACTTTAGTGAAGTAGGTGCACTCGCATGCAGTACTTTCTGTCAGGTCAAAGTCAATCCCTCTAGGCCAGAGGGAAATTCAATCGTTGATTTTAAGTGCAGCTAATTAAAAGTGCAGGTATTTTCTTAGGCCATGTTTGTTTGTGTTTCCTCAAACATTTACCAACTCTCGTAATAATATTAAGCATTCAACTTCATCCTCTGAATTACACTTTTCAAATAATTTTTTTGCTATCCAAAAATACCCCCAGAAAATAAAAAAAATCAAGGTGACACATCAATCATCCATATATATATGCATACAATATTTAACTTAAAAAACACTATTTCACCAAAACAAACCTAATAAAAAAAGTAAGGGCCTGTTTGGTTTTATTTCCAAAGTCATTTCCAATTTCTAGCTATTTCTAAAAGTCAAAAGTTAGTTATAAATTTGAAATGAAAATAAAAATCTATTTGGATGATTTGTTGGAAAGTAATGATTAAAATATATATAGATTGAAAAGATGGTAGATTTAAATTATCTTGTATGTTTAAGAATATTTATTTTTTAAAAATATATTCATATTTTATTAATTTTAAAATGATAGTTGATACTTTATATTAAATTAAATTTGAATTTGATTGATGTGATAATAGGATGATATAATAGGTTTGGAAAGAGTTTGAAAATTGAAATATGAATAGTTGGAGTGAAATAGAGAGAAAGTGATAATTTTTAATTTTTATTTTCGAATGAAAATGAAAAGGGGCTATGGAAATGAAATCAACCAGGCTATAACTGATTTAACATTAATAATTACTTTTGTCTTCTACAAAATAATTCCAAACAAATAATTTCATTTTGCATGTTTTCCCAAACAAAACTAAACATTTGGAATATTACCCGAATTTAACTCTGAAATTACCTTTTTTTTCTAGAATATTTTTTAAAAAATGACCAAAACACAACCAAACATAGTGATAGGTTTAGGAAATATGGTCATAAGAAATTGCATCAGCTCTGTACCTACTCTTGTTTTTCCTCTATTCAAATGGGCAGCCATTCGTCATTGGGTTGATGTGATAGGCACCAAGGTTTTGAAAATCGGATCGGATCGACCAGTTCGACCAGT
>JACGDI010005586.1:950461-1068241 GCA_014898725.1 Jacaranda copaia
GGTTCTTCTGCAATGATTTTTTTCTGCCCAAATTCCTTCTCAGGTTGTGTATTTATAGCTTTTGTTTTGATGGACTTAGGCCCATTTTTCCTATACTTCTTCATGGGCTTAATTTTCTATAGGCTCTTTGCCTTTTTTACTTAATTAATCCATTTTAGTTTCCTATGTCATCTTTAATTGATTTAGAAATTTCCCTTGTAGTAAAAATTAATTACATCATTAAGCCCCCTATTTTCAATAGAAAATTTTTAATTTCATATTGAAAATATTGTAAGTCTAATTTTTAATATTTACTTTGTAGTAAAAATAAATTTTATTGAATAACTATTTTTAATTTGATTATTTCAAAGTGTGTGTTCATGAGTCCTCAACTACTATCTAAGTTGAAGTTCACTAGGTTTCAAAGTCTGCCAAATTTTTAAGAGGTATATCATACGATGGTTTTGACAAAACTTAAAGACTAAGCTAAAAAAAGGAAAATTATAGATTAGATTGAGGAGAGAGACAAAAGGAAAGAAGACTTCGAAAGGAATGCTAAGATGAGTCTTCAAGGTAACTTTCTTCTTGCTTTTTGACTTCTTCACTTCGTGTTTTTGCTTCACATTCTTAGTTTGCAAATTTTACCCAATTTTTCTAAATCGGTAAAAAATTTTAAGGTCTCATTAAGTCAAAACATGTATGGGAGTGAATCCCATTGTGAGCCAAGTCCTAGCGAAGAATTCTCATATATTCAAATGGAGAGAACTGGCGGTAGGGCCATTGCCATCTATTCATCATCGATCGATCGAGTGGTTGGCTGGGCTTGTTATAGTCAAGCGTTGGCGATGCTTACATTGAGCGCTTGAGGTCAATCTTTTGGGAGTGAACCCCAAGGTGTTAGCCTACCACTCGAGATGGATGTCGTGCTATGCTTGAGACGAGTGCCCATGCAGTGCCTGAGATAGGATCCTGTAGCATGCAAGCCACCAAGAACAACAATGTTTGTTGCAAAGGTAATCACCTTGGGCCATCGCAAGTTGCTGAGCCTAGTTCGTGTCCATGTAGATCATTCCCCTCTAAGTGTTGTGCCATATTTTAAGTGTATTATTTTTTTGTGGGCATGTCATTATACCAAGTCTTAGAAAATTCCAGTGAGTTTTGGAAGTCACAAAGCAAGAGTGTGATTAATGAGTCGTTTTCCTCATTTGAACTTGATTTCAGAGAAGTAAGTTCTTTTGATGTGGAATGTGAGGTACTTCTAACCTAGATAGTAGTTTTGCCATAGTGGAAGTTAAGTATCTACTTGAATCAAGTAAGTTAGATATTTTGAAGCATAGGATATGCATTTCTGATGAGTTTGAATTTATCTTTCTTTTGATTAAAGGTAATATGGTATCACCTCCATATAGGTGTTTTATTATGTTCTGCAATTACTTCACTTGTGAGTTTTCATTACTCTTATATCTCCTTTTGTTGGACATAGTGAGGAGTTATGAAGTATGCTTAAGTCAGTTTGCCCCCAACTTCTTTGTGTCTTTTGTTACATTCCAACAACATTTAACTAAGTTAGGTGTACCAGTTTCATCATATAGTTATTATGCTTTATTTGGGGTGTGCAAGGTGCTTAATGATCTATTCATTCATGCCTTCCCCAAACCCAAGAGTAAATTTTTATATAGATTGCCTTTATCAAGAAGCCTTTGGAAAGATAGGTGTTTTTCATTTATGATGAGGTTGGGACATACTCTGGGTGGAAATAGGATAGGCTAGGCTTTGGCTTAAATAAGCCGGCCTATTATACAAATGGCAAGCCTTAGCCTAGCATATTATCAATGATAGGCTCTTTTTTAGGTCTAAACCTAGCCTTTTTAATAATTTTTGAAGCCTTGGCCTGGTCTGAAAGTCTATCTAAAAATTTATTGTTTCCTAAAGCTTCAATTAAATAAATCTAAATTTTTAGTATGCTCAAACTTGTAAGTTGTACCTATAGAATAATTAAAATTATAAATAACATATGCATAATTACGAAAGCTCAGATCTAAGTCTAAAATAATATTATTTCAATAAAAAATAATATTAAAAACCATAAAGGATTTTATAGAAGTCTTCACTATTAAAAATTAGTAATATGATAATTATTTAATATTATTATTAATATTATTTTTTTATGTGAAGAAGGATAAACGGGTTGGACCTATTAGGTTTTGTGAGCTTTTAAAATAGCCTAAACCTCGCCTATTTAGTTAAAAAGGCTAATTTTTAAGCCTTGACTTAGCCTTTTTATTAAATAAACTAGGCCTAGGTAGGTCATAAATAGAATAGGCTATAGGCCCTTGACAAGTAGTCTAGCCTATTCCTATTCCTAGGACATACCCTGTGAGTAGAGCAGTTCTTCTTATTAGTCCGTCTAAGTTAGACTTATTGTGACCTTCTGGGAGTTTTATTGCAGGCAGGGCTATTTAGTTCTCCTTCCAATGTTACTTATATGTTTCTAGCGGATATTTAGTATATTATGCTTTTAGTTCATAGTTTATATGTATATGTGAATTTTCACTTGTTTGCACTTTTTATTAGTTACCTGTATTTGACTCATTTTCTTTTGTTCTTTGACAAGAAAGAAAGTTGATTTTGCTAAGATCCTTACTTGGAGGGCCAAAGGAGGAGTGCATAAAAGGCGCACCATGGAGTAGCGCTGCAAAGAGACATCCCCAGTGGACACCATTCGGGTCCCCTAGGTTGACAGTTGAGCAAAGTGTGCCCCCTATGGGTTCCAATGATATACCTATCTACTATTGTTGATGAATTTGAGGTGTAACCTTCTTGTCATGTTGGGAAACATATGTGTAGGTTAATACTTTTTCATGGACTACTTGCCTCATCTATGCCAACAAGGGTAAGGAATTTTCTTATTATGGCTTGCGTTGGAGTTGTGGCATTTATTCTCATTTGAACGTAGATGAGACTGCCTTCAGTCTTAATCGTATGCGAGGCAAGGTGAGTGAGTATGATCAAGAGAAGTTGGAGTTTTATGCTTCTTCTCAATTGATACTCATTGGAGACTTTACTCCAGTAACTATTTATCTCAACACTGATAATCCTCTTTTCTTCTTTTCATAAAGAGGTATAGATTTTTCTATTTTTGTGTATGTTTCTATTTTTGAGTGCATGGATGGAAATTAGTGGAGCAGATATCTTTTCAAGTAGAGGGGTAGTGGCAATTTTGACTCGTCTTGAGGAAGAGGTTGCCAAATCAATTCGATAGAATAGTTAGAAAGAAGGGAGTTGACGAAAGTGCTAAAAGTGCACAAGCAATTGAAAAATGTGATATGCTAAGGAGATGAAAACAAGGGAAAAGTAGTTGGATCCTTTTGATAGGAAGATAATTATTAATTCTACTCATAAGGATGTTGTCAAAGAGTTCAAAAGCTTTGATGAATTCTTTAAGGCTATTGAGATAGAGGCAATGGTGATCAGAGCAAACTATTTAAGGTTATCATTGTATTTTAAACTAGACTGGGTGGTACCCTATTGAGGACTTGTTAATGTTAGACCCTAAGGGTGTCAATAGGTATTAAACTGATCAAATACACTATTTCATATTCATATTTGTTTAACTTTTTGAATATTTGGATATAGATATAGATTTGACGGATATTTAAAAATAATATTTGAATTTGTATTTGTTGAATATTGATCAAATTTAGATATATTCATATTCAATTATAATTATTCAAATTTATTCATATTTTATTAAACTTATCTATATTTGAATTATTTTTATATTCATATGTGATGATAATTATTTAAATATCTATTTATAAATATCCAAATACATAAATTTATGAATTTATAACAAATACATATTTTAATTAATAGAAGAATCTATATAATTTCATTAAAAAGAAAACCATCAAACAAACAGCATAATTTCTAATTAATAATTAATTTTATAATTGATTATTAGTACTTAATAATAATAATAATAATGGCATTGGAGTATATTAATTATAAAATCAACCAACAATAATTATATTGATAACTTTATTGTTCAACTGTTTTCTCTATGTTACAATAATTTTTTAAATTTATTCTTGTTTCTTCCAAATTCTTCAATTATAATTTATATATGCATATGTGGATTATGAGATTTTTATTAAATAATATATTATTTAATAATATACATTCAGAGTGGATATTAAATGAATTGGATATGTACTAATCGAACACGGATAATATTCGATTTAAACAAATGCAATAAATTTTATATAAAAGGATACGAATGCGAACGGTAAACGAATTTTTGAATATTCATTTGCAACACTATTGGACCCTACCATTCCAATTAATCTTTGCATTGGAGAATCCAATAAGTATCCTGAAGTTGGCACTGAAGTGACAATAGAGGAATTAATCGAAGCTACTTAAAGGAATGAAGACATTCTTCCCTATAGGAGAAGTAGGGGATAAGATTTCTAGTTTTTGCTTAGGACTTGATACTACTTAACAACTTTCAACTAGCTTAAGTAGTATTTTAACTTTTCTTTTGAGTTTTGTTATTAATATTATTTTTTTCTAGAGGTCAATAGTTAGTTGGACACTTGTTTATTATTACGAGTATCCATCTTCATTTTGGTTTTAATGAATCTTTTCACTTTTGCTCATTTTTTATGGTTCAAGTATATAATTATTTCATGCAAATTTTATTACTTTGGTGGTATACTTAGCACATTTTATAACTTTAGGTTCCGTATATGGGATTTCTTTACTTGAGGTGCATAGTTGCATGTTGATTGTCTCTTAGGCATAGAGCACTCCATGCAACTAGTGCAAAGAATGTTTGCATGGAGTAGAATAAGATGTTCATTAAGTTGTCATTATCTACTAATATCTTTTTCACCCAAATTTTGATGATAGATACAAAGATTACAAGTGCATCATTGTGGTCTTCTAACCCAAGTTCAATATGCTTCTCACCAAAGGTGAAGTTGAGTGCAAGTGAGTGCACTTCGAATATTTCCAAAGCTAGAATCTATTACATGAGCTTGGGCTTACATTACCACTTGCACCAGTACTTTCCTAGCATTGGTATAGTCTCTATCAGTAGGTCCTCGCTAGATTTCCATGATGACTGTCATCATGGAGAGTTTGTCCGGGTGAGATGGCATTGGTGGATGATCCTTTAGTCCTCCACTGAAAATCTTCACTTTGTTCAACTGGTGTGCCTTTCTTAGGATTGGACAGTGTCTTTGCAATGCAACATACTCCTTGAGGTATCCTATCTGAATTAACTTTTCAATTTCATCTCTCAAGGACGTACATTAATTTGTGGTGTGTCCACCATTGCGATAGAAGTGGCATCACTTGTCTGACTTTGCTTTCTTAGGATTCTTGGTCATTTTTTATATTGAATGAGACTATGTTGTAGTGCTACCATCTAGATTTTTGCTCAGCAAACAATAAGTAATGCATATATGGTGGGCATATGGGGAGGATTACACCTGACATCTCCTTGCCTTTTCCTTGCATTTTATTACTATTATTACTCCCTTTGTCGCTTGCTTTATGTTTGAGGGCTTCCCAGATAGTTTTAGCTTCCTCTATTCAGATATGCTTTTCAACGAGCATAAGGAGCTCTTCCAAATGTTAATTTTATTTTCAATTTATGTAGTTTAATTTTTATTTTAAATTACTTACCATAATTTGTTGGATTAACTTTGATTACGCCTTTTTTTTCTTTTTCAATTGCAATTATGATTTGAATAAATGGAAATATGAAGATAATTTGAAATATATTTTTTGGATTCCCTTAATTCATATATACAAGATTAAAATGATTATTTTTTTCAATAGCAATATACAAAGGCTTTGTTTGGTTGTGATTTGGGGCTTTTTGCCAAAAATTTTTGGCAAAATAGTTTTTGGAAAGTGGGGTTGGAGAATGTGATAGTTATTCGTTTGTATTTTGGAAGTAGAAAAGATGTCACATTAATAACTTTTTGGTTAAGTTGGTAGGATGAAATGAATATTTTAAAAGTATTTATATATGTGTATATATGGATTGAATAAGTGATAGTATATGTATATATGTATAATGTGAAAGGGACAACTTATGACAAATAGTATAGCATTGGGGAATTGATAAGGTTGAAAGTTGTTTATAGTGAAAAGGGGTGGTGTTTGGGCTAATTTGACTAGCAAGGTCAAATGATCCAATTGCTATATTTCTTGAGGTCTGAGATCCACAACAACAACACACGCTAAACTAATCGAGGTGCCCCTACTGAAGGCACGCTGATGCTCAAGTTAGCTCTGATCAAAAGAGAATAATCGAATAGAATATTAGGAGCTTATAATGTATTTGGCATTTCCTGGAGCGTGGCTGGTAATAAGGTATTTATAGCCTTTCCCTAGTATGTAATATGTCGAATGTTCCCTTATCAAGTATAGAGGGCTCTAGTCCTTGCCAGGGGGTTAATGGTCATTCCCAATCCTAGTACTATTCCAGGTGGTATCATCTCATATTTTTTAGGGTGAACAATACTCTAAGTAAGTGCCTCCCTGTCAAAGATGGTGGCAGAGACTGTACCAACTATCATGTACCATTAATGCGAAAGCATACTGTTTGTCAGAATATTAAATGCGACAAGGATATGAGTCAGTGCCGGAGTGAGTGATCTAGTCAATTATGGTCGAACAGACGGGGCAGTCAATTAGAGAGATGGTTGAACAGGCTAAATAGCTTGATATTTGTAGTTGAATGTGGTCGAGAATAGTACGCTTGACCAAATAGTTGTTGTCGAATGGTCCAGCCTTGTTGGGCTCAGAAGTGATGTTGGGCCATGCATGTTAAATAGGCCTATTATGGGCCTATTAGGCTATTCCATATCTTGAGTCCCCCCTTCTGATGGTCCTAGTCGAGCTTATTAATGAGGAGGAGCAGGGAGTAGATAACTGAATGATGGTTACAACAATTGCAGCAGTTATGCGCATTCAACCAGGGTTCTGCCCACTTGATCGAGGTTTTTGAATATTCAATTAGGATTTTTGAATTCTCGACCAGGGTTTTTGATGATTTTTCTATGTTTAATGCATAGGTTACCTCATAAAATACGAAGTGCAATAGGGGGTATTGCAATTATTACTATCACTTAGGTTTCTACGCCCAAATATCTATAAATATGTGGGATAGAGACATCTATTTGCACTTTTGCTAAAATCATTTCTAATCGAGTTCTTACTGTCCAAGCTCTCCAAATCTTTCCTACGCTTAGAGTTTTCAAGATATCCACTATAAGTTCTTCTGCCTATTTGATCTTTTCTTCTTTTTCTTTGTGAAAATGTCTAGTGATTCAGATAGTGAGGACATTATGTCTGAGGGTGTGAACCCCTGTTCAATCAACTCCCTATTCAAACTCATCTCAACCCCATCTATCCCAAAGATTTTCAAAAGTTAGAAACATCAAGAATAAAAATTTCATCATCTTATCTCCACAATGCTAGTCTAACAACCCCAAAAAAGAATAATTTAATGACTGCTAAAGAAAAATGTCAGTACTGGGGAAATTTATTCTACGATCATAAGTTGAAATTTAACTTTACATTGACCTCAAATGAATTTTCAACTTATAATCGAAGAATATATAATTTTTCATAGTATTGGCATTTCTAGCAAGGAGTCATTACATAATTTTCTGCTTAATTAGAAAGAGTCTCAAATTCCTATAATTGGTCAATAGGTGAACGTGCGTAATAAAAATTTATATTCAAAAAGTCATTCATTCATTCATTTAATGGTCCATTAATGATCCAATCCTTGTTGGTTGTCATTTACATCAATAGATTCATTCATTCATTACACAAAGTTTTTAATCTTTTTGTGTACCTGAATCTATTGATGTAAATGACAACCAACAAGGATTGGATCATTAATGGACCATTAAAGTTGCCCTCTTATTACAATATTAAATCCTGATAGATAGAAAGACTGAAGAATTTATCTAATAAATGAATGAAGAATATATATCTAAACTTCAATAAGAACTAATATGCCTTATCGAGTTTAGTTGTTAATTGTTCTTATGCATTAGATACACGTAATATTAAGTTGTCATAATGATCTTAATTATTATTCATATGTGATGTTTGTTCTTGTTTTACAGAAGGCAGATTAGTCTAGTCTCCGTCCCCTTACCATTAGCCGAGGTTGGGATTCTGGCCAAGGTAAGGGGACTAATTCTTTGACCCATTAGACACACTTGCCAACCAACCAGTATCCCACCACCTTATCGACTGTTCATCAGTTTATGCCCATCACATGCCTTTCTCCCACACATATCTATAGTACTTCTTCATGCTTGTCCTCTTCTGCTATTGTGAGGTCATCAACATATTGTTCCCTATACCTACCCTTACAACAGCAATACTTGTCCCAGCTACCATCCACTTAACCTACAGGCACTCCATCACTATCTATCACTCCACCCAATACTCAGTCATCCCCTATTGCACCACACGACCATTCCACATCATCACCAATAATGGATTCTTCAACCGACCAAACATTGGGCAAAAGGGGATCATAGCCCTCATCTTACAGTTTTGGTAAGGTGTACTTGCATCTCGAGGGATGCTACAAGTGAGTTTGAATTGTTAGATAAATGTTATTTTATTATCATTTTAATAATTCTATATTAATTTTAAGAAATATTTTATGTAGGTATTGTAGTCACTCAATAGTGCCAAGTTCTTGACGAGGGTGATCAAAAGAAAGGTACAGAGCCCTATAAAACCTAGTCGAATATCCTCCTCACCTATAGAGATTTGATGGTTAAGGAATGGAAATCAAATGAATGTTATTGCCATATATTTACCTTTACAAATTGACTATGTCATTTTCTAACTTATATCATTTTCTTTCATAAAGATATGTTTGTTGGGACCCCAAGACCGAGGACCATTTTTAAAAGGCCTTAAATGCTAAAGAGGATTACTGATTGAGTGACGTGCATGGCTATGCTTGAAAGATAGGCAAGATGCCGAAGTGGATTGACAAGGGCACTTGGGATGCCCTGCTAGCAATCCCAAGATTTTCAAAAGAAGTCCACACAGACCAAAAAGAATCAAGCTTCTATAGTCGATGGATCCCTCAATACCAAAGGGAGTATATCAATTGGGGTGCATGCCAAGTGTTAAGTAAGTTTCCTAATTTCTAATCTTTAGTAAACTTAGTCTACTTTCTTAATATTTTTTAAATTAATTTATATTTACAATATTTGCACGATATAGTTGATGGGGAAGGGATGGTACCCTTCCCATTTGGCAAAGACCGATTTAAGAGGTGGTTCTACCAAACTTTTTCCTTAAATTTATTGCAGTTTAGTATTATGTATATATAAGACAATTATATTAATTCTTTATTTCTATGTAGGCTTGGGAGTTACATTGTAGAAACCTTCGACAGTGGAAGAGGTTTTTGCCCGTATCCACCAAAGATGAGCTTATAAGAGCTAGGTAGATGAAAAGGCAAGGAGAGCTACTGTAAGTTTATTACATATGACATAAAATTATTTTAGTTATATTATATTTCATTAATTTATTTTAATTTTATGCCTTGCAAGAGAACTCCAGTAAATGCAGCAATCCCAATCTTAGCCAAAGGCCACTAAGAGTAGTGTAGAGACCCAACAATCTCAGGCCAAGTTATGGACTCAGATTGTGGATGGACTCAACAAGAAAAGGCAAATTTATAGGTTGAGCAACCAACAATTGTCCTTCTCCATCAACGTGCCTCAAGAGAAGGCCAATTGATCAAATATAGCCGAGTCGGACGAACATTTGGAGGCCAGTCTATGGGCCGGTTTATAGGATATGCAGAGCATATTCACTGAGCATTTTGGCGTGATACAAAATATGATTGCTCAGTTGGTCATGCTGAGGGATGCTCATTCAAGTTCCAATGACTTGCCCCTACCTCCATCCCCTATGCCCTACCACCAGAATCTTTTGCTACAATAAGGCGATCGTGACCACCATCACCAGCAGGATGACTACTTTAACTTCAATGATGATGATGCTGGTGACTAGCAGTTAGGATTTTTTTGGGTGGGTTTTTAATGAAGAATTATAACTTTTACGACTTATATTTATAAAATTACATTTTATTTTGTATTATTGTTCCATTTGTATTATAAGTGTGTTTTATTTTATGAACAAGGCATATCAACAAGTTACAAATATAATTAAATTATATTTGTAGAAATTATTTTAGGAAAATAAATTTTTGGCAAAAATCCATCTATCTCCCAATGAAAATTATTATAAATAAATAATAATTTTAATAAGGTTTTGAAAGAAAATTCATTAGAAAAGCATCAGAACATGATAAAAATAAAGAAAAAAAATATAAATATTCCATCAGGAATTTAATGGTAAAACATCATAATGTCTTTCCGATGGAAAATAGATGAAAATTTTGTTATTTCACATGGTAAAAATTTCATCACAAAATCAATGGAAATCCATTAGAAAATTTTTCATTGGACAACTTCAGTCGAAAAATGGTTGCAAAAGAATTTGTAACAAGAATTTTTCCAACAAAAAATAATTTCGTTGGAATTTTGTCGTTCCATTGGTAATCAATCGAAGTTTGTCGAAAATAACAAATTTTTTTGTAGTGTAAGAGTAAAATGGATAATGGACATATCGAAATATATCCCCATCTGCAAAAAATGCGCGAGTGAATTACACTTTCGGATAAAGGGAGTCAGGATGCATCTGTCTTTTTTTTTTCACATGTTACATAGTGCTCATTGTTTTATTATTGGGGATTTTGCCTATTTTCATTTTCATAGGGGTGTAAATTGCTATCAACCCCAAAATTTGTATATGTGTGTATATATATTATGTTAATTAAATGTATACATATATACACCTTTCATATTATGAATGATTCAAGATTATAATTATAAGATTTTATCTCCCAACTATTGTTATAATTGTTATCAGAACATTAATATTCAAAATTAATCAATAATGTTAAATTTGTACAGCATGTCATTGCTGAATAATTTTATATATAGCATTTTAAAATTGTATATCCAATTCATGAATGCCTATTTTTTTTTTTTATTTATATAAATGACATTCAAGTTTCCAGTTGATATAAAACTATAGCCTGAAAGTTATGATTAACATACATACATATACATATACATATATATAGGGAAAAATACTACTTCGCTCTTGCCATTGAAATTTTGTACCATAATACTCTAGAATATGCACTTTTTGGTATCAAATCGATCTTGAACTCAACTGTGACTCACAATTTCAACCATTCACAAGGGAAACCTAGGATCATCGTGCGGAGACCCATAGATTTGATGTGACAAGCTACATCAGCATGTTATAATAAAATATCCAATCAAAAAAATGCCAAAAGACATGCTTTTTTTTTCTTTTTTATTTTTATGCATGTCACTAACTACCTTATGATCCCTCAAATTCTTTCTACTTAAGTATGTGAAGATTTTTGTTAGAATTCCTAAAAAACCCTAACTATGCTTTTATTTTCAAATTAAAGATCCCGTTGAAAGTAATAATCTTGATTTTCAAAGAGTTGATCAATATATTTATATTTGCATAATTCCTAAATCGTCAAATGTGTATTCTCTAGGACAGTCAACATATATTTTCTAGAGTGAAAGAAGTGTTTAATAATTTGTGAATCTTAATGTGGAGTCTTAATATAAATATGTGTAATGCCATGAAATTCTATATAGAAGACAAATTCCTATTCTACTAATCTATTGTTTAAGTAAATTTTGTAATTATGCCCACGATGCTTCCAATAACATTATATCCCTCATACAACCATGAGGCCATGAGAAGAAAGAAAAGGTAAAAGAAAAAAAGGAAGACGAAAAAGAGATAAAAAGAAAGTAACCTACACAGTGTTTTGTAGAAGTGTTGATTATGTTAAGAAAAAATCATTGCTCTCCTCTTGTCCCTTCCTCTTCCAAGAATTAAAAGACAGAAGAAAAAGATGAGAAAAGAGTGGGACAAAAGACAATAAGAGAATTAAAGATAGAATGTGTTTGTCCAAGTTCAAAAAATTATTCAAAATTCTGAGGGATGATTTTTGACTTTGAAAGTATTAAAAGCTTCGAGTTGGTGAAAACAAGCCCTTTGAGAAAGGCGTAATGATGGAAAAGTATCTTCTCAAGAGAACAAGAAGTGAAGGATGAGTGAAGTTTTCCAAAGAAAATAGAGGCCTAAAATTAAAAGGCCCAAGGGTCCAAAAACCCTCTCAAAGAGAAAAGACACAAAGTGTCTTCTACTGCCAGTAGTATGAACCTTTTGGAGAATGAAATTCTTATTATTGTAGAAAAAAGCTTTCTGAATGACCATGAAGATGGAGATAAAAAATGAGAACATGATAGGAATTAAGGTGGTCAAGCAAGATATCGTAGACCATATTGAGGTCAAGGATGAGATGAACACAATATCAATCAAGGTGATGATTTCCATGTTGAGTCTCAAATGAGATGAAATTGAGGTTGAGCGTGAGATTACTATAAATAGCAAAATTAAAAGGATGCCAAATCTGCTTGGAATGTGAGAATGCAAGAATGAAGCTTAAGGGGTGTATTGAAGGTAATAATTTTAATTATCAAAAAGTTGGTCAAAATATTTATATTTGTATAATTCTTAGATCAAATGTGTATTTTCTAGGCTAGTCAACATATATTTCCTAGAGAGTTCAAAGTGTTTTGAAATTTGTGAATGTTAGTATAAGTCTTGTATAAACAAATGTCATCATTTAAAATCAAAGTTTATTATATAAAAGACGACTTTCTCTTTTATTTTTTTATTTAAGTCAGTCTTGTAAATGTGTCCACCACATTTAGAACAAAACCACCATCCCACCATATAAAGCAACACCTATATTGCCGACTTGGCGGACCCCAATTCAATCCAATCAGTGTATATATTTGAAAGAAACAATTAGTTATATAATTCATTATATCGAAAAGTACTTACAATATTGCTAAATATAATTAATGTTACAAATCAAAGTATACATTTAAATGAGAAGATACCCGCATAAAATTGGGACTCCAACCCAACAGAAGGCATAAAATGACGCATGCCAGTCTATCTCCTGTTATAAAAACCATGATCCGAAAACTGGTTACTATGGCCAAACTGGCGGTGGAAAAAATTGACTTGGTATTAGGGTATTAATTTGAGAATCAAGCTTCTCACAGCTCTTTGAAGGATTTGGGCGGTGCAGACAATCTTTTGAGGCTTTTGAGCATTATTGTCACACTCTCAAGCAATAGAGTGATTTCCAATTTTTAGTTATCCGAAATGGGAATTTATTATATATATCCATGGTCGTTGTGAGCTTGAATATCCCTTAGCTTTAACCTTGTTGTCATATTTGTATAATAATCCATGCAGACTCACTACTTCATGTGTTTTAACATTTTTAATCTTTTTACATTCTGGGAAGTGCTGAACTACTTCCTGGTCAACCGATTCTTTAATCTTTTAAATAATCTTTCAGCTTAAGGAATCCAATTTTTTTAATCCATACACTACTGAAACAAAGTACGAATTGCCTAATAACATATCTTTAGAACAAATTTTAGCAAGAAAGCCACACTTTATCTGATACACACGCTACGTCCAACATTAGACGGTCGAAAATATGCTTGAAATTAAATTTAATGTATTGTGGGAGACAGTTTGTATTTCGATAGTTCCATCGTTTCATGGAGGGATCATCGTACCTTTAGGTGAAGATTCGAGCTCCATGCCAGCATTTGACTTTCATCAGAAGTCATTGCAGCTCAAAATTAAGTATTAGACAAAGCAGATATCTAGGGATACTCTGTATATTAAGAATTCAGTCCTCACTTAACTAATGTGCCGCCCACTGAGGTTTCAAAAAAAATGCTGTATTTGTCAACCCATTCAGCTATATTATGATGATGGTGGACGATGTGTGTTTTTGTGCCATCAAACTGTAATACAAGAGGACTAAGCTATCACATGGCCAATGCATATGATTGATTATCTATTAAACTGACCAACTTTGAAAATTTTCCTGTTTAATATGTCCTGTGGAAGGATCATTTATCATATATTCATAAAGTAGATCATTAAAACTAAGTGTTCATGATTGCATGATTAGCCGACCTTTTTATTCCAAGATCAACAAGTTGACCTGATTGCTAATGCTAATCGATCTATTGCTATATTACCTTATGCATAGCATGTGTATTTATATAGCAGATACTATCAGCTTTTCTGATAACTCAAAAGAGTACTGAATCAGTTCATTTCTCCTGTCAATTTTGTTCATGTCATTATCAATGGCTCTTGATATCAATTTTCTTGTTTCTCTGTCCTTTTCGGTCTTCCTTGCTGTTACTTTAGCCCTTCTTTTTACACTATGTAAGAGTGGTAAGAAGAAAAGCAAGAAGAGACTGCCACCAGGGAAAATGGGTTTACCTTGGATTGGTGAAACCATAGACTTCTACAAAGCACAAAAGAAGAACAGATTATACGAAGATTTCATCCAAGCCCGGATTCAAAAACACGGCCAAACATTCAAGACAAGGCTGATGGGGCACCCGACAGTGGTGGTGAATGGAGCAGAAGCCAATAAGTTCTTTTTGTCAAATGAATTCAAGTTAGTCGTAAGCTCGTGGCCTTCTTCGTCAGTCCAGTTGATGGGTGAAAATTCTATTATGGAGAAACAAGGGGAGGCACACCGCTGCCTTCGTGGGATTGTGGCTACAAGCCTCAGCTCTTCAGGCCTGGAGAGTCTAGCGCCAAGAATATGCAGCACAATTGGAGTTCACCTGGAAAAATATTGGAATGGTGGTGAAAAAACTATTAGCCTTTATAATCTAACAAAAGTTCTGACATTTACTATTGTCCTGGAATGCTTTCTGGGGATTGAGGTGAAACACGGAATGCTGGAAGTATTCGAGAGGGTGTTGGAAGGTGTATTTGCTGCCCCTGTCAATTTTCCAGGATCAAAGTTTTCCAGGGCAAAGAGTGCCAGAAAGGAGATAGAGAACATGCTGGTGGATATTATTCGGAGGAAGAGAGAAGAATTGGAAAAGCAGCAAGAGAAAGGAGAGGAGGAAGGAATTCTACTTTCTCGGTTAGTTGAAGCACTCATACGTGGTGAGATTAGTGAGGTGGAGGTGGTGGATAACGTCGTTCTGCTTGTATTTGCTGCCCATGACACGACGTCTTTTGCCATTGCCATGACAATGAGGATGCTGGCTCATCATCCAAACTGCTATTCTGTCCTTCTTAAAGGTATTATAAATGTTGACATATATCAGCATTTCATTCTGAGTATTACAAGCACATTGTAAACTTCATGCTCATTTTTGTGGTTTTATGATCATATATATCAGAACATAATGAAATAATGAGCAGCAAAGGACCGGGAGAAACTCTCACATTTGAAGACACGAAGAAGATGAACTATACCTGGCTAGTTGCTCGTGAGAGCATGAGAATTTTCCCTCCAATTTTCGGTTCTTTCAGGAAAGCAATCGAGGATATTGAATTCAATGGATACACAATTCCAAAAGGGTGGAAGGTAAAAGTTTTCGCCTCCCACTAGAATCCTAATTCTAGATAGGATTTCGTCCAAGCAGGATCAGAAGTATAGGCCTTAAGGTCCCTTCATTCTTGTACTTGTAATGCAGGTGCTGTGGACTGCATATGGAACACATTATGATCCAAAGTGTTTTGAAGACCCTTTGAGCTTCAACCCAAGTAGATTTGAAGGGCCAATGCAGCCATATGCTTTTGTACCATTTGGAGGAGGGCCAAGACTGTGTGCAGGATACCAATTGGCTAGGTTAAATATCCTCATTTTCGTACACTATGTTGTGACTCGATATGAGTGGTCCTTGGCATATCCGGATGAGCCAATTACGATGGATCCCCTTCCATTCCCTTCTCAAGGAATGCCCATTAGAATTTCTCCCAAGTATCCATGAACCCAGAATAGTATTGGGGGGAATATGCATTCAAATAAAAGTTTCTTAAAGCTAAATGCAGAATTCTTTATTGATACTTCCTGGTAAACTGTACAATTATGCTGGCAAAAGATGCGATTTTAAATGCATGTGGGAAATATGTACTCTAATCGAAGTTTGTAAGTTAAATTCAATATTATTTATTGACACTTTCCACTATACTACACAATTATATATGTTGGAGAAGCTTTTATATGAAATGCATGGTATTGGGTATAGACTATCCAAGATTTGCGGGAAAGCCATGGATATATATGGAGAAATTTTTAAAAATTGTGGATAATTTAAATTTTTCATGCGTGAGTTTTCTGTAGGGCCCACAATTTTGTAGATAAAGTTATAGTAAATGACCAGGGTTAAAGTTTCAAAATTATATAAATTTGAAGTCAATATAATATTGCGTTCATAAGCCATGCTTGAAGAAAACGTTATCGCCAATCAATGTCGCATCCTTTCTGTTTTCTTTTTTTTTTTGTTTCATTTATGCAAGATGATGCCGTTCCAATCGATAGAACAGCGTCATCCCATTCCAATTGATTAGAGTTAGGGTCAACTAAATTAGGATTAATAAAGACAAATTACATGTTGATAATTATAGTTTGTTAGGTTTAATCTTTTCTTTTGTCCACCTCCCAAATTTGCTATTAAATGTGGTCAAGTAATGGCACTGAAAGGCAAATTATTATGCAAAGTAAATATTCTTTTCTTCTTCACTTTTTTCTCACTTCTCTGCTCTCCGCTCTCTCTATTTTCTCTTTTTCTTCTTCTCTCTAATTATTCTTCATCAATTCACTTGCACACACCCCACCAACTATCCAATTTTAGTGTTTTTCTTGTTTTGAGTTTAGCAAAGTTCTTCCGAATTCCTTGGTTTCGCAACAATGGCATTAAAGCCACAATTCTGCAAGGTGCATTCCAATGGCAAAAACCAGCAACAAAATGGACATGTTGGAGTAGCAAGTAATGGAGCTCAAATAGGGTCATGAAACACTAGCAAGAAACCAAGAGGAATTGGGGCTCAAGATGGGGGGATTGGTTCAAAGAGTAGAAGGCTCCATGGATAGGAAATTGGGCGAATTCCTTCATGCACTATCCAACAACAAGGGCAAAGAGCTAATGGGTGGAATGTCTTCATCACCAATGTCTCAAACCACCAGGAATAGAGGAGTTGGCATTCTCTCAACCCTATCAAACCACAAAACCACAACTAACACCACTAGAGGAACTTTTAAACCTACTTAGTATGATTTCCTAAAATTCTCAAGAGAAAATCCTAGGGCTTGGATACATAAGTGCCATAAATACTTTTTGTTTAACCCCATGAGCGATCATGAGAAGATATTGCTTACAACGATGCACATGGAGGGGATGGCTAATAGTTGGTATCTAGATTATGTTGAGGAAAGAGAAAATATATGGTGGGATCAATTTACTGAGCTAGTTTAATAGAGGTTTTCTCCAAACTATGTAGATAACCTTATCAATAAATTCAATAAGCTTACACAGAATAAATCTGTTGATGATTATTCTATTAAGTTTGAGCAACTAAAGGCATTTATTTTAGTAGGAAACAGGCACTTGACAGAGGAATATTTTGTCAAGAGCAATATTGGTGGTCTCAAAAAGATTGGGCAAATGGTAGAGATGCTTAATCCCTCCACCCTTGCTCATGCCACTTGTTTAGCTAAAAAATAAGAGAGTTTGTTAGAGGCTATAAGTAAGGGACAACAGTCAATGTCTAAGAGCTAGAGTTTTGGGCAGTCTAAACAAAGGAAGAGTGATCTCATAGAACCTTAGTCTAAGAGTCTTAATAACCTTCGAGAGAAATATCCACCTCTTTAGAGACTAACTAGAGAAGAAATAGAAACTAGAAGGAAAAAGGGGTTGTGTTTTAACTGTGATGAAGTTTATCACACAAGCCATAAGTGTAAAAAACTCTGTCATACTAAAAGAAGAACAAAGTGTTACTAGTGATAAGAAAGATAGGAGTGAGAATGAGAAGGAGTTGCACATATCATTTAGGGCCTTAGTTGGTCATATTACACCTGACACTATCAAGTTAGAGGGAAAAGTAGGCAACAATATTATTACTATTCTTATTGACACGAGAAGCACACACAATTTGAAGTTGTGCAAACTCACCCACTGTCAGTCACTATTGCAAATGGAGGAAAAATTGTGTGTGACCACAAATGTGAGGAGTTTAAGTGAGAGATAGGGTTGTGACATAATTTTTCACATTTGTGACACAACCAAAAATTGTGTGTGACCATAAATTTACACCAGGTGTCAGAATCCTTCAACTAAGAGGTTGTGACATGGTTTTAGGAGTCAATCTCCTTAGAAAACTCAGGCTAATTACTTTTAATTTTAACCACTCTAGCATTACCTTTAAGCAAGGAAGGAAGAATATCATTCTCCAGGGCATTAGGTCAGAGGTAACTTTGAAAATGATATTTGGGAAAAGGTTAGGCAAATTGTTGAACAAAAAGAAAGAATCAACTATAGGTTGCCTATACATGATCACTCCCATAGATAACAAAAAGGACTATACTGCCAATAGCAAGCTACATCCTTTGCTCTCTGAGTATGCCTAAGTTTTCAATGAGCCCAAAGGCTTGCCACTTTTTAGGAGCCACAACCACCACATCCATTTAAAGAGTGGAGTAGAACTCATTAAACAACATCCCTATAGGTATCCTTACCTTTAAAGACGAGATTGAGAGGCTAGTTGCTGAGATGCTTAAAATAAGGGTCATTCAACCAAGTACCAACCCTTACTCATCACTAATGCTCCTTGTTAAGAAGAATAAAGGTACATGGAGATTTTATGTGGACTATAGGAAACTTAATTCTTTGACAATTAAGGACAACTATCCTATCCCTTTAATAGATGATTTGCTTGATAAGTTGCATGCAGCTAACATTCTTTTCAAAGATAGATTTAAGGGCTGGTTATCACTAGATTAGGGTGCACCCACAAGACATTCCTAAGACAGCTTTTGTAACTACTTCTAGGCTATATGAGTTTAAAGTTATGCCATTTGGATTGACAAATGCTCCAGCAACCTTTTAGGCCCTCATGAACCGCACTTTTAAACACCAACTTAAGGCTAATGTGCTTGTGTTTTTGATGATATTCTAGTTCATAGTAAGGACCTAGAAGAACATAAGAAACACTTGGAGAGAGTCTTTTAGCTGCTCATTCAGAACCAACTCTTTGCCAAATCCTCTAAGTGCATCTTTCGACAAACAACAATTAAGTATTTAGGGCATGTAATTAGTGAAAACGGAGTAGAACCAGATCAGAATAAAATTCAAGCTATGGTCGATTGGCTAACACCTCAATCTGTCAAAGCTTTAATAGGATTCTTAGGATTAATGGGTTACTATAGAAAATTCATCAAAAACTATGGTATCTTAGCTAAACCCTTAACCAACTTGAATAAGAATGGATAGTTTATGTGGACTGATGAAGTTGAAGTGGCTTTTAATACACTCAAGAAAGTGATGATGACTGCACTAGTTCTTCGGTTGCCAGATTTCACTAAGTCCTTCATTTTAGAACCAATGCTTGCTACTCGGGGTTGGGAGCTGTATTCATGCAAGATAAAAATCCCATAACTTACTTTAGCAAAGCTTTGGATAGAAAGCTTTAGGATTATTAGTCTATGAGAAGGAACTTATGGCAATTATCTAAGTTGTAGACAAATTGAGGTCTTAATTTAGGGACATTTTGTCATCAGGCAGATCAGTACAGCTTGAAATATTTGTTAGAGCACAAAATCTCAACACCTCTACAACACAAGTATCTCACAAAATTGCTTTGCTATAGTTACACCATACAATACAAAAAAGGAGTAGAGAATAATGTTGTTGATGCCTTATCTAGAAAAGATGTCACAGAAGCTAAGTATCAAGCCCTCACTATCCTACAACCAACATGGGTTATTGAACTCCAGGAAAGCTACGATGGTGATAGTTTGGCTTAGGAAACCATTATTGATCAACATCTACACCCATTCAATCTCTCTTTACTATCATATCATAGAGGGGTGATTAAATTCAAAGGAAAACGTTATGTGGGGTCCAACACCAAGTTAAGGGATAAAATTGTTCAACACTTGCATGCTTCAAGTGTGGAAATGCATCCAGGAGTCCAAGGCACCTTTCGGAGATTGAGAACCACATTTTGGTGGCAAAAAATGATAGAGATAGTACAGAATATTGTTGCTAAATGTGAAATCCATCAACAATGTAAGCATCTCTCTACAAAAACCCCTAGATTATTGCAACCCCTCCTAGTCCCTGATTAAGCATGGCAACGTATAACCATGGACTTCATAGAACAACTACCAAACTCAGAAGAGAAGAACATAATTTGGGTAGTGGTGGACAAATTCACAAAATATGCACATTTTGTTCCTCTCTTCACCCTCTTTCTGCTTCACACTTGGCACACACTTTCCTTGATTCTATCTATAAGCTTCACAATTTACCATTTAGTGTTGTGTCTAATAGGGATAAAATCTTCACCATCCACTTTTGGAAAGAGCTTCTTTCAATTATAGGAGTGCAGCAACACCTTAGCACAACATACCATCCACAAATTGATGGTCAAAGTGAGCGAGTAACCCTATGTTTAGAGCATTATTTGAGGAGCATGTGTGGAGCAGCACCCAAATAGTGGATCAAATGGATAGCTATAGTTGAATGGTGGTATAATACCAACTACTATACAACCATAGCAATGACACCATTTGAAGTACTCTATGACTTCAGACCCTCTCATCTAATTATTGAACCACTGGCCACAACAACTGTATAGGGAGTAGGAGAAATGCTACAAAATAGGAGGCTAATCCAAGAACACCTCAAGCAACATTTAGTCCAAGCTTAGAAAAGAATGAAGAAACAAGAGGACACCCACAAAATTGAAAAGCATTACAAGGAGGGAGACTATATCTACCTCAAGCTCAAACTATACAGGCAATATAGCATTTGCAAAAGCAAACTTTGGAAGCTTAGCCCAAAATATACCAGACTATTTCCAATAATTTAGAAGATCGAGGAGGTTGCCTACAAGTTACAGCTTCCACCAGGGACAAAAATTCATCATGCATTCCATGTTTCATTGCTTAGGAAGAGGATTGAAACCACAGTCAAGATAACCCCAACATTGCCAAGTTTCAACACGGAAAGGACAGTCATACTCAAGCCAGAAGCTATTCTTGCTCAAAGACTCATTAAATGAAAAAAACTCTCCAGTAGCTTAGCTTTTGATCAAATGGGTGCATCTACCTGAGGATGAGGTAACCTAGGAGGACTATGAACTAATCACACAGTAGTTTTCAGAATTAAAGACTTGAGAGCAAGTCTTTTTCAAGGAGGGAGCATTGTTGCGTTCACTAGCCATGCTTGAAAACATTATCTCCAATCAAAGTTGCATTCTTTCTATTTTTTTTTTTTTCTTTTTCTCATGTCTATATAAGAAGATGTTGTTCCAATCAATAGAATGGTGTCATCCCATTCCAATCAATTAGAGTTAGGATCAACTAAATTAGGATTAATTAAGACAAATTACATGTTGATAATTATAGTTTGTTAGGTTTAATCTTTTCTTTTGTCCACCTCCTAGATTTGCTATTAAATGTGGTCAAGTAGTGGCACTGAAAGGCAGATTATTATGCTAAGTAAAATATTCTCTTCTTCTTCACTTTTTTCTCGCTTCTTTGCTCTCCGCTCTCTCTGTTTTCTCTCTCTGTCTTCTTCTTTTTCTTCTTCTCTCTAATTAATCTTCATCAATTCACTTGCACACACCCCACCAACTATCCAATTTAAGTGTTTTTCTTGTTTTAAGTTTGGCAAAGTTCTTCCAAAATCCTTGGTTTCGCAACATATAAATATCTATATATATGTATGAATTAATTATTAATTAATATTGTAATGAATTGTTGTAATTATCATTTATGAGAAAAAAAAACCCCACAATAAGTTATGTAAAATTTATGGTCTTGTATCAAGATCCGGAAAGAATGACACCAATATCTCAAGAATTTATAACTTAGGTTCTTTAGATTCAACGTAAATTGTATTCGAAAATTTCACAGATTTCAAGGCGCGTGCATGCGTTAATTTGCAACTGTGTAAGTCTTATCGATGGATCTCACTCGAAATTCGCCAAACTAGCCATTATGATATTCTAAAAATTTCGATCATCAAAATCCATTAACAACCAAAACCAAGATCTGAAGAAGTTATAACTTTTAAGTGGTGATTGATACTTAGGAATATAATTAGGTAGCAATAGAATGATTTTAGGAGTGAAATGAAATTTAGGAACGAATAACGTTGGTATAGTTTATTTTATGATTGGTATGTACAAAAAGTGAAATTGTCATTATTTTTTTAATTACATTCTAATGATTGGTAAGTAGAAATGATCAATAGGAACAGAATGAATTTTTTAAATGATCAAATTATCTTTTTATAAAAAATTATTAAAATAAAAATATTTATTAGTAAAATAATTTTTATGTTACTGCACAAATTTTTTTTGAGTAAATATATAATTATATAGTTTCATTATCACTTTAAATGTTATTCAAATTACATCCATAAGAACATGCATTTTATATGTTACCAACAAATTGTATATGTTTATGCAAAAAAAATATAAACACAATTCCTTTAAAATTTTTATTTTTAAAATTATAATTTAACAAGCTCTTTTGAATTTTTTGATAAAATATAATTATGAAAATTATAAAATACTTTATATCTAGAATGCTTAACTTTTTTGTGATAAGATTAGATCGACTTATTGTACTTTTTTATACGTTTAATCTAAAGAGCAGTTGATAGATGGACAACACTCCATTTATTAGTTTGTATATATTTTTTAATCATTTAAAGATGTGGATATAAATAAGATTTTAAACTATATATATTTCATTAGATTGGACCAAGTCGATAATACTTTTACTTTTTTAATTATAAAAATTGAGATGGGTGCATAATTATTCTTATGTTTATTATTTTTATTTTTTACTTTTATAATAATTTAATAATTTTTATAATATTACTAAATATATGTGAATAAAATATATAATTAAATAAAAACACATAGCAATCAAATAAATTAAAATATAATATCAAATATTTACAAAGTGAAGATTTTCTTTCTTAAATATAAAAGTACTTTATCAAATTTTGGAGTGTAATTTTATTTTAAAAAAAATATAAGTTCATTTCCAATGGATTAGAAAGAGCTAAATCCATAGAGTAGGGAACAAATAGTTAAATCCATCCTTTTGAGAATGAAAATTCAAACGGAAATGGACATTCTCATCTCTCAATTATACCAATCATGAGCTTAGAAATGTTTATTCTCATCTCTAAATTGTATCAATCATGTATTTAAAAATACTCATTCCATGCCCACATCATTCCTACGTCCCAATCATACCATTTTTCTTTAGATTCCAAGTTGGAAACTCGCGCGAAAACATAACACATTCCAAGGGCAAGATTCAAGATACCGGATGAATGTCAACTAGCCAAATCTGTTGTGCGGTTAAACTGAACAATTTTAGTGAGTGGCCACTGTTCGACGAGTAAGTGTCGGTATTTCATGAGGTGGCATTGACCTCAAGAAAATGGTAGTTCTCGGCGCGTTTGGTTTAAATATTAAAATTTATTTTTAATTTGATTTTTATTGAAAATTCTTAATAAAGCATAAAAAAAAGTGTGAATTATACATACTTCAATAATATTAGTCTTAGAAAAAAAAATTATTTGCATACCAAAAATTCATTAGCATTCAAACCCCAAGCCGACCTTGCACTTATATATATGTGAGGACAATCTCCCTATACAAATAGGCCACCAATAGTCTTAAAAAAAGTGAGCGATGCATGTTTTTGTTTTTAATTAATATGATAATTTCAAAAATATACTTTTAAAAAAATTAAAATTTGATTTTGAAACATTATAAGAAAATTGAGAAAATAGTAAGTATACATTCAGCATCAAGCAAGCGACCACTCCAATGATGAAAGTGGAAACGACGAAACCATATCAATCAACTGAAGCGTGTGGTTGTTATGGAATTTCATTTTTTTAAAGTAATTTAATTTAGTGACGCTATTTTCAGACAGTCTTAAGATCTACATCATCTATTAATGATGCTGAAATTGGTACCAAATTTCCTTACAGAAAACTACTTACTAGGTTTTGGTTGCTTCTTTCGGCACTCTGGAAGTACACGAGGAAACTGATCCCTGTTCCTGTAGGCAATGACAAGGCATCCAAGAATATATCTTCCAGTGTTACAAGACATGTGCAGCCTAAGAGAATGATATCATTTTCCCACAATGGTTCTTCAATAAATCAAAAATAATAAACAAATAATAAATTATTTATTTTCTTCAGTGTCGAGAACGTCTATCGTAGTGGTACATCTTTTACACACTTGATGGAATCTGGAATAAGACTGTGACTGATTGGCTTCAAACCTTTTCTGGACCATTGCTTAACAAGCGCAACCTCAAGCAGCCTCACCTGCTAACATTTTCTTCTGTCAAATGATTCTACACAGCCAAAGGAAAGATTCTCGGAAGAAAAGTAAAACACGAGGCTGTAATGAGTTGGCAAGGGGCAGAGGGATATCAATACTGAGAAAATAATATTACAATCGTTCATCTCATTGCATTACTTCGTTGGTCCAAAATACTAAGGAAACACTGTAGGAGAGTTTGTCTGTAATTATGCTTTCTCCAGTGATCTCCATAAAACAACAAGTGCAGCTGTGATAAATGGAAACCAAAATCTATGGGGAGCAACTATAGCACTATGATGATTGAGAAAAACTTCATTACAGGTCCACAATGGTATTACTTAGGGATGATAATGGATTTGGACCCACCCAAAACCCGCTCTACTTGGGCTGGATTTTGAGAACAAGGAAAGGTCTCAAGGCAAGTTTTGCGTTTTACTGTTCCAGATGCACATCCACCACATTTTAAGTCATGCTGATATAATTTATTTATGCATGTATGTGATTTACATGAAACAAAACCTCTTTAGGCACCTATATCAACCATATAAACAAAATCTCTTCTTGTGATAATCATTATAATACTGGAATCACAAATATAATTTCAATTTAGAAACAAAATGTGCAACCATAAAACAATAGTAGATTATGAAGAGTAGAATAACTTGTCTAGAATAAGAAATTATGTCTATATCTCAATAATCTGTTTGATAGTTTTTTAAGAAAACAATCCAAAACTTACTAGGCTCGTGTTGGGTTCCAAAAGAGTAGTCAATAAATGATTTAAGTTTTATTAATTTGTCAAAGACAATGATACCATAATTTGCCAACAGGAAAGGAGAACTGCTGCAGCTGTTATAAGGAGAAACGAGTTGTACTAGATGATTTAATTGGATTAAAAGATATGTTTTCTCTAAAGGTGTCAAAGGAATTTCTGCCTTTTTCATTTTTATCCTCTCCTATATCAGTTAGTCTTCGGATTTGAAATCCACACAGTAATCAGGAGGTCCTTTTCATCTATTCCAAGGGAAACAGTAAGTTTCTTTACTTCTATAGATGCTTGTATCGAAAAGGGAACATAGAATTCCTTGCTTTGTTACATCCTACTATTCTTATCAAAAAGAGAATGTTGGATTTCTTGCTTTGTCACATCCAACTATTTGGGACTGTAGATGCCGTAACAATCATTCTCATAATTGTCCACTAGATTGCGTAAATGGATTGCATCAGGTACCGCTTCTTCATTTTTGTCTTTGTCATTTTTGGGGACAATGACGATAGCAACTCTTCTACTCTGATAAGTTTTTACACTTCTTTGGTGATAGCTATGCATCTCTTACGTAAAGATGTAGAAGCATAATTATTGCTTGAATATGAGAAATTATTCTTGTTGTCTCTCTCCGGTTTACCAATATATAGGATGAGAATGACATCATTTGATAAATTATGATCCCTCCAACCATTTCTATTATAAGACTATTTTACCTTCAATCTTTCTCCAAGTTTTGGCATTATATATTCCTTTTTGGCATGAGTGGAATAGAAGAGATTGATGCGGGTGCTTCTAAATTGCCAGTCACTTTTAAAATAGGACAAGTTTACTAAAGGTGAAAAGCTTTCAAGAAATATATCATACCTATTCTTGCAGAGGATAATGAAACAACTACTATGATATCTGCAATCTCACACAGTAAGATGTGACAAAAGCAAGGAATACTATATATTCTTTTTCATATAAACAACAACTAGCCAATAAAGGCAAGGTACCAAAATGTTTAATTTTCAACACAGGAAAAACAACTTGTTTGTTACTGTGCAAACTTCAAAATTTGATTTCAGATATAGAGATTAAGTGCTCATAAAAGAAGATACAAATGAAAGGAGGCAGAACCTCTTCAACACCATTAGATAGCAATTGGTATGTAGGAATCGAATTAGGTGGCAATGAAATGGCTTTTAGGAATGGAATAAATATGGGAAAGGAATAACGACAGTATAGGTTATTCTATACTTGGTATGATAGGGAATGAGAAATGAATGAAATCGTCATTCCTTACTTAAGTCTAATATCATGTTTGATATTTAGCAATAATATATAGGATTGTAACTAAAGTATTTTAAATGACCAAATTACCCTTTTATGTGAAATTATTAAAATAAAATAGTTTATTGATAAATTGTTTACATCTTATAATTCTATGTTTTTATCATTCAAACTCTAATTTTTTTATTTTATAAAAATATATGACAAATTTTAAGATTCATTTATATTTTGGGAAGTAAAATTAATTTTTTCTAGGTAAAAACTAAAAGAGATGTGGTACTCAGTTAATTTTCCTTTTACTAGAGTTTGAAGATTGTGAGAGAAATCTATGTAGAGAAAAAGACGTCATCAAAAAGATACATACAAGAGTATTTGTGATGATTTAGAACTCTTTTATATTATAGGAAAATTTTGTCAAATACAAAATTAAGTTTATTTCTAATAGATTGGGAATAGCCAGACCTATGGAAAAGTAAGGAACAGCTAAACCCATACATTTTAGGAATGGGAATTCCTACAGGAATGAGACTTCCCATTCTTAAATTATACCAAGCATGAGTGTAGGAATACACTTGAGAATGGTCATTCCATTCCCATCCCATTCCTGCATTGAGAATTCCCATTCTTAAATTATACCAAGCATGCGTGTAGGAATATACCTGAGAATGGTCATTCCATTCCCATCCTACTCCTGCATATCAATCAAACCATTAGAAAATATCTCTTTTAACCTAAATTCTTGAAATAACCCTACAAATTTCTATATCAAATCATCGTGTACAGCCCTTTTCTCCTCATGATAATAGCAGCAGCACTGCTTTCCGGTTGAAAAATTGATGTATCATTTTCTTTAACAAATTAAAGTAAGTTATTTATTACCTTATTCTGTTATACAGCACGCACTACACTAGATAGTTTATGCGTTGTTATCTTTAACAACCACTAAAGAGATTATTAAGATGTAGAAATATAATATTTGAATCTAAACAAATAATATATGAAGAAGAATTTAGTCTTTTTATCGATTTTATAAAAAAATTTGGACCAAAAGTCAAATAATAGGAGAAGAAATTTCATATTTATCTACTTATTAACAATTACTTACGAAGATATTATTATTTCACTGTTCACAACTTATGATTGTTCCATTGTTGAGCATCTTGTTTCTACAGTTGACATCATATTTGCCTACCAATATTATAATGATTATTTTTAAAAGGGATGTTGTTTATATGATTAATATAGGGGCATATATGTGAAAACATTTGTACATCTCATATATACTCACATAAGATATATTAATATAATACAATTATAGATTAAAATAAGAATGTAAAATTAATAAATAGTTTATCATTTCAATATACAAATTAAATAATATGTTGAAATTATAAATTTTCAAAAATTAAAGCATGCACACATAAACCTGCAAATAATTAGTTCTTTCTTAGTAATATTATTCTCATGTTAGATAGTTATAATGATCTTTTTGTTAAAAAATAATTCTTGTGTAATTTTATTACTCTCATGTTAGAGAGTTATAATGAGTTTTTTGTTAAAAAATAATTCTTGTAATATTTTAAAATTTCACGATGGGCCTAGCAGGCCCACCCATTGTGCCCCAGTTTGGGTTGGTCAAATTTTGGGTCCATAAAAATTGGGCAGATTAGATCTTTGGCCTTGGCAAACTCACCTTAAACTTTTGTCATCATTTGACAGAAACGAAAGCCAGAAGCAGCTCTGGAATCTTGGGACCATGTCATTTACAGAGAGAAACTTATCATACATATAACCAATACTGTGACTTCATTTACCCTAACTTGGAATTCTTTAAATGCTAAGAAAATGATGAGAGGATTTCCTTCTTGCCCAAATTTCTTTGTAATAGCTGTTCATATATAATGAAAATTCATCAGTTGCAACAGCCACAATTCTGAGGTTCTTACAGGTAAACTGAAAAATGTAATGTCTCTTGGAAATCCACTATCTAAGTTCTAGTTTCTGACATGTTCCTATGTGCTCCTCATTGAGGGCAAAGATGGGTTTATAGAGCCAAGTAGGGATCCCATTGGATGAAGTTCAGGAGTGTCCCATCTATACCTAAACTTTTTATAGTGAAAAAAGGTGAAAACATAGGCATCAAGGGAGGTCACAGGTTTTACAAAGTTGAAATCATACAGGTTAAGGATGGTCACAAGCTTGACTAAACCAACCCTGAACCAAAATACAAACCCAGTGCCAACCCTAACCAGCAGGTAGAACATATATATATATGTGTGTGTGTGGGTAGGCAGGTGGGTGTATATTTCCAAACTTCCCCATATAGTAACTGGAAAAAATTGTAGGCACACACAAACCTAAAACTGTCAATTTTGAGTTATAGCATCTTTCTACTGCCCTTCCATCCCTTCTCCTCCCCTGAATGTCTATCTTTACCTCTGCCTCTGGCTCTCCTCAACTACACCTCTTCATTTACACCTCAACTTTGACTATTATCTTGACATGCCCGCTGCCAAAAGTACCAAAGTTCCAAAACTGATGCAGAAAGGAGTTCTCTGACACAATTACCATCTCGATTTTCCTATCTTCAATTATGTATAGACTGTTTTTGAGAAGCAATCGAGATTAAGGGGATTGGGTAAAGGTAATATCTTACGATTTTTGTGCATAAATCACAGATATATGGGGTGAAAGCAAGCTGCGTTATGAAGGGGCAGACAGGAAAAGGGAGCAGGAGAGGGAAGAGCAGCAGGATCACATCATATGATAAGTAAAGTGATACAGTTGGTCGAAGCTACCGCATTGCTATTTGAGCTAACTTCAATATAAAGCGCTGTTATATCCCATCACATTGGCTTTGGAATCAATGCATAAGTAAATATGAGGAAATTAACATAATAAACAAGTTCTGTACTTAAGCTTCCAAAAAAGTTAAGTCCCTTCAGGCATGTTTGACTTCTCCATTTGTTCTCTTCAAATGTCCATTCATCATGTCTAAGTTTTCTAATCAAACCACACAAGAACTCAGCGGCAACCATAAATTTCATTTGGAAGACAACAACTGGAACTTGACACAGCTTAATTGCATCTCTCTCTTAGCAATTAAAATATAAGCGATTATTTAAATGATTTGCAATCATCCTAATTCCTAACATGAGCAAGACATGATAATAATGATGGGATAAGGCAGCACAAACAATCTATCAGAGATTCTTAACTTAAAAGGAAGTCATTCTTCTAAAACACAAATGACCTTGCTGTGGTCAGAGATATTCAATTTGCAGCAATAATGGTTCTTATGCAGCAGAACAAGTAAACTAGTTCAAGCGACCAACCTGCCTCACAATGAAAGGCTCCTCTGCAAGACTCAGTGGTTCAGTGAGTATTGTGAGAAACCCATTCCTATTTCCATAAACAATATCTGTGAAGGGCCGATCACCCACCTGTTATTTGCAAGCATTATAATACTTGGTGAAACAAAACAGGAAAAAGAATATAAAAAAGGAGAAACTAATAAAACAACAAAACACAAAAATATCACCTCAAACGTAAAACCTACCATAACAAGGCTTGAGGATTCACAACCAAAGAGCCGTTCAATTTCTTCAGCTGATCCAGCAGGCTTTTTCACCCCTAAATTTTGATAAACGTAAGTATTAAATCCAAAAACATCACAAGAACGACCAACTGTCTGAACATTACCCATCTTCTAACTTCACTTGCTAACTGCAAATAAAGGTAACACTTAAAACATAACAGGACATTTTCAAATTAGTAAACAAAACTTACTGTGCCTTATCACTTTGATTCCAATTGCATCCTCAAGAAGTCTAGCTTTTCTACCATCTGGATCATACTCATCCAATCCTGAAATTGTCATAAAATCACTAAAACAACATAAAGCACTGAACCGATAAAGGTCCTTAAACACAATTTCCAAATGGGTTTCATCAAACTTACCGGCAGAGTTACTGAACACAGCTATATTATTGCCGAATAAAGATTTACACTGCTCTATGGAGGATCCAAGGGGTGCCCACAAGCTCAAAGAGTAAGGAACAGTAATTGTATTGTCCTTGTCAAAGACTACACCTTTAAATCCCCTCTTCTTCAGCTCAGCCCAATCAATGTGCCTTATATCAAACACACTAACATGCGGAATTACCAAATGCTTGTCTTTCGAGAAAATTCCAACAGAACAAGCAATGCCTTCCACATTAATTCTCTGTCCCCATGCAGATTTAAGATCAGCCAACCACATGTTTGATGAAATATCTGAACCGCTATCTATCACAAATTCTTGCTCTTCTTTACCTTCTCTAAATTGTTGGTTCCGGGTTTCAACAGAAGAGCTAAAATCCTGGAAAAACTTGCGGTTTTCTAGATCTGGGAATGGACTCTTTTCTGGGCTACGATTCTGCCTCTTTTCTTGCTCTTTACTGCAACTGTGTGTCGCAGCAAGCGTGAGGAAACTACGGTTTATGCACTGAGATTTCAGGGATTTCGAACTGAGAACTGTGTTGCTGGGAAAATGGGAGAAGAAATACCTAGGAACAGGATAATAACAGCTAGCGCAGTTCAGAATCGGAGTAGACTGCATATTCAATTACCATAAATCTTTTCTGTATTTGTACTTGATGAAAAAGCAAAAATATATATATTAAATAAAAAAGAAATTGAAAAAGTGAAGATGGTAAAGTTTTAGGTTGAAGAGTTTTCACCTTCCAATGAGCAAGTGGGGGATTCAACCTATAACCCAAGCAGGATGAGAAATTGTCACTATCTGAGAAGCATCTGAATCTTAATAGATGGCCTGCTTTCGGTGCATTGGGCCATTTTATCAAAACTATGCTCAATATAACTTGGAAAACTCCCCCTTTTTATGAGTCCATGATTTTTTGGTATACCTTCACAAAATTGGTATATTTCCATGGAAGTAACAAATGCATGTTGGCTAGTTTTGGTAATATAGCAAAATGAGCAACCTTTGAGAAAAATTTTAAGTATCAAAATGATATAATAAAAAGTTGTAATTACTGGAGATGTAAAGTGAGTTGGAAAACAAAAAGAAAAATATTACAGTTATAATTGACAATATTTAACTCGATTAGATTTTCTATAAACTTATGTTAATTTCAATTGCATAATATATCTTTATGTGATTGAGTCTTAGAAGCTAACTTCAAATTATTTAAGTTTAAGCAAGCTAATATTATTGTGAAATGTAGGGCTATTAATGGATTGAATTTGAACGAGATTATAATAGAATGAAATCCGAATCCAATAATAGTAAGTCATATCCGAATACAATTGAAAATTATATGGAATCTGTAATTAGTATTACCATATCTAAATCTAAATAAATTTTTATATCCGAAAAAGTGATTCAAATCCGAATAATGCTTTTAATTCATCGGATCATATTTTTTCTATTCCAAAAATGTGTATTTATATCTTGTCTAAAAGCTTGTTATGTGCGTTTTTTAAATGCTTGGTGCATTTATAGTTTCTTTTTAATATAAATTGTGCATTTGTTATTATTCATTTGCTTTTCACTTCATACAAAGAATAAATATAGACATATAAAATAATTACATATTTATAATCATATTATATGAATAATATATAATATGATGTATCTATATATTTTGCCAAAAAAATTATATATCTAGCTATATGTTGGTAGCACCTCTAGCCGGAGGTGTATGCTTCTAGCTAAAGCACCACCACTATCAATCAGGCATTTTGAACAATTCAGATAATCCGAACACGCTAAAAGAAAAAAGTTCGCCATAAGCATTGATTTTTGGTGTCCCACATCTATCCAAAACTATTGCATCCTAAAGTAACGGTAACCAAAAAGTTCCTACCACTATTTAGTTACATCATAACAAAATGATATAGAATATGTACTACCAAGAGCTATTCCCTTATAGCTTTCATGGGTCCCATTTGGGAACAAATCAAAAGGAAATAATACAAAAACTGTAAGTTCAAATGACTTAGTGAATTATTAACAAAGAAGTAACATGAGTTTATAGGGTAATAGCAAATAAGCATGGGTTCAATAAAAGATAATTAAGACTCTCGCAAATACACAAGGTATAATGCATGTAAAGGAATAAAATTGGACGAAAAATTAATTGATAACAAATTAAAAAACACTTTTGCAATCCTGTTGTGGATGGTTCTCCTACCTTATCTCTCCACTTTCGAGAATATGAAAATCCTTACTCCTCCAATATCAAGTGATCGGTTCGGGCAGTTGGTCATTTAGTAGGCATGGCTAGGCATGTGCCTTATCTCGCTCATAAACAACTACCTCCAACTAGCTAAGAGACAATATTATAATCAACAAGGTATTGACCAAAAGGCTAGCCACCACTATCCGTCCACATGGATCAGTATAGGATTATAATCAACAATACATAAAGAGCATGAGATTAGTAAAACAGTACTTTTAGAATACTTATCAGATTTTATATCACAATCGCCAATTTCAAATAAAACAACATAAGTCATGATCAAACAGAGATTATAGCAAAGTGGCATTGTGTGATAAATTTCACAATCTGTTTACTTTTCCAAAATGCATATTAATATAAATCAGATTATTCACTCGACTCAAAAATCCAACATATCAAGATACATTGAGAATTCTAATAATAATTACACAAGAATCACAGGGCAAAGTAGAGCAGTTCAGACAAATTGTCAAGTTTAACACATGAGTCGAAGAATTATATAAGATGAACAATATAGAATGGGTGAACAACAATTATTGAATCTCAATGGTAAAAAGATCGGGCAATAATAATATATTTACTAACACATATGTTCTTCCACCAGCAAAGAAAACCTTGTACTATTGAGTATACATCACCTATTAGCTCTCACATTGATGACCTCATATACACCAACAATGTCTATGTTGTCATCACCTATTTTCATTTAAAATTCAATATAAGAAAACTAATCAACCGTATCACACTTCTTGTATGAATTACTACTGCTTAGAATGTTTTAGGTATATTCCTTTATTTTATGTTTTACAAGCAATTAGACCAAATAAAGACTCAACTCTTACTTGGTGGATGGTAGGTAATGCTATCATGGCCCCTAACTTTGGCCAAGTAAATTCCTTTCATTTGGTCAGTTAAATTTGTTAAATTAATTCTTATTTTAAGTTATGGCTTTTAACATTTTCAATTATGTCAATTTAGTTTACCGCCACTTAACTAAGTCCACACCAGCCTAAGGTTAATGCTCAAACTTATAATTAAAATCTTAGCCAATAAGCTCATTCTGTTTAAATTAAAGTCTTATCCAATCCCAATCAAATTAACCTTTAGTCTAACTAAATTAAGAGCTAATCAACTGATTAAATCAAAATTTACCAAATTGGGCTGGGTTTGAGTCCAATTCAAGACCTAATTTCAGCTTAGATAAGTCTAAAATGGAATACCCAATTTATTGTACCTAGGTCATCAGAGTGCCTCCATCCGTCCCTTTTTGACACCTTATCCATCTCAGGAGCTCAAATAGAATCGCTTAGTAGGCATGACTAGATGAGCCCAACAAAACCCCTCAATAAATTTTTCCTTTTGTTGCTTTTCCATTGATGAATTAAGCTTCAAATTGCCCTATGCTACTACCCCTTTTTGGCTTCCATTCTCCCTCTTCTTAGCACCAAACTTCAAACTAAACTTACCTACACACTTTTCACACTCAACCTATCATGTCTCCACCCTTAATTTAGGGTTTCTTTCAATAAAACTTAACACCCATCACCATCTCCCGCTCTTATCGTCGGCCACCTCGCTTCCTCCTTTTTACTAATTATTTTTTGTAGTATTTGATATAACTGTATTCACCTAAGGAGGAGAATCTAGTAATCAATTTGGCTTTAAGTTTTGGTGCTAAAGCATAGAGAATTTGAGCTTGAAGAAGGTTTGGGCTACTATTTGAGAATTAAGTAAAGGTGGGGGGTCTTTATATGTATAGAACTTATCTTTTTCCTAATTACAATTTGACCCAAAATGTTTTAAACCACTTTCAAAGTAGTCCCTCAACCATTAACCGCCTTACATTTTGACCCTGAGTTCTAATTAAGTCCTTTATCTTTCCTTCTTTACCCATTGACCCATCTAAATTCTGTAGTTGTGGTGATCATCTCCAATTTAATTATTTTCTAGTCCTCATATTTTCAAAATATCCCCCAGAACTCCTATTCATTTTTAAATCTGCTTTAATTAAGGCCTATTTCATTTTCTTATCATTTTATCCTCCCTTAAAAGTTTAATTAGTTTAATTCCTTTTAGTCTTAATCAATTAATTTTAAATTTCAAATTTTAATTCTTTTCATCTCTATGGTTTTGAGTGTTACAATTGCTCTCTCCTTAAAAGAATTTGGGACCAAATTCATAGCTAGTACTTGGAAAAGCTTGGGGTAATGCTACCACATGTAGTCTCCTCGCTCCCACGTTGCCTCTTCTATGTTATAGTTTCTCCATAACACTTTCACTAAGGATATTTTTCAATTCCAAAGTTCTTGAAATTTTTTATCCAAAATACAAATAGGAAGTTCCTCATAAAGAGGTGACTTTCCAACAAAATATCCTCATGTGAGATGATATGCTTTATCACTTGTACCTTATCAACAGTCTCCTATATAAGCTTAGGTTTCAAACTCATTGGTGACTTGTTGTTGATTGTCTTTAGTTTGTTGACGTCCCAATGAAGAGAGGATCGACATTTTCTTTCATACAAAGTTTCATAAGGCATCATATGTATTGTAGCTTGATAGTTATTATTGTACACAAATTCTATCAGTGGAAGGTGCTTGTTCCAACTCCTTCCAAAATTTAAAGTGCATGCCCGAAGGATGTCCTCCAAGACTCTGATAACTTATTTAGATTGACAATCCGTTTGTGGATGAGCGACAATATTGAATTGCAACTTTATCCCAAGATACTTCTGTAAACTCTTCCATAATCTTAATGTGAATTATAGATACTATACTAATTAGAATTCCATGTAACTAAATAATCTCTTTGATATAAAGGTCTACTAATTTCTCAATCCTGTAGTGAGATCCCACTGGTAAGAAGTGAGCAAACTTGGTCAATCAATTTACTACTACCCATGCAATAGTATATCCACCTCGAATTATGGGTAGGCCTATTACAAAATTTATGGTGATTTGTTCCCATTTTCAATCGAGGATAAAGAGTGATTGTAAGACCCCTAACAGTCGTTGATACTCCACTTTTACCAATTAGCAAGTCATGCAATCCTGTACATAGTCCGCAACATCTCTCTTAATCTTGTTCCCTCGATCGTTAATGCTTTTGGGATGGTTTCTTTCTATTTTTGAATCCATTCATATTTTATTTAAGTTTTCCATAGCTCGTCATATAGTTCTAATTAGATGTTTAATCCTGTGATCCATGTTCAAAATTTCATTTCTGCAATATGATTCCCCTCTTAGTCCTCCTATACTCTTTTTCTTTGTATATATGCTAACCTATCTTTTTAGCTTAATGCATCTACCACCACATTAGCTTTTCTTAGGTATAGATAATGGTAGAATCATAGTCTTTGAGAAACTCCATCCATTGTTACTATCGCTTATTTAAGTCCTTCTCAAAGTATAAATATTTTAGACTTTTATAATTTGTATAAACCTTGAAAATCGCCCCATAAAGGTAATATCTCCATTCAGCTAAGACAAAAATTATCGCTGCCAACCCTAGGTCATGGGTAAGGTAATTTTGTTCATGTGTCTTAAGTTTCCTTGATGTATAAGCAATCACTTGCCCTTTTTTGCATTAGTACACATTTGAGTCCCTCCCTTAATGCATTGGTTTACACCATGAATCCTTCCAATCCTTCCAGAAAAGCCAAGATTGGCATGAAGGTTAATTATCTTTTTATCTCTTGAAAGCTTCTCTCACACTCCTAATTCTATTCAAAATATTGATCTTTTTGAGTTAATTTATTTAATGGGTTCGCCAACATGGAAAAGTCATGTATGAACCTTCAATAGTACCCACCAAGTTGGCAGCTTCGTATTTCTATCATAGTTTTTGGCTACTTCCAGCTAACTATTGCCTCAACCTTTACAGAATCAACTTCAATCTTGTCTTTGGATATGATGTGCCCCAAAAAGGTTACACATTCCGACAAAAACTCACACTTGCTAAAGTTTGTGTACAATTTATGTTCTCGAAGAGTCTTTAGGACTAAATGTACATGGGCTATATGTTTTTCTCCTATCTTTGAGTATAATAGGATATCGTAAATGAAGATCACTATGAATTGATCTAAATATGGACAAAAGGCTTAGTACATCATGTCTATAAATGCTACAGAGGCATTAGCTTGAAGTAACCATAATGAGAGTTAAACATCATTTTTAGTATGCTTCCTCTCAAATTTTAACTGATAGTAGCCCTATCTTAAGTCTAACTTCGAGAAAGCTGTAGATTCTTGTAGCAAATCAAATAGCTCTTCTATGTGGGGCAAGGGATATTTATTTTTAATGGTAACCTGATTTAACTCTCAATAATCGACACACGTCCTGAGTGTTCCGTCCTTTTTTTTAACAGGCAGCATGCTCCCCAAGATGAGGTACTGGGTTATATGAATTTCTTTTCTAGTAGCTCTTGTAATTGCTTTTTTAGTTCTTTTAATCCTGCGAGTGCCACAAGATATAGAGTTTTAAAAAATGGTTCTATTTTAGAAATGGTTTGGATGACAAACTCTATTTTTTGATTGAGGGTAATAAATCTAACTTTTCCAAAAAGACATTAGAGAATTCATTTACCACTATCACTTCTTCCACTCTTGCCTTATTCGGAGGTTTATTAATGAGATATGCTTAAAACCTTTAGCCTACTTCTCTCAAGATTCGTTTGGCCTCCATAGCTAATACAAATAGTATTGGCAAAGCAGAATCATTGGAAAGGCCTATTGGAATAGATATGGTTTTTGCAAGTCTAATTCATTTAGTATAGCAATTTATTTAGGCTTAATGTTGGTATAGTCAATCTATCCCCAAAATCATATCATAGCTTTGAATTAACATTTCTATAAGATCTGCAGTATAATCTCTCTGTCCAAATTTAACCCTAGAGAGACTGAACTTGCACCCTTTTTTTTTCTACCAACCTCAATTATAAAATCCCCTTTTCACCTCAAGATCTTATTCACTCAAAAAAATTTCCTTTAGGAGGCGTCTTTGTATACGTCCCTAAAAGAAAGAAAAAAAATCCCTTCGTCCAATTTTAATTAGACAAGTTTTATATGTAACATCAGTCATCAATCCTACAACTAAGGGTGTCTGCATTTCTAGTTGGTATGGCATGCTTTTCAGATGTAATTTTAGTTTAGGTACATAGTATGTAGATATAAAAGAATGAGTGGCACTAGGATTATATGGAGCTTTACCAATAGTATTATAAATAGAGATCGTACCTTCTACCACATTACTTAGGTCAAGCATATTCTCGTTAGAAAGAACATATGCAAGATCTTAGATCTTTGATTTTTCACTAGAATTTGCCATCTACTTACCCTTACTTTCTTTGGTATGGGAGGTCACATATTTAGAGTGAGGGCAGTTTTGAACTATATACTGATTGCTGCCAAGGCACATACACCTTCCTTGCTTTTTCTAATAATTTGACTCTTTATGACCCACAATCCCACAAAACCTATATATCTCCTTCAATATTCCATGTGTAGGGTAAGATGTTTTTCCTGTCCAGTAGAGGTAAGATCTTGACATCCTAATTTGAGTTTCTGTTTTCCTTTGAATCTATCTTTACCCAAAGGCTCTTCCCTGCTTGACTTTCTCCTCAATTTTATGCAGTTCTTGAAATTTTGATTCTATTTGTAAGGTTTTATTCACAACTCTGTCATAGTATGGTAGAAACAGGAGATGAGAGCTCATCAAATCTTAAGCCAGAGTCCTTTCACAAATTTCTAATTTTACATTTCTCATCTCCAGTATACGGGCTGCATACTAAATTAACTTATTGAACTTGGCCTCATACTGTCCCACCAACATCTGCCCCTGGATCAGGTCCATGAACTCCCATTCCCAAGCATTCTTTATTACTTGTGGCACAAATTTATTCAAGAACTCCCAAGTAAAGTTTCCCAAGTTTGAGGAACTTCTTTCTGCTCCCACCATTAATCCACCAGTCTCCACCAATGATGAGTAGCCTCTTCCAAGAGAAAAGTAGCATATCTAACCTTTTTTTTCTTTAGAATAATGTAGTGGTTGAAAAATCTTTTCAATTTACTCAACCCTTGTTTCTACTCTTTGATCATCGGTGTTGCTCATAAATTTTAAGGAGTGGAAACAAAGGAACCACTCTAAAGCTTGATCTTCCACATGGTCTTTATTGCCTTTGGTTTGATTAGCTGGCCTTACTACTAGTAGAAATGCATAAATTATTATCGCATGATATACATCTGTTCTACCTAATGTCTCTGCATAGGTGGATTGGCAGGCGGATTCTAATTCACTTGCTCTGCATATCATGGTTGTTCCAGATTGGTAGCATTTCCCTTCTAATTATTTTGGGAACCTACTAGTCTGCTTGAAGGTTGCCCTCTATAGCTTGAAGAACCCTGAGAGCAAGTCTGGGATTCATTATATGAAGCTATTTTATGATCTAAATTCCTGAAGTTGTGTAGTATTACCCAATCTACAAATTAAGGATTAGAAAATTTTATTCATCATATATTTTTCTTTTTTTCTTTTCACACATGATTTTCAATATAAATAAAATACAATCCATTAATCAAATTCATAACAAAATTTGATTAGATGCCAAGTGAGCGTTAGCAAGTTTATTTACATCAAGATTTACAAATAAAATTTTGCTAAGCTAGCTATCCACCTAGCTAGTAGTATGCAAGAAGGACTAAGCCTAAGGCAATTGCTGGTTTAATATACTCTAGATTTGCCATCTAACAAGGCTATTCCTAAAGTAACACTATTGTACACAAATTTTCATAGACACTCCTAACCCCAATCTTGAATGCTATAATCATAGACTGTGTATACTCATCATCATGATCAATATTCATTTTTGCATTTAATGCCTCCCCTTGTTTTTCCTTCTCATCATCCTACTGCATATGCTCTTCATTTTCCTTTAGAACTTTTTCTTCTTTTAGATCCTCATCTTTTTTCTAATCTTCTTCCTTCTTCCGATCCTTTTCCTGTACTTCTTCTATCATTACCACATCACATTCTCTCATTTCTTGATGTGGTTGTGGTCTCGACGGCCCTACCTTTATATCCATCACGGTGTCCATTAGTTGATCAATCATGCTTTCAAAACTCATGATCATCTCTCTAAGTTTTTCCACCATACCATCACTATGATCAATTACTATCTGATAAGTCGGTTCAAAATATCTTCATGGGCCCTCCACATATCTTTTCATTATTTGCAATTTTTTTATCTTCCACTATCCTATCCTTATTTTCTTCGTTTCCCTTTCCTCTAAAAGCCTGTCAATCTCATTTTCTTACATCTTATGATTCTTACCATTCAAAAGATTTATACATTTTTGTGCTCCATTTCACACACTAATTTGAAGATATGTCTTTCTTGATCTTTGCACATCTCAAGTAGCTTCAATCCATTCTCATTAAACTACTTATCTTTCTCTCCATTTCCCTCATTGCTCTTAGGTTCCTTGCATTTCTAGTGCTCATTAGTTAGCCTATAGTCATGCAAATTTCATTCTATTAGTATCATCTTAATTAAGTATACCATTATATTATTTATTATCATTCTCAAATATAAAGTAATGTGGAAACACATCATTCACCCTATAGTAGTACTTACTAACATATAAGACCTAAAGTATCCACTCTTTTAATTTTAGAGCCTTATGTTCAACTTTTGAAAAAGAAGATAACGCATTGGAAGGTGGCTCAATTATCATCTCCTATATCTCCACATCAAACATTTTCCTAAGTGTTCACATCCTAATCAATTTCCAGAGTTGAACTTAACCTTCACTGGACTCTCCAATTCCCCTTCTAGAGATTATTTCCCCAAATTCGCCAAGGTCCTCGATAAACTAAGCTCTAATAGTACCTATATAGCACCTTGAGCATGAGGTGTATGCTTCTAGCCGAAGCTTTAATAGCACCTATATAGCACCTTGAGCATGAGGTGTATGCTTCTAGCCGAAGCACCACCATTATCAACCAAGCATTTTAAACAACTCGAATAATCCAAACATGTTAAAAGAAAAGAGTTCACCACAAGTATTGATTCTTAGTGTTCCAAAACCTATCCAAACTATTACATCCAAAAGTAATGGTTGCAAAACACACTTATGTCTACACTATGATAAAGCCTTAGAAGTTCCTATCATTATTTAGTTACATTAGAGCAAAATTATGTACAATAGATACTGTCAAGAGCTACTTCTTTATAGCTTTCAAAGGTTCCATTTGGGAAAAGAACAGAAGGAAACAATACAAAAACTATAAGTTCAAATGACTTAATAGGCTATTAATGAAGAAGTAAGACGAGTATACAAGGCAACATCAAATAAGCATGGGTTTAATAAATGATAATCAAGACTCTCACAAATATACAAGATATAATGCATGCAAATAAATATTACTGGCTAGAAAATTAATCGATAACAAATTAATAAACAATTTTGCAATCCCATTATTAATGGTTCTCCTACCTTGTCTCTCTAATTTTGAAAATACAAAAATCCTTATTTCTCCAATTTTTGAGTAATCGGCACGGATAGTTGGTCAGTGAGTAAGCATGCTTAGCCACATGCCTTATCTCGCTCACAAACAACTATCTCCAACTAACTAGGAGATAATATTCTAATCAATAAGTATCGACCAAAAGGCCAGCCATCGTCATTCCATCCATAGGAATCAATATATGATTATAATCAACAATACATGAAGGCAAGCATGAGATTAGTAAAATAGTACTTTGTAGAATACTTATCAAATTTTATCTCATAGTCTCCAATTTCAAATAAAACAACATAAATCTGATCAAATAGAAATTACAATTAGTGAAAAATGGTGATGTGTGATAAATTTCACAATCTGTTTACTTTTCCAAAACTCATATGAATATAAATAAGATAAATCACTCAGCTCAGAAGTCCAACATATCAAGATAGGTTGGGAATTCTAATAATAATTGCACAAGAATCACAGGCAAAAGAGAGTAGTTCAAACAGACTGTCAAATCTAACACAAGAGTTGATGAATAACATAGAATGGACAAACAACAATTATTGAATCTCAATAGTGAAAGGTTTGGGCAATAATAATATATTTACTAACATATATGTTCTTGCCTAAGCAAAGAAAATCTTGTACTATTGAGTATAAACTTACCTAGTAGCTCTCATACTGAAGACCTCATATACACCAGTAATGTCTATGTCCTCATCAACTATTTTCATTTAAATCATAATAAAAGAAAATTGATCAACAATATAACACTTCTTATACTAATTACTATCGCTTATAATGTTTTAAGTATATTCCTTTGTTTTATGTTTTGCAAGCAATACGACCAAATAAAAACTCAACTCTCACTTGGTGGACGGTGGGTGATGTTATCATGGCCCCTAACTTTAGCCAAGTCAATCCCTCTTATTCGACCAAAGAAAGGCTCAACTCTCACTTAGTGGACGGTTGGTGATGTTATCATGGCCCCTAAACTTAGCCAAGTCAATCCCTTATTCTATCAATTTAATTTGTTAATTAATCCTTATTTTAAGCTTATAGCTTTTAAATTTTTTATTATGCCAATTTAGTTTACCGGCTTTTAACTAAGTCCATACCAACATGAGGTCAATACTAAAACTTATAATTAAAATCTTGGCCAATAAGCTTGTACTGTTTAAATTGAAGTCTTATCCAATCCCAATCAAATTAAGCTTCAATATTCCAACTAAATGAAGGGCTAATGAATTGATTAGATCAAAATTTACCAAATAGAAGTAGGTTCGAGTCCAATTCAACACTAAATTTTAGCCTGGATAAGTCTGAAATGAAATTCCCAATTCAATGTACCCAGGTCACCAGAGTGCCGTCGCCCACCATAAGAGCTCAAATAGAACCGCTCAGTAGGCACACCTTGATGAGCCCAACAGAAACTCTTAGTTGATTTTTCTTTCTTTTGCCTCTTCATCGGTAAATTAGGCTTCAAACAACCTTCACACCAACCAACCCCCCATCCCTTTTTTGCTTCAATTTCCCTTCCCCTCCTTCGGCCACCAACCTTCAAATTAAACTTACCTACATGCTCCCTACACTCAACCGATCATGTTTCAACCCCCTAATTTAGGGTTTCTTCCAATAAAACTTAACACTCATCACCACCACCAACTCCCAACGTCAGCCATCCGTTTCTCTTTTTTTACTGATTGTTTTTTATAGTATTTGGTAAGGGGGCAAATTGGATTTAAACACATGGTTCTAACCCAACCAACTTAGTTTTGAGTTAGATTAGGATTAAAATTTGATTGGATTTGGGTTGGGTTGGGCTTTAATAAGTTGAAATGGGTTTTAAATGTAAATGGGTTTAAAATAAGTTGGATGTGGTTTCTAAATAATTCAATCCAATTTTAGTCCCAAAATTATCCTTTCATTCTCCTATTCTTCCAAATGTGGGAAAATGTGGGACAAAATAATGAATTGAAAATTAGATATATTATATATTATCGATTAATCATTTACCATTTCTCCACCTCATTTAATTCTAAAATATTAATTTACTAACTTAATTCGAATGAATTAATCAAGTAATTTTTTACATGAGATTATGATCTAAAAATCGATGATATCATTATCTAGTTTATAAACTCCAATTTTTTATTAAAAATTCTAGCCAATTAATTTTATTGCCCCTAGATTATTTTCAACTTTGCAATATGAAAATTAAAAAAAAAAATTTATTTTTTATTTTTTCAATTTTTAAAAATTACCAAAATGTAAATCTATAAGCACAACAAATTTATTGTGTAGTATAGCATGTGAGAGGACAAATTGCCACTGTCCATTACATTTTAGGGTTAGTGCCTTTGCCTCCACATGAAGAAGGGCCCTGAATTTATTTTCATTTTCAGTTATAATATTTTCAAAAATTAAAAAATTAATTATATTTCAATATTCTTTGAGTATTTTATTTTAAAATAATAATTTAGGTAGATGTAAGAGTTTAAATTTAAATGGTTTATATTTAATATTCTTAAAAAGATATTTTTTCAAGATATATGCATATTTTAATTGTTTTAAATTGATAGTAATAATTTTATGTCAAATTAAATTTGAACTTTATCGTTGTGATAAACAATAATGGACTAGATTGAAAAATTAAAAAAAAAATAAGTATTCTTTTTCAAATATTAACTAAATATAAAAAGTAAAAAATAAAAAACAAAGACAATTAGTATAGTAATTTTTTAAATATAAATAAATTAATATTTTATTTTTATAAATATTCGGTTTTAAATAAGACTGAAAATTATGAGTGCATTTATGTAATCAGTAAGTTTGGTTGTATGGACTTATGCTTAATCTAGTATAAATGGAATTCTAAGTAGTTTATCATATTCTTTTGGCTTAAATGGAAACAGTGTAGGTTGAATTTTTGCTTAATTATGATAAGTTAGACTACGGTTGGAGAAGTTTGAATTTGCTTGATTCATGATTGTTGAGTACAATGTAAACATTTCAGTAGTTATGTTTTATTCATTGAACAACATTGTTATTTTGTATTAAAAGAAAAAAAAAAGATGGATATTACAAAATAAAAAGTAAATTATAAATTTAATTAATTTGATTTGATTTTATGTGATTAACAACGATTTAATAATAATTAATTAGCATATGTCAAATAAAGATAAAAAAATTATAATTTAATAAAATAATATAACAATGTATTTTGCAAAAAGTTTACATTTTTTTTTTCTTTTTTGTATTGAGCCCACCCAAACCTGGCTCAACCTGTTGTCTACCCAACCAATTTTCAACCCATAAATATAAACTTATTTTGAACCCAACCCATAAAGATCCAATCCAATCCACCCCATTTGCTACAACTAGTATTTGGTATGATTGTGTTCACCCCAATGAAAAGAATCCGGTAATCAGTTTGATTTCAAGTTTTGGAGTTACACACAGAGAATTCGAGCTTGGAGAAGGTTTGGGCTATTGTTAGACAATTAAGAAAAGGAGGTCTTCATATATATAAAAAGCATGTTTTTCTTCTAATTACAATTTGACCCCAAAAGTTTTACACCATTTTCAAAGCTATCCCTCAACCATTAACCACTTTACTTTTTGACCACTGAGTTCTAATTAAGTTCTTCAGCTTTCGTTCTTTATCCATTAACCCCTCATAATTCTATAATTTTGACAATTGTGTCCAATTTAATTAATTTTCTAGTCCTCATATTTTCCAAATATCCCCAGAACTCCTATTTGTTTTTAAATCTACTTTAATTAAGGCCTATTCCATTTTCTTATTATTTTGTCTTCCTTTAAAAATTTAATTAGTTTAATTTCTTTAAGTCTTAATTAATTAATTTTAAATTTCAAATTTCAAATTTTAATTTCTTTTAACATCCACAATTATGGGTGTTACAATATTGTTATATCATATATTATATATAATGTGCACAATAATGTACTAATATATGTATAATACTATATATACTCAAATTCAGATTATAAATGAATTAGATTAATCAAAATTTATATTCTATCTGTTTATTTTGAATTACAAACTTTTTCGATCGAATTATGTCAATCGAATCATTTATTGATTAACAGTTATAAATGATTGGATAAAATTTAAATTAAATTTCGTTTCGTTGATAGCCTTCGTGATATGATAGCTTCGTGCTTGAAAGCTAATCTTTAACTGGGACAATGGCGGTGAATTTTCTTCTAAGGCCCTGTTTACTCAGTGGTTTTCGGCTGAGTGAAGGCCCAAATTCAGTTTCATCAAATGCAAACTTGATTTGTTAAGAGCCCGATAGCATAAGGGATGAAAAAAAATCCTAACTTGCAGGCTGAAGGGATGAAATAGAAATTGTCCAACAATACCTCATATTATCATATGGCTAAGTGCATATTTGTTGGGGAAAATTGTATTTTTGGTCCCATAAATTAGTGTGATTTTTAATTGAATTCTGTCCATTTATTTTGGAATTATCACATTAAATCTTATACTTTAAAATTTTTTTCGTATTTAGTCTCACCTTCCCCGTTCTGTTAAATAATTAATTGAAAACGCACATGTAGAGCATGTGCATTGTCAACAGCTGGGTTTTGGAGGGAAATTGACTTGGTACTATCACTCTTCATTTCGGAGGAAAATTCAACTACAAAAGAGAAAAAAAATGATAAAATGGGAAAATTATTATAAAATTTTTTAATAATTTTTGTAAATTTAAATTTAAGATATTATAAATTACACAAAATAAATATTCAATTTTTTAATTATTATAAATTAATGAATTTATTTTTATTCTGTAAAAATTTTCAAAATTTTTTTTGAAAACTAAATATTAAAAAATTTTCAAAAAAATAAATTAAATATTTCTTTTCCAAACATGATAAAAATTATAATTTATATTTCATAATATTTCTTGTTTGGAAATTTATTTAGCTATTAACTTGTTAAATTTTTATTATTTTTAAAAATTAATTAATTTGGAAATAAATTTTAAAATTTAAATTATACATTTTAATTATATTTAAAATTTGGAATGATTGTCTTAATTTTAAAATTTAAATTGAAAAATTTTTAAATTTAAAATTTCCAAATAGTTAATCTTCTATTATTACAATGAAAACTTTAAAAATAACAAAAAAATCATTAATTTAAATATTAATTTATAATGAAAAATTATAAATTATGAATGTTAAAATTTATTTTTAAATTAAGTAATTTTTAGAAATAATAAGAAATTTAACAACTTAATAACAAAATAAATTTCCAAACATGAAAAATTAATAAATACAAATTACAAGTTTTCTTATATTTGGAAAAGAATTATTTAATTTAGTTTTTAAATACTTTTGAATATTTGAAATTTTTTATACAATATACTCTTTAATACATACTCTTAAAAAATTGAATATTTATTTCATGTAATTTAGAATATTTTAAATTTAAATTTATGAAAATTATTGAAATTTTTATGATAATTTTAACAACTACATTAATTAATATCATTTTACGAAGATTAAAAATCAATTCAAATTTAAATTTATTTTTAATTTTATTATTTCTAGGTATTATTTGAAATATTAGAATTTAAAATATAATTTAAATTTAGAAATGACTTGTTTAATAAAATATAATTTAAAATTAATTTTTTATTAATTTTAAATTTTAATTTGGAATAAGCACTGAAAAGTGTTTATAATATAAATATGAATAGTGCTCGAGAAAATTGCATTATTGGTCCCATAACTTAGGCCTCGTCAATTTTCCTCCCAAAACCCACCTATTAACAACCATGCATGTGGCATGTGCATTTTTCATTAGGTATATGATGGAAGGGGGGAGTAGGACCAAATGTGAAAAAAAAATTTAAATTATGAAACTCAATGTGATAATATCGAAATAAATGGGACTCAATTAAAAATGATCCTAAATTACATGACCAAAAGTGCGATTTTCCCCATATTTGTCCATAAAATTTCTTCCCTCCCCTAAATTGCAAGAAAAGTATTGGACTGCTGGGTATTCAATATTCCTCCCAGCTATGTTGAATGTTTAATTATAATATTTGATTGCTTATTTGTCACTAATTGTTAATTATCAATTAATTAATTATAATACTTGGATATTATGCCTTTTTAAAACTAATCATTAAGCATCAATAAAATTTAATGTCATGACTAACTATTTTTACTAAACTAAGAAGAATATTAGCTTGATGCTAGAGCGATAAATCAAGAAGATTAAGAAAAAAAATATAGCAGGGCATTTCATTTAATATATTTTTTAAACTGTATACATATAATTTTTAAATTCTCTAACTGTATATGATTGTAAATTCTTGCTTAATTCGAATATGCATGCATATTATTTTCTATGTGATCAATATATAGTTTAACATAAAAGAGGTTCTTAAAATTTTTATTTAGTTTGGCAATAATTAATATTGTTTAGCGAATATTTTAAAAAAAAAATTATTTAAGCACTTGTGAATATGTATTCTACACAGGATGTCGTAAACAAACGTCCAATTGCAAGTAATGATATGCTGCATGCGTGCATATCATTTTATGTTTTTTTGTCTGCCGGTATCATTTTACCTTTGATTTCCTACTATTGATATTGTTAATTAAGAAATCGTGTCGCCAAAACTTACACCACTCATTTGATAAAAATTTACATGAAAAGAAAGTTATAGCAAAATTTATTCTTTCTTCTAAAATACAATTAAATATAATATTTTCTCAAAATATTCTCGTAAAACACTCCAAAACACGTTCAAACTTACATAAGAAATCGCAGAAGATCAATTCATGAGATTAAATAATGTCCATTTTACATGTATGAATACATACAACACATAAGTCATTTGATTAGCATCTTCGGGATAAGTTTTATTCCATCCCTAATTAATTATATTGGATCTGCATGTTCTATTCTCCACAAATTTGCATTGAAACTAAAATCACAACATAACTTAACCATAAATCCTGCAAGATATGCTGCAATATTATTTATATGGAGTCGTAATTAGTTTCGCCTTTGGGATGCACTGATATATGAAGCCCATTCTTGAAGTGCAGCATAGGATTCTGGATGATATCCCCTCCTTTAACTATGTTCCATCTGTCGCAGCCCAAAAAAATAGAAAGTAAAAAGAAAAAGAAAAAGAAAAAGAAAAAGAAAAAGAAAACATGAAGTTAAATTGTATGCATGCATATATATATATATACTTTACTGAAGGTTGACGTGATATGTACGACATTAATCTAATTAAACACGTAATAGTGTGTGTGTGTGTGTGTGTGTGTACGTACCTGTATTTGGTGACCAAAAGATGGAGTAAAATGGACAATGTTGCTCTGGTGTAATCTGCACCTGCACACTGCTTTATGCCTCCACCAAAAGGTCTCAAGTTCTTGCATATGAATTCTGAACTAGCACCCTACACACACACATGAGTTTCAAAGGAGCGATCAAGACATGATTAATTTTAATAATCTTTTCTGAAGTACCTTCCAACGCCAAGGATCAAATGTCAGAGGATCTCTGTATGTTTTAGGGTCCAAATGCAAACTTGACTGGCAAATCAAAATTCTCCAGCCCGCTGGAATCGTATAGTCTATAAATTAAGCGAAGAGTCTCTTAATTATACTTGACAGTTTCACGCAACAGCACTGTACAGTGGATTAATTAATCAAAAGCATTGAAATTAAAAGCCAAATAACTTGTAATTAACTATACCGTTTACATGTATATCCTTTACAGCTTTTCGGAAGAATCCAGGTATAGTATTTGTGAGTCTCAGAGTTTCATTGATCACCTATATATATGTGTGTGTGAAGTTGGCCATTGATGATAAGTTAGCTACCAGATCGAATAATTAACAATAAGGACGTTAACTAATAATATTGAGTTTCCGAGAGAGCATGCCAATAGTAAAAGTAGTTACTTGAAGAGTGAAAGTCATAGATTTATACTCCTCCCAGGTCACCAAGGAATCCTCTTTCTCTCTTTTCCGAAGGATTTCTTCGTGCTCGGCCTAATTAATTTATAAATAGATCAAAGTTCAAGTTACATGAGAAATAATAAGGAGCTAAAGTATTAATCTTGTGATATAAATATATATACACACACACACTCATACACATTTGATGGATTACTAACAATTAATTCCTGTTGAACAATTGGATTTTCTGATATAAATTTCAGAGCAAATGCCAACACTGGTGAGATTGACTCGGATGCGGCAAATGTGATAGCGACTAAGAGCTGAGCGATAAATTCTTCTGAGAGAAAATTCAGTTTATTCATGTCTTTGATGATTTTACTAAGCAAGTCATCTTGATTAATGCTTTCGTGAGGTGAAGTAGCAAGCCTGGCCTTGACAACATTCCTGATCATGCTCAACGCTTTATCCTTTTCCTAAAAAAGTAGACAAAAATTTAATCAATTCAACTCAGAATTAATATATATATATATATATATACAGTACTGGACTACTAGCTACTTAATGCAAGCAAGTTTAATTATATCCTCTATTTCATTTTGTATTTCATTTCATTAATATATGCCATATATATTAAATATTTCCCTACAAAACAATTGACTAAGAATGATCTGCTGCTTGGCATGAAATAGATTGAGGATCCGAAGTGGTGGGCAAGGAAATCTGAATTGAATATATGTAATAGTTTTCAATTACCTTGAGACATTTGTGATATAAAGTACCGGGCATATTCAAGGGAAAGGACATTGTCGCTTTAGAGAAGTTGAGAAACTTGTGAGATAGCTCTCTTGAGTTTTTAATATCATTACTGAATATCTGCTTTACACCAAACTCACAAAACAACTGTGGAAAACCAAATAATAGGATTGTTTTATTTAATTTAATTAAACAAATATATATAGTAAGAAATTAAGAAATTGGAAAGAAAATGTAGTGCGTACTTGTGAAGAAGCACATTTAACTTCAATGGAATCTCGGAGGGTCCAGGAATGGAGGGCTTTACTCGCATGTTGTTGGAATTGAGAAAGAATATTTCGCTTGATGCATTCAAGACCAAACTGGCTCAGTGTCACGCCCCTAAGAAACTTGTGAATTGAAACCTCTTCTAACTGCATTTGTACAAAAATTTTGTCAATTATGTCAAGGTAACACCGCACCACCAGTTTGCCTTCCTGCTGGAAAAGGAAGTGGTTGAAATCTGCATCGGTTGATACAATCAGATTATGGCCTGCCACATTTGTGCGAAATATTGGCCCATATCTGGAAATCATGACAATTAGTTCATGTACTTAATTATGTACGCAGTACGCACCTCAATCATAGAAAGAAAGAAAGAGAGAAAGAAAGAAAGAAAGAGAACCGGGCAGCCAGGATGCATGGAGGTTAAGGGCCATTTACTTTTATTTTGAAAGCCAATTTTCACATTCTTTTTACTATTTAAAAAAACTGAAATACATCATTTTATACATATTTTCACTCAATATATTTTTTTTTCTATTCCCATAATACATTTTCAATAACCTATATATTTCTCTCTCTCTAACATTTTTTTTGTTATTATTATTGTTATTATTATTATTATTATTATTATTATTATTATTATTATTATTATTATTATCACTTTCTATTTATAAACCTACTAAATTCTATATAATTATTACTTTTCCGATAATCTAAGTACAAATTCATCTTAACTCTTTTTTCTTAACTAGCTACATTTTCAAATTCTAAAAATGTTGAAAATGAAAACATAATCAAATAAGCCGTAAGAGTTTACCTTTGCATTCTCTTTTTAAGGAATGGTAAAATATCCAAGGTGTGGTTTGGAATGAGTAATCCAAGACTCTCTCCGAGGAAAGGGATACCTGAGGAACCCGGAGGAAGTAAGCCATTAATGGTTTTAGGAATTCTCCATTTGTATATCCAGATCAGTGTGGCAAGGAGAATAATGCTTAAGGCAACAGCATAGTGTTCAGCACACCACATCATCTCTAATAGTTGATACCAGGCCACTGCAAAAGAAGAAAAATGGTGCAAAGTAAAATGGCATATATGATGTGAGTTCACAGATACCATACGTTGTTTCCTTAAATAGAACAACTATGGTTGAATTTACTGCTTACACCTGCAAAATGCTACTATTTCCACCTCCATCCTCAATTTAATGTTGTTATTACATACATATAAATATATATTTGAAATGTCTTTAAATAATCTCCTATATATTATTATGATCCAAAGTCAAAAACCTTTATTTGGACTTAATTTGAGGTTGTTTCTCAGGTTGTGATAAATATTTCCAAGAATAAGTGTAGTTTGGTGAGTTTAGTTAGAAAAGTATATAGGGATGGCAATAAGTCAACTCTCAGGGGGGTTTGGCAAAATCGAAGACCCACCCACCAAAATTTTTATGGACCTGAAACCCACCCATGCCCTAACCTTTATCTAGCAAATTGAACACAGTAGACCTATTAAATTCATTCCAAATGTTTAAAAAAATTAAAAATATTTCTTTTATAAAAATAATTTTACCGTAACTTCATAATATGAGAAAATAATATTATTAACAAAAAAAGTATTATTTAAATATTTATATATGCATGTTTAGTCTCTGAAAAATGATAAATTGCAAATATTATTATTATTTATATAAAAATATTGAATGTATAAATTATTTATTCTAACAATATTATTATTTTTATATAGAACATATATATGTAATATTTATATATTTATATATATGAATATACACCATATAAAATATATACATAATAAATAAAATTAATATATAATATTTAGTGAGACAAATTTAAAATAAGTCTAAATTTAAAAATTAAAATTCGAGATTGGCCCATCCTAAAATTCATTTATACTTTTAAATCCGCTTCAAGTGGGAAGGACGATTGCCATATATCCCTTTAGAAAAGTCTCACCTTTAATTTCAATTGTTAGTATTTAATAAAAATTGTATTTGTACACATCTGTCACATCACATCTAAAACAGGTAAGATATACATGTCTAACGATTGACTGCTAAAATTGAAGAACAGGAGAAATACCAAGTTGGATCAACCCATTAAAAAACACCCGGATCTTTTGGTTATTTAGCCATTGGGCGGAATTTCAAGAGGCAGCATGGTCATTCCTTCTTTTTCATGTCTACATACATACATACGCACATGTATATATTGCTTTTATGGTAATTGATGCATGGTGCCTGAGCTTAAAGCTCGTATGGGTCACCTCTTAAGAGATGGTACGCAGACATTGGCGGAATTTATAAATTTTGTTCCGTTCCTTTACATTTGATCTATATGTTTTGTTCTCCACAAATTTGAAAATAAAATCAAAACATCATTTAAAAATTCCTAGATGCTGCATATATACACTAATTTGGTACCATAATATAATGATGAACAGTAATATTCTTTCAAAAAGATTAGAGACACATTTCTTTTGAAATCTTTTCAAAAGAGCTATTTATTTTCATCAATTTGTCAAATAAGACCAATTAAGTAAATGTGCAACAAATGTTTGCGATAAAGAATATTACATTTGATATAAAAAATAGACTAAAACTTATACGTATATTTAATGAGATTCAAACTCGAAACTTCTAAAATCTTGATACAAATTATACCATAGTATTGGATAAATTGATTTCTTATTAATTAGAACGTGCACAATTAGCTTAGTTAGTACATATCACATTAAATACTAGTACATGAAAAATCAAATTGTAATTAATTTTTTTCTGTAATGGTGTTGATGCCTCGATAGAAGGATTTTGCCCCATTCGTGGGTAACCAATATATAGATGAACTATAGTACTTTTGTTACTATTTGGCATAGAATTAATGTCCTAAAAACCTATACAGTTAATGAAAGAGAGAAAATTTGGGAAAGAAAATTAAAACTTTGAGACTTGTTGCAAATCCACATTCTACAGCTTTAAAATTGAAGAATAAACTTGTAGCTAAGCTTGAAGGGAGAGGCAACTTTCCCTAGAAGGTGTAAATGACTGGAGCGGATTATGGTACGCATTTCGTGCATAAGTGTTCCATATAGTAGAGGCCATTGTACAATGTGGTAATAAACCTTGATTGTGTTTCCCACTGTATTTTTCTTATCTTTTTTGTTTTTATTTATTAATGTCAAGGGGGGAGTTACTAGTTTGTCCTTATGATCTATATTTCATACACTGAACGACAATAGACATACTCCATTTTAGTGCACTACAAAATATGTTTTTAAGGCATGTAACTTTTTGTTATTTTGAGTTCTTGGTTCTACCCCCACAAATAAATACAAGTAAACATATTTGATAAAAGAAAGAATTATTGAAAGATAAATATGCCCTTAAACATAATATATAATATTAACAAACGGCCCCAAACATCAGGGTCTCTTTCACTTGGGTTGGTTCGAGCTCGTAAACAGGAAAAATCTCAGTCATTACCAATGCCATGTGGCTAAAAGAAGATGATGCCATGTAGGATGAATAGCGTCATGCCAATTCAATCACATCTTATAAATACCTCTTTATTTAATGCAAGAGGAAGGAATTTCTCATCGTAGAGCATCACTTTGCTACCCAAAAGAAGACCACTCCACCTCACCTAGTAAACATCACCAACCCAAGACAACCTGGCTTGTACTCCAACTTCTGGCCAACCAATAATATATTGTCGTCTAGAGAACCGACATCAATATATATATATATATATATGTAAATCAAATATTTTTTTAATGAAATACTCTATGCACATAGTATGTCTCCATAAAATGAAATTAAATGAAATTAGTATGTGGAAGTTATAGTTACAATTTTCATGACATTTGAGAATTTTAAATGTTAAATATTTTTTGTTAGAATAAATATATAATCTCTTTGTACTTTATCTATGAAAATGGCTAGCTTACATTAGGTTATTAATTATGTGATAACTAATTCAATAAGTAGTTTATAACATACAATTTTTATAAGCTAAAATATCTATTAATATTTCATATAACTTTGATAAGTAAAATTTATTTATTTTTATTTACATATGTAGTTATTTTAATGTTTTTGAAATTATCAATTAAGATATGTTATGTACATGGATGAAATAACAAGTAAATTTTTAATATTTAATTTAAAATAAAATATCAATATCTCATAAGTTTCTTTTATAATTACAATATAAAAATTACAAATAATTAAATGGATTTCTTTCAGGCCATTTTTTTTTATCTCACATAATTGATTCTTGTAAAAATGTTTTTATGAATTATTATAAGAAAAATATTAAAATAAATGTACGCAATGCAATTATAAAATAGCGTAATTAAATATATTGAAAAATATAAAAATTGATATCATTTGCTATTTAAGTAGTCATTTATCAAAATTTTGAAAATTTTCAACTATGTCAACTATACATATGTCCTATATAAAAAATTTTATTTCAAATAATTTAAAATGAGTTTTCCATTATTTTATTATTAAAAAATAAAATAATTTAAATTAATAATATAAAAATAAATTTTAAAGTTTAGAGTTGTTGTAGGAAGTAACTATTTATATTTGAAAGAAAATCTTAAATGAAATTATTTGTTATATTCTATATATAAAATTTTATCTAAAATATTTTACATATCTAAAGATATTATTGTAAAAATAATTGAATTCTAAAGACTTTGATAAATTGAGGACTTGCATATCAATTAATTTATAAGCATTCATTTCTCAAACTTCTAACTTTTTAATAAAGAAGTGATGATTTGATATTTTACATAAATATTTGCTTATCTCTTTCATAAGCAACAAATAGGTTGAAATTTTTTTTAAGGAAGCCACGATATTAAGAGAAAATTATGATTGTTAAGTATTTTAATTTTACTTTTGAAGTGGTCTAGAAAATAATTATTTAATTAAAAAAGTAAGTATGATCAAATGATTGAATATTATTTATTTATTTATTATAAATAATTGAACATTATATTACTTCAACTAAAAATAATGTAAATGTATTGGTATAAATACAAAAAAAAGAAAAATTATTACATATGAAAAAGTGGTCGTTGTTTTGAAATAACTTAATTATCAACTACATTTTTGGGATCAATTTTAAGCTTTTTTTTTGGGATAAAAATGTATAATTAAATTAAGAAGAAAAAAATCTCACTCTTTAAATAAAAATTTAATATTTATTAGAGCTCATATTTATTAAATAATTTCATTATTTCGTATATCCATTTAGTTTTTGATAGTTAATATTATCAAAGTGAATATAAATTACTAAATATGAAATATATTGATTGAATAAAAGTATTTACTTAGCAATGAAATTTTGATTTTTAGCTATATATACATAATTTTTATAAAGAAATAAAATGATTTTCTTATAAAAAATATTATAAATTAGTAAATATTCAACCAATCAAAATAAGCATATTAAAACATATGATATTATATAGAAAAAATAAAAAATTTCCTTCTTATATGCACATAATTGGAAATGGGTCAATCAAGTGCTAATAAATTTAATGACTATTTTTGAAATTGAAAAAATATATAGCATTTCTTCATTCATTTGATAAGAAAATTGGAATAATTTCAACAACTTAATAAAATTATAATATTTTTAAATATTTCATAGCATCACACTATTGAAGGTACATTATCCAAATATGAAGTATATATAATTTTTTTTATCTAAATAAATCCATAGAACTACCACTGAAATAATAATAAAATAAAAATTCAATATCATTTTTATATATACTTCATAAAAATGAAGTATATACTTGAATATTGTACCTCAAAAAGTGTTATGTTATGGAATATTTAAAAATATTATAATTTTATTAAGTTGTTGAAATTATTCTAATTTTTTTTATCAAATAAATGAGCAAATACTATATATTTTTTCAATTTCAAAAATATTCAATTAATTTACTAACACTTAATTTACCCATTTCTAATTATGGACATATACAAAAGAATTTTTTTTATTTTTTCTATATAATATCATGTGCATTGTTAATCTTATTTTGATTAGTTGAATATTAATTTATTTATAATTTTGTTATAAGTAAATCACTTTATTTCTCTTCAATTAATAAATTATTTATAAAAACTATGAATATACAGCTAAAATCAAAGTTTCATTGCTAAGTAAATACTTTTATGTAATTGATATATTTCATATTTAGTAATTTATATTCACTTAGATAATATTAACTATAAAAAACTAAATGAATATACAAAGTAATGAAATTATCTAATAAATATGAGCCCTAATAAATATTAACCTATTTTTTATTTAAAGAGTGAGATTTTTTTACTTCTTAATTTAAATGTACATTTTTATTCAGAAAAGATTAAAATTTATCATGAAAAGTAGTTGATAATTAAGTTATTTCAAAACAACAACCACATTTTCATATCTAATAATTTGTTTTTTGTATTTATATAGATACTATCACATTATTTTTAGTTGATGTAATGCATTATTCAATTATTTCTAATCAAAATATTAATAAATAAATAAATAATAGTCAATTATTTGATCAAATAAATTATTTTTATTCATTAATTAAATAATTATTTTCTAGGAAACTTCAAAAGTAAAATTAAAATACTTAACAATCATAATTTTCTCTTAATATCATGACTTAAAAAAATTTAAAACTTATTTGTTGCTTCTGAAAGAGATAAGCAAATATTTATGTAAAATATCAATTCATCACTTCTTTACTAAAGAGTCAGAAGTTAGAGAAATAAATAATTATAAATTAATTGATTTGCAAGTTTTGAATTTATCTAAATCTTTAAAGTTCAATTATTTTTACAATAATATTTTTAGATATGTAAAATATTTTCAAATAAAATTATATATATAGAATATAACAAATTATTTCATTTAAGAATTTGTTTCAAATATATACAAGTACTTCCTACAATAATTCTAAACTCTAAACTTTATTTTTATATTGTTAATTTAAATTATTTTAATTTTTTAGCAATATAATAATAGAGAAGTATAGAGCCCCTGCTCGGGAGGTACTTGCTTCTGGCTAAGGTACTCTTCCAATCTTATTCACATAAACTTAAAGCAAATTACACACCCCCGAAATATTCAATTAAAATAGTCCCATAACAATCTATAACCATTCATTCTACATTACACCCTGCTATATCTCATTTACAAAGGCTACGAAACTATTATACAATTACTAACACCACAAATCCACATTTGTGTAATATTTACAGTAGCGGCAACTGAGTTCAAACTTATCATTCTTGATACATAATATTTATCATTCAACATCAGAGCATATAACTTAGCAAGCTCTAGTGTACATGAAAGATGCAAAAGCTCTATACAACTAGCTCCTCACATCATTAAAGCCAAATATAATTCAAACTTAGCATATTATAATTTAAATTTCAAGTTCAATAAGCCCGTGCAATTGGTGATCTGCTCACAAAAGTATGTACATTATTTACAGATGTGCAAACAAAATGTCCATCGTCCATTAACACCTAGCTAGAAAAAAAAAAGAATCAAGAATATGCAAAAAGCGTAAGTCCCAATGGTTAAGTGAGATGAACAATAAACAATTTACATATAAATATATCAAACAAGAAGAAGGTAATTGAGATACTTCAAAAGAGATAAAAAAGAAACAATATACTCATAAAAGCACTGAAAAAAAAAGCCAAGTACTTATTAACAAGAATTGATATTGATAGACCCCAAAGACATAAGTTCAGAAATGAACCAACAATAGAAGATAAGACCAAAAACATATCATATGGAGTTGTTAGGGAAGGGTCTCCAACCTTATAACTCCCAAAGATAAATATGGAAATAAATTCCTTATCCCTTTAGGTTTTGAGTGCTCGGCTTGAACAATATACACACACCCTTCTAGCATGTTGACTGCATATTGATCCCTCGCTCATAGACAATCAACCTCCAACTACTTGCGGAACAGGATAATTAGGGGTACTAGTTCGGGAGACCCCACTGTCAGTCTGTTCCACTGGCCATTTTTTCGATCCTAGTCCTGGACCCAACTTCCCATGACGTCCCTCCGGGTCTAAACTTTCCATGGGCATCCATAAGGGTCTTATTAACAACTAATCCAACAACAATATAAGTTTTCAAATAATTGATGTTACAACAAGAAATAACTTAATGAAATAAGTTTAAAAAACAATCAACCTATTGATGGGCAAAAATTTCTAAATTAACAATAAACATGTCAATGACTCAATCATATCACCATCATATCATATGACAATATAAGAATTATCAAATGACTCAACTAGTGCAAAACAACAATAGAAGGTCTAATAGGATTTCAAGTAACAAATTTAGGAAACAAATAAGTTAATCGATTGACAAGTTTTGATAACATCTCAAAAGAACAATATTACTAATCAAAGAATTAGTCAGTGAGGCCAAAGAGCATAGAGGAACAAGGATACCATCAAAACTCAACAAATAGACTCAAAAGCTATGGAAAGTACAATCAAATAGAAGAGTAAATGAATGAATGGATATTTATGAAAATAAATACATTTTTTTTCCTGGCAAGAATACAAAATACAACCTTACCTCGAGTCTGAGTGCTCACCAAAAGCCTCCATTGGTTCAAGATGCTTGGATCCTCGCCACCTATTTTCGTTCAAAATGCCATATAAATATCGATGCTACAATATAGCATTTACTAATAATAATTATGGCTAATCACACATTCTAATTACTCTAGCCCTCTTATCTTTCATTTATCATTCTATCTTGTTTTTGTACCGGTGTACTTAGTTATATCATCCATTTTCCTCGATCATCTAATTCATATTATTAGATTTGCTACCTATCTGACTTATATAGGCAGTTCAAGGTTTATTATGAACCTAATTGACCATTTTAACTTCTAACGCATGCCAACTTGGTTAAACATCATTGATTAAATGCTTTATTAGTCTCGAGCTATTGTTTCACTTTCATTATTAATATTTAAATTAATGTTCTTGGTCTATAACTAATTAAATTTAGCTTACATCCATGAACTTAATGTATGTATTCATAATATTTAAATCTTATTATTGTTTCATATTTTTGACTTTTTAAATGCATCAATTAGCTCAATTGATAATTATTAGTCTTTTATCACCAAATTTGGGTCCATACGTCACTTACAATATAATTCTTATTCAATCATTTTAGTCTATAATCACAATTTTCATTGAATTAACTTATATTTACATTGAAAATTAGCCTAATAATTCAATTAGACTAAATCAAGAATCAATTATTCAATTAATCAATGTTTCACCCAAATCAACCAAGTTTGATACCATATCATTGTGCATAAGTAGTTTGTATGCACTTAGATTGTCGATCTGGAGATTCTGCCCTGATACTGCCAACTGCTGGAACTATGCGTGGCGGCCACTACTTGATGCACCTCAACAAGACGAGCAAAATGCCTTGATTAATTTCTAAATTAGATGTTAATCGGTTGGTCATTTTTGCTAAAAACTGCCACTGCGCCACCAACATTGTTGTATTATTTTTCTCCAAATCACTGCATTCTTCCAGCTGAGCCCTTTAAAAACCATCCTTTGGCCATCATTGACAATCACCAAAATTGTAACACTCCTAAAATTTGGTATTTTGAAAAAAATAATAATTTAGAAATCAAGATAATGGTTAGTTGAGTTTTAGGGCTCAAAAAATAAATGAAAAGGACTTAATTGCATTTGGGATTGAAAGTCGGGTTAGATTGCAATTTGAGGATACTTGATTGAATGACATTTAAAGAGTTTTAAGGGTCAAAATGAGAATATTTTAGGTCAACTAGGTAAATCTTAGGCACCCACTTAGTCCATGGACTAAATTGAGGGTTATCAAAACCTTATGGGACTTAATTGGAAGCCAAGCATAATTCTTGGGGTCAATTTGCAAGGCTAGAAAAGTATCTTTTTTTGGTACATTTACCCCCTCCATTCTTTCATTATCCTTCGCCACACTTACCATTTTTCTTCACTAGTGATCTTTACCGGTGACCACTATTTCCAGAAAACTAAGCCAACCAAACTTTTCCCTTCATCATGTAGAACATAAAGATACCACATGCATGTCATTGCTAAAACATTTAAGCTTAAAGTGAGCTCACATAGGCATGTATCAAGGACGGTGGAGTAGTGACAAAAATTGCTTTCTAGGTAGTATTTCATGTCGGGTTCAATTCAAGGAAGAAATTGGTGGCCTTGCATTGAGCTTAGGCATAGTAGCGACGGTAGAATTGGAGCTTTGAGCAATGGCGGCAAGTGGTGGTGTTGAACTTTTGGGGCTAAAATTGAGGGACTTCCTAGCAGTGTAACTTGAAATTGACTAGAGATTTAGGTTACTGGAGTTAAGGAGCATTGACTGCTGTTGGAGATGATCTTTTTAGTGGTGGCAGTACTAACATAATATCTTCAGCTCATCATGATAATCATGATGGTGTAGTTAGTTCGTGATTTTAGAGTCCTAATAAGGATATCTTAGGTAATAATCGGGATTGGGGTTAAGTTTTGTACCATTTATTTTACCAAATCTTGTACTATGTCAAGAGATGAAAAGATTTGATATGGAATCTAGATATGATGCCACGCATGTGCAATGGTATGTATAAGTGGGCTCGAATTCATATTATCATATGATTGTTTTGGGGTAATTGGGATAATTAAGTGATTAAACTCTAATTTTGTGAATTTGAGACCTAAATAATGAATTGGGCTATTAAGGATAATTGGATTATTATTTTTGACGTAGTATATCGTTGCAAGGTTAACATGTAATTATGGGCTTGATTATATTCCTTTATTGGAACCAACATGAATCCCATAAATATTCATGTATTAATGGCTTAATTAGCATGTTCCATGTTGACAGTATTGATCAAAATTACCATATTAATTGAGTAACTAGTGATTTTAGACTGTTAATAGTATAATTGTGATTTTAGGGTTGAATGTGGATTTTGACAGAAAATATACTCTTTTGGTTAGGTGATAAAGAAGTAGGTCCCACAGACCTATAGACTATTAATTATGATTGTAGTTTCTGAGACTACGGAGGTGAAGGTCTAACTACTTAGGTATTTGTTTATATGCCCTGTGAGGGTCTACCAATCTAGTGCTTGCTTTTACCTAATTGTTATTATAGCAAACCCCTGCAAGGGTTAAACATGTTTCGATATTATACCTACTCTTGTTTATTGAAATCTGTAAATTGCTTGAGATCCTATTTGTTATCTATTAATTGATTTGAACATTCCTATAAAGGTTGTTTCTTGATTTTACCTCTTATAAGTGTTTATCCTCTCTATTATGGTGTCATGAACTTCTATCATCTTATTCGTTATCGTCCAATTTGAATCTGTATTGCATATTATTGCTTGGCCTTGATGGCATTCCTGAGTTTGAACTTATATCGTTGGTTTTCCTTGTTAGCACATATGACTTGTCTTGTTAGTATGCTGTTATTGTCTTATTATTTGTTACCATTCTATATTGTTATCTATTACTTTGTGAGCACATTTGTCTATCCATTATAATGTATTATGGCCATGTTGGCTTATTTGAAACTATTAACCATTATTGTCTTGCCTGTCGGCAAATTGTTAATTGATACTTGATATATAAGTGGAGACTTGTTGGGTCGAGTGCTAGTCTTAGCGGAATGTGTTGATACTTAGGATACGCCAATAAGGTAATTCGCCATACAGTCCGTATAGGCACCTATTATATACCAAGCTATCATGCTTTGGTAAAATTGATTGATTGGCTAGAATAAAGAGAATTAGATATGCATGGCATGTTGTCATTTATTGGATTACATATGTTACTTGGGTTTCCTTGATCTCGATTGTGTTCTGATTGCTTGTATTCTGCTCATGGATCAACAAGAATAGAGTAGTTCTTGGTCTAGAATAGGCTATTTTCTAGGCTAAATGAGTTGACAGCAATACCTCCCATAGTAAATCAATTGAGCTAGCCACATTGTTCACACAGATGGTCTCAATCCCCGAGCTAACACCTATTACAAATCTTGAATTTGAATAATGCCTATTTGCTAAACTTGTAACTGTTTGTATCCTATTCTGTTCTTTATCTACCTGCTAATATATAATATGTTGAGTTGATATTTCCTTGATAGATCCCTACTGCTTATGATTATGTTAAAATTATCCCTCACTAAGTTGTTTGGATTTACCTTCAATAACATTTATGTTTTCCCAGAAAGGGATTAGGTGATGGACTTGGACTCCAAGTTAGATCGATGAATACCTTTTGTAACAAAATAGATATTTTATCTGTTCATGGATTCACATAAATGTTAAGCTTTAACTTAGAGATATTGAGATATGTCAGGTTGAATTATGATTAGCAGTTTGTATATATTATATTGAATACTATGGGATCAGTTATAACTTGTATATGATACTTTGGTTGAAGTTTGTTTAAGTTTGAAGTTTGTTGTTGTCTCTAACAAGTTTTGAAAATTTTTCTAATGGGCTTATGCACTGTATTGTAGGTTCAATTTAAGATTGAACCAGAGTGATATTTTAACTTAGGGGTATCCTGAATGGGGTGCTACAATTGGTAGCAGAGCCTAAGTTTCCAAAGACCAAGGTTAACATTGGATTGATTGTTGTAATTAGAATTTTAGGTAGGAAAATATGAGATTTTATTGTAAACTTAAATGTGGTGATTGAGATTGATGGACTTACTGGAGGTTAACTTGAATTAGGAGTCATCCAAGATGTAAACACTTGGGATAAGGAAATGTTGAGTCATTATAGGATTTGATCCTAGGATATGATTTTTGGAATGTGGAAATTGAATAGGACCTAAAGTTTTGGGATCAGGCTCAACATTAAAGAAGTGAAAGTTAAGATCAGGGTGGCCAACCAGTGTATAACCTCTTACTTCTGGTATGTCAGGTGATGTATAATGATTGAAAAGGATGATGTTGTTTAGGAATCTTGGTGTTATGTGGACGATATCTGTTAAGGTTGAGTTTGTTGATATGGAGTATTAAAATTAGATGATTTGGTATCTATAGATACATTTGTATATATGCATATGTAGTAGTAGTAGATTTTGTCCATTGGATTGTATAGTATCGGTCGATAACCCCCTACACGTCTCATCATTTTGGTTACAATCGGGCAGATAGTTAACTTAGTTATTCTTGAAACTTTGAACCTATGTAAATACAAATGTATAATGCTAACTCGGTATATATATGTGAATTCTCTCTTTGGATAATTGACAACCAAATCCCCTTCTCTTACTACTATGTGTTTATCGAATTTTGTTAAACTTTTTTTCTTTCTTTTATTTTACTCTTCATAAGCGTGAGATGTTGAATAATTAGAGATAGCTGAGGTATTATTTTATTATCAGGACACATAGGCTTAAGAATACTCAAGAGGTATTAGATATGAGATGGCATCATACGAAAATGATGACGTAACCTCTCCATTAGGGGCAAATTGTAGAGAAAGGCCACGAGGTAGACAAGCCATTGGTCAGCATGCCAACGTACCAAGAGCTCTTACGCAAAAAGCACTTGCCTATCAACAACCTCAATTGGATGAGAAAATTTTGTGAACTCCTTTAAGTGATCAACCGGCTATGGATCCTCAGGTAGAACCTATTCATTAAGAAGGACAGAGATATAAGCAGCATGAACAGCAACCATTTAGCAGAGCAAAGGCAGCAAATGTAGTTATAGATGATTGAGCCTTCAAGTGGTTCTTTCATTTCAATCCCCCAAAGTTCATGGGAGAACTAGATGACAAAAAGGTTGAAGAATGGATAGAGGACCTAAAAAATATATTCGAGACCTTACACTACCCAAATGAACAAAGAATGTGATTTGCCACATTTCACTTAGCAGGGTCTATAAGGAGTTAATGGAAAATGATTGGCCGAAGGTGGATTGCAGCATGAACCTACAAGACTAGGGAGAATTTTACCAAGGAATTTAAGGAAAAATACATGCCCTCTAGTGGCTAAATAAGCATGCCAACTCAATGATTCATATATGGGTTATGACTAGAACTACAGCGGGGCTTGGCCACTTAGGATTTACAAAATTTCAACTTGGCAGTCAGCAAAGTATTATAATTAGAAACAGAGCTGTGAGAGATTTGAAACATTGAGGACAAACATCAAAAGAAAAGATAATCCCCTAGAAGTCAGAGTAGCACTGGTAAAAAGTGGCCAAGGTTACAGGCTGAAGGCATGTCCCAACAAGCTTTGCAAACTGACAAGATGACAAATTTGACTCAGAATAAGATGTCAATATAGTGTTGATTCTGTGGGGCCCATGGCCATGAGGAGTCAGAATGTTGGAAAAAATAGTGCAAGTGCCTACACTGTGGAGACGACCAACATCTTCTGAGGGATTGTCCAAGAGGGAAAGATCCAATGCCTGCGAAAAAAGAAAAGTAAGTGGTAGGAGCTAGTGAAAAGCAGAAAGTATGGGCTTGTGCCTATGCTTTGACAGGCAAAGATACATAGATCCTAATGCGGCAGTAGAAGATATGATTTCTAATCCTAGAAATTATGATAATGCTATATATGGTCTTGGTGTTTTTCATTCTTTCATACTCATTGCATTTCCTCAAACTAAATATACAATATGAGATTATGGCTTATCACATAAAAATTCAGATACCATGTGTCGGGATTGGTAGATAATGATTGGGGATAGGGTATATCCAACTAACCTCATAAAGATGTTTATCTAAAAGTACAAAGTGATACTAGAAAGGAATTAGCTATATAGCCATCAGGCACAAGTGAATTGCCAGACCAAATACATTATTCTCGAAGATGATATAACAATACCAACACACCCTTCTACAGATAGCATCTTCTCAATGCTAGTTATATCTACACTAGAGACTAGATAGATTTTGATGAAGGGTGGAGGAGACTTGGTGTATCTTATCAACAAACCCTAAGATGCAGTTTAAAGTCGAGAAAGTGGAAGTATTAGTTGAATACCTAAAAATATTTCTAAAAAAAGTTAGCTTGTTACCCTCTACCCCATGTAAAATAATTATTTAACCTTTTGTAGGAATAAAAATCTTCTGAAAGCTAGAGTTGAAACAATGGTACTACTAGCTGAAAGCTAGAAAAACCATGTAAAGCACTTATGCATGGTTCTTAAAACCTTGAAAAAGCATAAAATGTATGCAAAATTTAGCAAGTGCAGACCTTGAAAGTAGCTTTTCTTAGGCATATTATATCCCAAGATGGGGTACAGGCTAATCCCTCTATGATAGAGGTGGTAGTCAAGTAGAAGAGACCAAAAAATATGATAGAAGTTTATAGTTTTTTGGGTCTTGTCGGCAATTAATAAATTTTGGTGTAAAACATTTTTGAAATAACTGACATGTTGACTAAACTAACTCAGAAAAGTAAACTATTTAACTAGAATAAGGATCTGAATATGGCAGTGCTAATGGATGGAAATCCTAGAAGATTGTGATTATTCCATCACTTATCACCTGAAAAGGCAAATGTAGCAGCCAATGCTTAGAGTCGAAGGGCGAAATGGCTCACTTACTAGAGCAGAAGCATCAGAAAGCCTAAAAATGGGTGTTATGTTGAAATTAATACAAGTGGGATTACAAAGATAAGTGCAATCAGAATTACATGATGTAATGCGATGAACACCAAGCCTATAATATATAGATAATGAAACAGAAGGAAAGGTTGGAAGTTCAAGATAATCTAAGTTCAATATGTGTGCCGAAAAAAGTAAAAGAGAGATTGTCAATGAGGCACACAAGTCAAGATATACAATGTATTAGGAAGGCACAAAGATGTATCTGGACTTGAAAAGTAATCCTGGCAAAATATAATGAAGAGAGCATGTAGATCAATTAGCTACATTTACTCACTTTTTGCCAGTTGGAATAGTACTCATATGAGAATCTGGAGACCAGATTATTTTTAGAGGAGAGATCTGTAACGCCCCTAAAATTTGGTATTTTAAAAACATAAGGATTTAGAAATTAAGATAATAGTTGGTTGGGTTTTAGAGCTCAAAAATAAATGAAAAGGACTTAATTACATTTGGCATTGAAAGTTTTGGGGTCAAATTATAATTTGAGAAAACTTGATTGAATAATATTTAAATAGTTTTGAAGTTTAAATTGAGAATATTTTAGGTTAACTAGGTAAATCTTAGGCACTCACTTAGTCCAAGGACCAAATTGAGGGTTATTGAAACCTTGTGGTACTTAATCGGAAGCCAAGCATAATTCTTGAGTTCAATTTGTAAAGCTAGAAAAGTATCATTTTTCATACATTTTCCCCCTCCATTCCATCATTTTTCTTTCCCACACTCACCATTTTCCCTCATTAGTGATCATCACGGGCGACCACTATTTCCAAAAAATTGAGCCAACTAAACTTCTTCACTCATCACGTAGAACACAAAGATACTTGATGCATGTAATTTATGCCAGTAGACCACTAAAATTTTAAGCTCAAAGTGAGCTCACCGCAACGTGTATTAGGGACGACAGAGTAGCAGTGGAAGTTATTATTTGAGTGGAGTTTTGTGTTGGGTTTAGTTCAAGGAAGAAGATTGTGGGCTTGTATAGAGGAATAACGCGGTGGCAACGGCAGAATTGGAGCTTTGGGTGACAGCGACGAATGGTGGTGCTAGACTTTTGGGGCTAAAATTGAGGGACTTCCCAACAGTAGAGCTTGAAATTAACTAGAGATTTGGGTTGCGAGAGTTGAGGAGTATCGATTGTTGGTGGTGGTGATCTTTTCGGTGGTAGCGGTAGCTTTGGGATCGTATCTTCAGCTCATCACAATGATCGTGATGGTGTAGTTGGTTCATGAGGTTGGAGTCCCGATAAAAGATATCTCAGGTAATAACTTGGATTGAGTTTAAGTTTTATACCATTTATTTTACTAAATCTTGTTCTATGTTAAGAGATGAAAAGATTTAAAATGGAATCTAGATATAATGCTATGCATGTGCGATGGTATGAATTAGTGGGCTCGAATTCATATTATCATATGATACTTTTGGCAAAATTGAGATAATTAAGTGATTAAGCTCCAATTTTATGAATTTGAAACCTAAGTGACAAATTAGGTTATTAAGGATCATTAGATTGTTATTTTTGGCATGGTATATCATTGCAAGGTTAACATGTAATTAAGGATCTGACTATATTCCTTTATTAAAATTGATATGAACCACGTAAATATTCCTGTGTTAACGGCTTAAGTAGCATGTCCCATACTAATAGTATCATTTGAACCCTAAAACTACCACATTAATCATATAACTAGTGATTTAGGACTGTTAATAGTATAATTGTGATTTTAGGCTTGAATGTGAATTTTGGCAACAAATATACTCTTTTCATTAAGTGATGAAGAAATGGGTCTTACGGACTAATAGACTGCTGATTGTGATTGTAGTTTTTTAGACTATAGAGGTGAGGGTTTAAACTCTTAGGTATTTATTTATATGCCCCGTGAGGGTTTGTCAATCTAGCATTTGCTTATACCAAATTATTATTATGGTGAACCTCTGCAAGGGTTAGATATGTTTTGGCATTGTATCTGCTATTGTTTATTGAAATCTGTGAACTACTTGAGATCTAGTTTATTATCTGTTAATTAATTTGAATACCTATGCGAGGGTTGTTTCATGATTTTGCCTCTAATAAGTGTTTGTCCTGTCTGTTCTGGCACCATGAACTTTATCATCGTAATTTTTATCATCTAATTTAAATTCATACTGCATATTATTACTTAGCCTTAATGGCATTTTTGAGTTTGAACTATAAACAATAGGTGCTCGCTTGGGTGTTAGAGATACACTAAGCTGTTCACTTAGGTGTCTGCGATACGTTAAGCAATCCACTTAGGTATCCATAATGCACCATACAGTCCGTATAGGCATCTATTCTATACCAAGCAGTCACGCTTTGGTAAGATTGATTAACTAGCTAGAATAAGGAGAATTGGATATACAAGTTATGTTGTGATTTGTTGGATTGCATATGTTACTTGGGTTTACTTTATCTTAATTATATTTCAATTGCTTGTATTATGCTCATAGAGCAACAAAGATAGAGTAGTTCTTAGTCTAAATTGGGCTATTGTCCAGGCTGAACGAGTTAACTACAGTATCTCCTGTAGTAAATTAATTGAGCTAGCCGCACCATTTGTGCCGACAGTCCCAACCCCCAGGCTAGTACATATTGGAAATATTGAATTTGAATAATGCTTATTTGTTAAACTTGTAACTGTTTGTATCCTTATCTATTCCTTATCTAATTTTTAATGTATAATCTGTTGAGTTGATCTTTCTTGGGCATATCTCTACTGCTTTTAAATATGTTAAAATTATCCATCGCTAAGTCGCTTGGACTTACCTTCTATAATATTTATGTTTTCCCAGACAGGGATTAGGTGATAGACTTAGACTTCAAGTTGGAACCATGAATTGTAACAAAATAGATGTTTTATTTGCTCTTAGGTTCACCCAAATGTTAAGCTTTAACTTAGAGATATTGAAATATGTCAGGTTAAATTATGATCTGTAGTTTATATATATTATATTAAATCTTATGGGATTAGCTATAACTTGTATATGGTACTTTGGTTGAAGTTTATTTAAGTTTGAAGTACACTGCTATCTCTGATAAGTTTTGAAAATTTTTTTAAAGGGCTTATAGACTGTATTATGGGTTCAATTTTAGATTGAATCGGAGTGACATTTTAGCTTAGGGGTATCTTGAGTGGTGTGCTACAAGTGGTATCAGAGCCTAAGTTTCCAAAAGCCTAGGTTAACATCAGATTGATTGTTGCGATTGGAATTTTGGGTAGGAAAATATGAGATTTTATTGTACATTTGAATAAGTGATTGGGATTGATGGACTTACTGGAGGTTAACTAGAATTAGGAGTCATCTAGGATGTAAACACTTGGGATAAGGAAAAGTTGATTCATTATAGGATTTGATCTTAGGATATGATTCTCAGAATGTGGAAATTGAATAAGACCTGGACTATTGGGACCAGGCTTAATATTATGGAAGTGAAAGTTAAGATTGGGGTGGCCAACAAGTGTTTAACCTCTTACTTCTGGTATGTCAGGCATATTAGTGTATAATGATTAGAAGGGATGATGCTGATTAGGAATCTCAATGTTATGTAGATGATATTTGTGAAGGTTGAGTTTGTTGATATTGAGGATTAAAATCAGATTATTTTTCATGCGTAGATATGTTTGTACATATGTATATGCGGTAGTAGTAAATTTTAACCATTGGATGCATAATATTAGCTGATAACCCCCTACACGTCTCATCATTTTGGTTATGATCAAGCGGATAGTTAGCTTAGCTATTTTTGAAACTTTGAACCTACATATATACTAATATATAATGCTAACTCGATATACATACATGAATTCTCTCTTTAGATAATTAACAATGGAATCCCCTTCTCTTACTACTATGAGTCTATCGGATTTCATTAAACTTTCTTTCCTTTCTTTTATTTTACCCTTCATAAGCTTGAGATGTTGAATAATTGGAGATAGTTGAGGTATTATTTTATTATCAGTCAGCATAGGCTCAAGAAAATGCAAGAGGAATTAGATTTGAGAAGGCATCATACGAAAATGATGACGTAACCTCTCCATCGGGGCCAAGTCACAAAGGGAGGCCATGAGGTAGACAAGCCATTGGTCAGAAATGCCTATCTATCAACGACATTTATTGGACAAGGAAGTTTTGCGAACTTCTCTGAGTGATCAACCAGCTATGGATCTTCAGGTAGAACCAATTCAAAAAGGAAGACAGAGACGTAAGCAGCATGAACAATAGCTTGCTAGTATAGCAAGGGTGGCAAACATAGTTATAGATGATCGAGCCCTTGAGTGGTTCTTTCATTTCAATCCCCCAAAGTTCATAAGAGAACTAGATGATAAAAAGGTAGAAGAATGGGTAGAGGACCTAGAAAATATATTTGAGACACGCTACCCAAATGAACAAAGAGTGTGATTTGCCATAATGCTCTTAGCAGGGTCTGCAAGGGCAGATGGAAAATGATTGACCGAAGGTGGATTGCAGCAAAGACCCACAAGACCTAGGAGAATTTTACCTGGAAAGTTATGGAAAAATACATGCCCCTAGTAGTTAAATAGGCATGGGAAAGGGAATTCATGAATTTGATCATGGGAAATCAGTCTGTCAGTTAATACAAAGCTACCTTAAGCTGGCTCATACAGTATGCCCCTTATATGCTAAGAGATGAGAACCTATAAAATCAAAAATTCATAAAAGGGCTACGACCAAAACTAAGGTGAGGTTTTTCTACTTAAGATTTACAAAATTTCAACTTGGCAATGAGCAAAGCATTATAGTTAGAAGTAGAGCTATGAGAGATTTGAAACATTGAGGATAAGAGTTGAAAGAAAAGACCATACCTTAGAAGAAAGAATAGCACTAGTAGAAAGCAGCCAAGGTTACAGGCTGAAGGTATTTCCCAACTCCTTATATTGACAGGACGGTAAATCTGACTCAGGCTAACGTGCCAATGCGGTGTGGATTCTATGGGTCACATGGCCCCAAAAAGTCAGAATATTGGAAACATTAAGGCAAATGCTTGTACTGTGAAAGCGACAAACACCTCCTAAGGTATTGTCCTAGAGGGAAAGATCCAACACCTACCAAAAAAGGAAAACGGGTGGCAGGAGCTAGTGAAAAATATGTTGGAATAGTGCCATGCAAGCCAATGAGATTAGCTTTGTAAAAGTTATTTCCTTGTAAAGTAATCTTGATTGAAATATATTCTTTATATGACCATCTTCATCTTATGCTTGTTTCACTTCATTAGCATTTGGATGAAGCCTTTAGATCACCTAAGACTACTGAACTTAGTTTAGTGATCATGAAATAAGTCTCATATGGTCGTGATCTTAAATCTTCCTAGTCATAGGATCTTATGAGATGGAGCATCTAAGATCTAGATAAACGTACACTAACGGTGCATAAATCTAAGAGTTGGATATTGTTTCATTCCCTAAGCAACTGTATAAGATACAAATGCATGTTAATAGAAGCTTGTTAGATAACAAGGCATTGAAGACCTACCGAAGAATCCACTATATAGTTAGCAGTTGCTAGTTCTCCTACTTATGCTAGTGCATATTATTAGTCTTTTAACTTGAGGATCCATGATAGCATTATGTTCGGTTTTCATGCTTCGACTCTTTCTTGACTACTTAGTAGTTCTTTCAGGTTGAGATTAGGTATCAACTACTTGACATAGAGGTTTGTGAGATCTAAAATGGAATTTGACTCCTCATTGTTGTGAAGGACAAGTGCATCTCCTATGTATTCTATAATGATCAATTCCCAAAAATTCTTGCCCAACATAGTGTGATAATTTAGAAAAGAGTTTTCCAAAGATGAGGTCACACAACAAGATTGAACATTGAGAATATAGACATAGTATCAAGGCTATTAAGGAGCTGACAAATATTTTACCTTAGGTCTCTTTCAGGAGATTGGAGATTAAAGGACCATATTTGCATGGTACGCATAGAGCGATGATGGTTTTCCAAAATATTCATTTCACCCAATTAGATTCCATGGACTTTAGGTTGGACATCAACTATGGAGATTAGATACTATTCAATTAATGTGATTAATTGAATTGAATCAATTAGTTTAAAAGGAGTTTTAAACTAAAATGAATATAAGATATTCAAAAGTCATAAGGAGTTGTAAGCATATGTCCAATGAATGGTAGAACCTATTAGGTTATACACAAAATCTAATTAGCTTCCTAATTGTTGGGGAAAATTTTTTAAGTGTTGACTCCTAATGGACCGATTTTATGGTGCCAGTTTTGAAGGTCATTTTTTATTTGATTAATTTAAGTGTTAAATTAATCAATTAATTAAGAAGTTAAATTAGATAAAAAATTAAGGAGTTAATTATTTGGTGCCAACATGACCATTAATTGATAAAGTTAATTTAAAGAGTTAAGTTAACAAATTGAGCTTAAAGAGTTAAGCTAGTATGACTTAAAGAGTTAAGCCAAACGACAATTAATTAAATTAAAGAGCTTAATTTAATTAATGGGAAGAATAAATTTTGGAGAAAAAAATTCAAATGAGGAGTTCATTTGAATTAGCATCTTAATTAATTTGGAATTGGATTTCAAATATAATTAAAATGGACATGAAATTCAAATGAGGTTTGAATTTAATTTGCCACCTTGGCACCCCACTTGGCCGCCCCTCCTCATAGAATGTGTGATGCCACCTTTTCATCACACAATTTAACATCTATATATAGATATAGAGAGAGGATCGGCCATACCATCACACCATTTGTGAAGAATTAGATTATTTGCAATTTCCCTCTAAAAACCCCTTGCAAGCATTATATTTGTGTGTTGAAAGCTTTGCTCTCTTCTTTTTCTTCCCTACCTAAAATCGGCCTCCACTAATGCAATCTCCTTTCTTATTCTAGCTTATAGAATGGAGATTTTGAAAGATCTAATTAGTGTGTGGATTATAACAATAGAGGCAAACAAGAGAGTATGTTTGTTTTAAAGATCCACCTGCATAGAGTTTGATTTGGCAAATTTCTCTAGGGATTCCCAAAAATCTTTTTCATCCAAAATTTTTATAGACAATTCTTAAGGTGTTGAGAAGCTCCAGTAATTTTCTCAAAATTTTTGAGAAATTTTGGTTGGGCTATTTTCACACTCTTCCAGTTGTGCCAATTGTAGACAATTTCTGAAATTATGAAAAGTTCACAAGTCTATCCTTGGATTTTGCCTTTCAAGGTAATACTCTCACCAAATCTGAATCCATAGCAAGATTTGATCCTTGGTATGCTTGTAAGCATTAAGTAATTTCATGCTTTTGAAGTTTTGATTATTAGATCCTAGTCATTTACTTATTTTCAAAGCATAACGTACAGGCTCATGCCTATGCTCTGATAGGCAAAGATGCATTAGATCCCAATGAGGTGGTAGAGGGTATGATTTCTAATTCTGGAAATTATGATAATGTTATATATGGTCCTAGTATTTTGCATTCATTCATACTCATCACATTTTCTCAAACTAAATATGCAACCCGAGATTATAGCTTATCATATAAAAGTTCAGATACTATGTATTAGGATTGCCAAATAATGATTAGGGATAGGGTATATCTAGCTAACCTCATACAAATGCTTATCCAAGAGTACAAAATAATACTCAAAAGGGATTGGATGTATAGCCATTAGGTACAAGTGAATTGTTGTACCAAATGTATCATTCTCGGAGATGAGATACCAATACCAACTTACCCTTCTATAGATAACATCTCCCCGATGCTAGTTATATCTGTGCTAGAGACCAGATAGATTTTGTGGGAAAGTGGCTGAGAATTCTTGGTGTATCGTATCAACAAACCTTGAGATATGGTTTAAAGTCGAAAAAGTGGAAATGGTAGCTAAATACCCAGAATTATTCCTAGAAAAAGTAAACTGATTACCTCCTACCCTATGCAAAAAAATTATTTAACCTTTTGCAGAAATAAGAATCTTCTGAAAGCTAGAGTTGAAACAAGGGTACATCAGCTGAAAGCCAAAAAAGGCCACGTAAAGTACTCACCCATAGTTCTTGAAACTTTGAGAAAGCATCAGTTGTATGCAAAATTTAGTAAGTACAGACCTTAAATAAAGAAAATTGCCTTTATTGGGCATATTATATCCCACAATGGGGTAGAGACTAATCCCTCTAAGATAGAGGTGGCAGCCAATTAGAAAAGATCAAAAAATATGAGAGTTCATATTTTTTTGGGTCTTGTTGGCTATTAACGAAGATTTGTGTAGAACTTTTCCAAAATAGCTAACATGCTGACTAAATTAACTTACAAAAGTTAATCATTTGAATAAAATAAGGATATGAATATGAGACAGTGCTAATGGATAGAAATCCTAGAAGAATGTGATTATTTCATCACCTATCACCTAAAAAGGCAAATGTAGTAGCCAATACCTCGAGCCAAAGAGATGGAATGGCTCACTCACTAAATGTAGCAGCATCAGAAAGCCTAAGAATAGATGCTATGTTGAAATTAATACAACAAGTGGGACTATAGAGATAAGAGCAATCTGAATTACAGGATGTAATGCGATAAACCCCAAGCCTATAATATATCGATAATGAAACAAAAGGAAAGATTGAAAGCTCAAGAGAATTTAAGTTCAACATTTGTGCTGAAAAAAATGGAAGAGAGATTGTCAGTAAGGCACACAAGTTAAGATATATGATGCATCAGAGAGGCATGAAGATGTATCGGGACTTGAAGAAGCAATTCTAGTGGAATATAATGAAGAGAGCATGTAGATCGACTTACCGCATCTACTCATTTTTTGCCAGTTGGAATAGTACTCAGATGAGAATCTAGGAACTAGATTATTTTAAGAGGGGAGTTCTATAAAACCCCTAAAATTTGGTGTTTTGAAATGATAAGAATTTAGAAATCAAGATAATGGTTGGTTGGGTTTTAGGGTTCAAAAAATAAATGAAAAGGACTTAATTACATTTCGCATTGAAAGTCTTGGGGTCAAATTGCAATTTGAGAAAACTTGATTGAAAAATATTTAAAGAGTTTTGAGGTTGAAATTGAGAATATTTTAGGTTAACTAGGCAAATCTTAAGCACTCACTTAGTCTAAGGGCCAAATTGAGGATTATCGAAACCACATGGAACTTAATTAAAGCCAAGCATAATTCTTGGATTCAATTTGTAAGGCCGGAAAACTATCATTTTTTATACATTTTCTTCTCCATTCCATCATTTTTCTTCACCGCACTCACCATTTTCTCTTACTGGTGATCATCACAAGCAACCACAATTTCCAACAAACTGAGCCAACCAAACTTCTCCCTTTATCACATAGAACATAAAGATACCACATACATGTCATTTATGACAATGGACCACCATAAAATTTAAGCTCAAAATGAGCTCACAGTAATGTGTATTAGGGATGGTAGAGTAGTGGTGGAAGTTGCTTTCTGGGCAATGTTTTGTGCTAGGTTTAGTTCAAGGAAGAAATTGATGGCTTTACATTGAGATTTGGCGGGATGGCGATGGCAGAATTAGAGCTTTGGGCAACAACGATGACTGGTGGTGCTGGACTTTTGTAGCTGAAATTGAGGGACTTCCTAACAACGGTGCTTGAAATTAACTAGAGATTTGGGTTGCTGGAGTGGAGGAGCATCAATTAGTGGTGGTGGTGATCTTTCCAGTGGTGGCGGTAGCACTAAGACTATATCTTTAGCTCATTGTGACAATCATGATGGTGTGGTTGGTTTATGGATTTAGAGTCCTGATAAGTATATCTTGGGTAATGACTGGGATTGGGGTTGAGTTTTGTATTTATTATTTTACCAAATTTTGTACTATGTCAAGGGATGAAAAGATTTGATATAGAATCTAGATATAATGCCATGCATGTGCAATGGTATGTATTAGTGGACCTAAATTTGTATTATGATAATTTTGAGATAATTGAGATAATTAAGTGATTAAACTCTGATTCTATGAATTTGAAACCTAAGTGATAAATTAGGTTATTAAGGATAATTGGATTATTATTTTTGACATGATATATTGTTGCAAGGTTAACATGTAATTATGGACTTGATTATATCCCTTTATTAAAATCAATATGAACCTCATAAATATTTCTATATTAACGGTTTAATTAGTAGATCCTATATTAATAATATTGTTTGAACCCTAAAACTACCTTATTAATTTTGTAACTAGTGATTTTGGACTGTTAATTGCATAATTGTGATTTTAAGGTTAAATATGGATTTGACAACAAATATACTATTTTGGTTAGGTGACAAAAAAGTGAGTCCCATAAACTGTGCTTGTAGTTTCTAAGACTATAGAGGTGAGGGTCTAACCTCTTGGGTATTTGTTTATATGCCCTATAAGGGTTTGCCAATTTGGCACTTGCTTTCACCTAATCATTATTGTGGCAAACCACTGCAAGGGTTAGATATGTTTCAGCATTATACCTACTTTTATTTATTGAAATATGTAAACTACTTGAGATCTAGTTTATTATTTGTTAATTGATCTGAACACCCCTATGAGGGTTGTTTCTTGATTTTATCTCTAATAAATGTTTGTCCTATCTGTTCTGGCACCATGAACTTCTATCATCTTAATCATCATCATCCAACTTAAATCTGTATTGCATATTATTGCTTGGCTTTGATGACATTTTTGAGTTTGAACTCTATATCATTGGTTTACCTTGTCAGCACATATGAATTATCTTGTCAGTATCCTGTCACTATCTTGTTATCTATTACTATTCTGTATTGATATTTGTTGCCTTGCTAGCACATCTGTCTACCCATTGTAGCGTATTGTGGCCGTGTTAGCTTATTTGAAACTATTAACCGTTACTATCTTGCCATGTTGGCAAATTGATACTTGATATGTGATTGGAGACTTATTAGGCTGAATGCCAATCCTAGCAGAATGCTTGGATTCTTAAGATATGCCAAGCAGCCCACTTGGTGTCAGTGATATGCTAAGCAATCCGTTTAGTATCCGTAATACGCTAAGTAGTCCGCTTAGGCATTCGCAATGTGCCATATAGTCTATACGGGCACCTATTATATACTAAGTTGTCACACTTTGGTAAGATTGATTGACTGGCTAAAATAAGGAGAATTAAATATGCATGTCATGTTGTGATCTGTTGGACTGCATATGTTACTTAGGTTTACTTGATCTCGATCATATTCCAATTGATTATATTCTACTCATGGAGTAACAAAGATGGAGTAGTTATTAGTTTAGATTGGGCTATTGTCTAGGCTAAACGAGCTGACCGTAATATTGTCCATAGTAAACCAGTTGAGTTGGATAATTACGATACCTCTTGTAGTAAATCAATTAAGCTAGCTGCACCATTTGCATTGATGGTCCTAACCCCTGAGCTAGTACCTACTGGAAATCTTGAATTTGAATAATGCCTATTTGCTAAACTTGTAACTACCTGTATCCTGATTTGTTCGTTATCTTACTATTGTTGTATAATCTATTGTGTTGATCCTTCTTCGACGACTCCCTAGTGCTTATGATTATGTTAAAATTATCCCTCACAAAGTTTTTTGGACTTACCTCCTAAAAATTTATGTTTTCCCAGATAGGGATTAGGTGATGGACTTGGACTCCAGGTTGGATTGACGAATACCTTTTGTAATAGAATAGATGTTGTATCTGCTTATAGGTTCACCTAAATGTTAAGCTTTAACTTAGAGATATTGAGGTTTTTCAGGTTGAATTATGATCTGCGATTTGTATATATTATATTGAATATTATGGGATCAATTTTAATTTGTATATAGTATTTTTGTTGAAGTTTGTTTAAGTTTGAAGTTTGTTGCTATCTCTAATAAGTTTTGAAAATTTTTTTGATGAGCTTATAGATTGTATTGTGGGTTCAATTTAAGATTGAACCAAAGTGACATTTCAACTTTTAGATATCTTGAGTGGGGTGCTATAGGAATGGTGCCTTCTACCACCACTACCGCGAGCTCTGATTTGGGGAGATTTGGGTGTGGTCATGTTTGGGGTAAGGTGAGGAAGATAATGGCTAGGTTAATTCACTATTTTTTTATGCCTGTGAAGGATTTTCGGTGAGATGTGAGGGAGGGGTTTGCATGGGAAAATTTGAACAAATGGAGAGGAAGTTCTTTTATAATTTTCAAGTTTTGAGAAATCTCAATTTGGCCCTAAAAAATTCTTTCAACTTCCCATGTACCTCTCTTGACTAATAAGTGCCTCATATTGACCCCTTTTGTCTTTATTTAACCCTTTTGACTTTTTCCTTTTTATAATTTGACCCAATGAATTTCTTTAATTCTTGCAATTAAGTCTTATTCAAATAGGTTTTTTGACCCCTTAATTTTCTTAATACATAATTGAGACCTCAGAAATTTTAAATGTAATACTTTCAATTATTATTATTGTTGTTGTTGTTGTTGTTGTTGTTGTTGTTGTTGTTGTTGTTGTTGTTGTTTTGTTGATTGCATAATAATTTAATTTATGAAATTCATATTTTTTAGGATTCTCCATGATTAAGAATTTAGGGATGCTACTATCCTCTCCCTTTAAAAGAGTCTGGTCCCAAGGTTCATATCTATAACTATTAGAACTCAAGGTAATGCTGGCACATGTAACGCTCTTGTTCCCACATTGCCTCAGTCATATTGTGATTTCTCTTATTGTTATGACATACTCCCATGATGTGAATTCTATTTTGGTGTGAAAGGAATAAATATAAAAATGACTGCACTAAGGCAATTATAAGCCTTGCTAGTAATATTATGGATATAAAGTCGTACCTCCAACTACATCATGTGTGTCTAGGACACTTCTTCCTATTAAAGCATAAATGCGAGCTGGTCCCTTGCTAGTTTCCCTTTACTTATGGATGCCTTGGGTCAGAAAGTTTAGGCCACGGGCAATTCTTGATGTGGTGTTGATCACTATAACATGCTATGCACCTTCCTAACTTTCTTCGGCATTCAAACTCCTCATGGTTAAAACCACCACAAAATCCACAATTCTTCTTCAGCATTCCAAATTAGATCTTAGATTGCTTCTTTCTTGACTCATTTTTCCTACTAGTGGGCATTCTACATTTAAGAGCCTTTCCCTATTTGCCTTTCTCTTTTATCTTTTGAATTTCTCTAAGTTCTAACTCCACCTAAAGTGCCTTGCTCATTGCCCTATTGTAATTCAAAAGGTCACAAGTGATGCGGGCTTGTCTTATCTCGGGTTGGAGTCTTTCCACAAATTTGTGTTTCTGACACTTTTTGTCTCCCAACATATAGGGTGCATACTGGATTAGTCTACTAAATGTGGTTTCATATTTTCCCACTGGTGTAGTCCTCTATATTAGATCTATGAACTCTCATTCCCAAGCATGCTTAATTACTAATGGAACAAATTTTTCCATAAAATTCTATGTAAAATTTCCCCAAGTGCATTAGGTTTTTTCCATAGTCTATCTCCTATCTACTATTTTCCACCAACTGTGAGCAGGAACTTCCAAGAATAATATGGCATACCTGATCTTCTGTTCATTTAGGTAATGTATGGCATCAAATATTTTTTGAGACTCTCAATCCATGCCTCTGCCTTTCTATCAGCTGGCTTTCCTATAAACCTCAAAGGTTGGAGATGGAGAAATCGCTCTAGTGCCTAATCCCTAGTGAACTCTTCATTAGCCTTAGCTTGGTTCGCTCTCCTTTATTGTTGGAAATAACTGCATGAATTGTTGCCACATGGTGTACATGGGCATTTTTGGTTGCTCAATGATCACAAAGTTCATCAGAGGATTCTGCGATGCTTCCTCCTTGGGCAATTGTTGTTGGGGGTTTGAAGATTGTCTTTCTAAGATTTTATGAGTATTTTCTCACCTATCCGGTGGTCTCCCTCATTGATCGAGTCAGGCCTGGGGTTGTGCTTGGGAACCTTTATGCAAATCCATCCCCATCTTAGATTTTATTCAAATTTTTATAGTACTTTTGGGCATGCAAAATTAGCTAAGGTCACAATACGGTATCCAATATCATTAAATTATTGTATGCTCTTGGATATGTAACAAACTAAAGTATAAAATTTTCAATTCGTATGGGGTACTATTCACCCAGTAAGTCACACAACCAAATTTTTCATTAAATAGTTAAGTTAGCTTTAGCATGTCATTTACATCGGTCTTTACATATTCAAAATTTTTTGTGCTAACTATCTACCTAGTTAGAGGAATAAAGTAGCTAGGCCTAGGATAGTCATTAGTTGAACAGATACTAAGTTTAATATTTACACAAGCTTCTCTCATAGCTAAGTTACTAATCACATACGTACATAACATATACTCCTACCTCTCTTTATCAGTGACGCCAAATTGACCATCCTCATCCTCAAAATCTATGCTCATCTCCTTAAACTTACAATATGATTTCTTACGACTTCATATCTTATCAATAGCTTCCCATTTTCTCTATTTGTTGTTGACCTTACGATCACAATGGTAAACTATCATAATGAACACATCTAAAGGTGTAAACGGATATTAAACAAATGGAATATATTATTTTTATATTCATATCTATTTAATTATTGAATATTCGAATACGGATACAAATTTGATGGATATTTAAGAATGATATCCGAGTTTGTATTCATCGAATATCAGTCGAATTCAAATATTTCGTACTCAATTATAATTATCCAATTGCATCCATATTTGATTAAACTTATCCTTATAGGAATTATGTTTTTGGTATTCATATTCAATGATAATTAATTAAATATCTATTTACGAATATCCGAATATGTGAATCTATGAACCTATAACAAATACACATTTTTAATTAATAGAAGGAACTATACAATTTTATTAAAAAGAAAGCAATCAAACAAATACCATAATTTTTAAATAATAATTGACTTTATAACTGATTATTAGTACTAATTAATATTAATAATGGCATTTAAGTATATTAATTATAAAGTCAATCAACAAAAATTATGTTGATTAACTTTAATCTTGAATTTTTTTCTATATTATAATAATTTTCTAAATTTATTATTTTTTCTTCCCAATTCTTCAATTTTAATTTATATATATAAGGATTATGAATTTTTTATTGAAAAATATAAATTGTATATTATTTAATAAATATATATTTAGAGTGAATATTAAACAAATCAAATACGCATTTACCATATCTGTATCCATTTATAATCAGATATCTACTAATTAAATACGGATAATATTCTTTTTAAATGGATGCAGATAAATTTTGTGTAAATGAATACGAATGCGAATAGTAAATGAATTTTTGAATATCCATTTACAATCCTAGACACACTAACTTTCCTCTAAATTTTCAATAATGTCTTATAGATTTCATCTCACATTCAATTTTCCCCCTTCCAATCTATTGTTGTCTTGCGGGCAAATTAATTTCACCATCATCATACTAATCTTTTTCCATATAACCATACCCTCTAAATCTCGACCATGTGCATAGGTTAATCATTACTCATCTCGAGATAATCATTTATTTTCCAAATATATATTTCTTCCTAAAATAGCCCTCCACTTGTAAGGTTCAACTTCCACGAATGTTGGTTGCTAAACATTGTAATTTCCAAGTTAACCCGTCACCTAGTATTCCGAAATAGCCCTCAGCTTAAATTCATCCTTCACAAATATTTTCACATAATACTATAATTTCCTACAACATCATCCTCTCCAATAACTTCATCATATGCTCGACACACCAGAAGTAAGAGGTTACACACATGTTAGCCATCGCCGTCATATCCTTTCACTTCCTTAATGTCGAGTTCTATCCCAAAAGTTCATATCCTATTTAGTTCACAAATCAACTTAATATCTATTAGACCCATCAGTTCCAGCAATAGGAATCATTCCTAAAGTTACCTAGGTCCTCCAAAACTTAGGTTCTAGTACCACCTCTATAGTGCTACTGTCTAGGAGATGCTTGCTTCGGACCAAGGTGTTGTTCTAATCTTATTCACATAAACTCAAAGCAAATTATGCATGAATAAAAAATTTAATTAAAATAGCCCTATAACAACCTACAACCATTTATTCCAAAATATCATTACACTATACTGCATATCATTCCACAAGGGCTACAAAACTATTATACAATTACCAACACCACAAATCCACATTTGTGTAATATTTACATCAGCAGTACTTAAATTCAAAGTTAACATTCCTAATACATAACATTTACTTTTCAACATCAAAATATATAACTTAACAAGCTCTATATAGCTAGCTTATCATGTCGTCAAAGCCAAACAAAATTCGAACTTGGCATATTACAATTTACACATTGAGTTCAACAAGCCTATGCAATTGGAGGCTTGCTTGTAAAACTATATACACTACTTACAGATATGAAAATGAAATGTCTGTTGTCCATTAACACCTATCAAGCAAAAAACGAATCAAGAATATGCAGGAGGTGTAAATCTTAATGACTTAGTTAGCTGAACAATAAACAGTTTAGATATAAATACATTGAATAAGAAAAAAGTAACTGGGATATTTTGAAAGAGATCAAAATAAAGCAATATACTCATAAAAGCACTCACAAAAAGCCAAGTACTTATTAACAAGAACTTATACGGATAGACCCCAAAGATATAAGAGTGGGAATGAACCAACAATAAAAGATAAGACCAAAAACGTATCATATGGAGTTGTTATGGAAGGGTCTCCAACATTATGATTCCCAAAGACAAATATAGGAAACAAATCCATTATCCCTCTAAGTTCTGAGCACTCAACTCGAACAAAACACACATACACCCTTTAGCATGGTCAACCGTATGCTGATCCTTCGCTCACAAACAATTAGTCTCCAGCTAACTATGAGATAGGATCACAAATGGGTACTAACATAGGAAATCCCACCATCAGTTTGTTCCGCCTGGCCATCTTTCTGATCCTAATCCTAGGTCCAACTTCTCCTAACATCTTTCAAGGTCTAAACTTTCTATGGTTGTCCCCAAGGATCATATTAATAACTAATCCAATAAGAATATAAGTTTTCAAATAAATGACATTACAACAAGAAATAACCAAATGCAATTAGTCTAGAAAACAATCAATCTATTAGTCGACAAGACCATCTTAAGTAACAATAAATATATCAATAACTCTAGCATGTTGACAACATATCGTGCCACAACATAAGAATTATAAAATGAGCCACTGGGAATAAAACAACAACAAAAGGTTCGACAGGATTTAAGTAATGAATTTATGAAACAAATAAGTCAATCAGTCAATAAGACCGTTCTGATAACATCTCAAAAGAATAATATAACTAATCATGGTATTAGTTGGCGAGGCCTAAAAATACAAAGAAACAAGGAAACAATTTCAACTCAACAAGTAGACTCGAAAGCATGGAAAATACAATCAAATCAGAGAGCGGATGACCAAATGGATTTCTCATCTCATGTCTGCTTTTCGTGAAAAAATACCAATTGAAGTGGAGGGTTTCTTCAAACAACAAGGGCTGGGTTAACTATTCAATCAAACGATATTGAGCATGTTTTCCATCTCTTCTCGAGAAACAAGTGGGCTATTTTTTTGCAAAATTGTGCTCAATTTCATATGTGGCGCTTACCCCAAAATGACCTGGACCAATAGGGAAATCCCAATTCATTAGGCCTTTCGATATAAGGGCGTCATATTCTAGGAGCCCAAACTATGTGATTGAATAAATTTGGTGCTTGAACATTAGCTCGAGGCATTTTCCCTACCCCTTCTTACCCTGAAAAAGCAGGGGTACCTTACGTTCTTGAACCGATAACCATCTTTCGGCTAACCTAGCCTACTTCGTCCCTCAAGACCAACAAGGGGTAGTACAGGAATATTCACTTGTTGTCCATCGGCTACGCCTTTTGGAATGATCTTAGGCCCTGACTCACCCTCCGTGGACGAACCTTGCAGAGGAATGCCAAAGTGGATATTTGAATGAAGTGAGTTATGAACTTCAATGCAATATATCAGACATGTGATTTTCTTATAAATAATTAGATTTCAAGCTTACTTACATCATAATTATATCCCTTGTCTCTCTATTTTATAACAAAAAATTATGAAGGAAGAATCATGAGGAGGAGCCGAATGCTATGATATGGCAAGAGTGCAATGCAATTCTCAATTTGTCAAAATAAGTTTTTTTTTTCAATAGAACTTTGAGTTTATAATTAGTTGATTGGAGAATCAAGTATAACTACATATTTATAATGCCAAATAAGTGCTATTATCAACAATAGAACCTAAAAAATAATGATTTGGTGAATAAATATGATTAAATTAAATTTGATTATTGCTTTTAAGTAATTAATAAACTTGAAAATTTATTCATTAATCTATTATGTATTTTTTTTTAAGGACAACTATTTAAAATTTAGATTCTATTAAATTTTTAGAAAAATAATAAATATATGATGATATTTGAATTTGAATTTTTTTGAGTATTCAACTTTTATATAGATTTGGATATAGTTATACCAACAACAAATATTATAGGATCTTGGATTAAATTTGGATATAGCATATTATTTTTGGATTCGGATTTGGATCCAGCATGATAGGATCCAAATCTGACTGATTGACAATCCTATTTTAATCTACTAAATTAGTTGTCATGGAATATCGTCCATGCATTCATAAACTTAATTTATTATATTATTGATGCTAATTATATTAATATATATATGTTCACACAAATTTCAAGTCTACAAAACATATTACAAGACAAGAAAAATACGGACAATTTCAATATTTATTGAAAATAAAAGTGGTTATAATCTCTAGGAAATATCTCCACAATTGAACTCTAATTCTTGCAATTCTTCTCCTTGGAATTTGATTCAACGGTTTAATGCTTGTTCTTGAATCGGATGCATAATTCTCTCCTAAACTTATGTGCGAAATCACGAACGACCTTGAAATCAAATATTTGTTTTGATATCAAAGTCTACAAAATTTAATACATTTGAAGAAGATGTAAAACCCCTATGGTTGCAGCACTTCTTCGTGGCGAAAGCTCGCACTTGAGAGCTTGATACTTGAATTTCTTGATGAATTTCTTGATATGTGAATTTTTTGATGTGTGGTATGTCTCTAAGCATCTTTTTTTAATATGCATATATTAGGGTTTGATGACTTGAAGCTTGAGTCTTCCCTTAGGCTCATATATCACTTGAGATGAGCTTAATTTACTAATGGACGACATCTTTAAATATATTCTGGCCCAATTAGCTAATTCAAAATAAAAAAAAATTTATAAATTCATCTTGGATTGGTCCGTTATATAAAACCCAAATTTATTATGGACTTTAATTTGGGATCCAATATAATAACTAATTTATTTGGGCTATCAAATGGTAATTTATCCCATATACAAATAGATGCCCCCATTTCAAAGTTCGGCAAATGACATGCCAAAATGAGAATGAGAGGCAAGATTTGAAGTAGTTATCATTTTTTTTTACCTATCTATGTAATAGGCACACAAATCATTGATTAAAATGGAATATAGAAATGTGGCCCACTTGCACATTTAACAAACTTGAGCTTAACGCGTTTGGAATTTGGTCACAATATGCAAAGCAACAAATAAAGACTATGCCAAAGGAGGCTTCAAAACCTTTTCTTTTCTTGGATGATTTAGGCTACGAATTTTTTTCCTCTTCTGTATGGTAATTGCTTTGGTTTTGGTGTATGAAGAAACCTCCTTTGCTTGGCAATTTGTTTTTATTAGGTAAGAATTTGACCACCTTCCATTGTCTTTTTTTTTTTTTAAAACTTGGCCTACATTCCCTCAATTTTTATATAAAATGAATAAAAACATATACCACTTTCCTTTGGTGAAATTCTTATTTACTTTGTAGCAACATCAATTGTGAGACTTTGTCTTTTCCCCCATTTTTTTCTTCCCCCCTCTTTCTTTTTTTTTTTAATTTGTTAGAACACGGTCCTGCCTTGGTCTTCATAGTAACATAGGATTGGTCCTCAAGTTATCTTCCAAATTTGGTAAGAGAATTGCTAGAGATTGTAGCTTGTTGGGAAGAAAAAAATTTCCAACAAACTTTAGAAAATTTATATTAATCTTTCCTCTTAATTAAAGAGCGAGAACAACCAACGATTTCCTTCTCATAAGATTCTTCTTCCTTGGCCATCATCTTAGGAAGATGGTAATTTTCCATCCTTAGATGTAGACCAATGTCCACAAAATAATGGTCCAATTTTAGTTTTCCTCACTCTATCAATTGTGGAGCAAAATAGTGAGTTCTTCTCTGCTTTAGTTTTCATTTTCTTTCCTTCACTTTACAAATTTTCTCACACATAGCACCTATTTGATGCAGTTTAAAAACAAAAAAAAAAAAAAACGCTGTCTCGCAATCCAAACTTGTTTGGTAAATGTGTATGCTTTGAAGGTTCACAGCATTATAGTTTGAGAATTTGTTAAACAACACACTACAGATTAGTAAGTTTTGGATTCTCATACCTTTCTTTGCTTTCTTTAATTCCTTCACGAAAGCTTGAGATGGGCTTTTCTCTCTTTTTTTTTTCCTTCTTCCCATCATTCTTGCATAAAGTTTTAGAAAATCCATGAAGATGGATATTAAGGATCATAGTGAATGAACTCCATGCATCATGATTCATAACAACAATGGCACCTTCAATGTCAAAAGTACCATATCCTCGCGTGTATGAACCAATCATGGATGCTCAATCTTTCAAGGCTCAATCAAACCACTCTATGCATATTTTCAAATGGTTTAAAGAGATAACTAAGGAGACAATCAACCAACGTTCTGACATTTTCTCTCATTCCAAAGTCTTACTATTGAAGTCATCACTTCATGACATCACAACCATACATTTCACTTATAAACTATCATCTCAACACAAATGGAGGCTTATGAAGAATTCTTCCATTCAAGTTTGATGAGTTATCCTTTCACACAAACTATTGGGAGTGAGTAGAGGACGTGCTGGGCCATCATGCAAATGCTATTCATCAAGCGAGGATCTATGTAGTTGTTCATGCCTCTCTTCTCGCGTTCCTCTACAATAAAAACACTCTTTGCAGCTATTCATGCCTCCCCTTTCATGTTCATCTGCAGCTGCTTGAGGATGTGTTGGGTTATTATGCTAAAACTCTTCATCAAGCCAAGATCTATGTAGTTGTTTTTACCTTCCATTTTGCGTTCATTTACAACAGAAACATTCATCAAGCTATAGTGTCCTTCTACAAACACATTGCATATTGCAATTGGAGATTTTTCGATCTCTTTATAAAATCCTCATAGACTTTGTAGATTACCAATATGTGGCAACTTTCATAATAAAGTTGTCCCATCTACCAAGGAGCTGCTTGGTGTAGATATCTTCAAACCTTCTCTACCACGAAATTGCAACTATTGATTTTTAACATACCATACACTTTTGAAGAATTCCAATGGCATATTTGCTAAGATCATAGAGAAGCTATTTGTTCAAATAGCCTAAGAAGATATCTGAAGTACTATTGTAGCCACCCCAAACTACTAGGGTTTCTCAATTTTGTCCCTGAATCATAAAAGATAAAGATGAAAGACACATCATCTTGGAGAGTCATTTTAAATCTTTCTTTGAAGATGCTTCCAAGTACACAAAAGTTGAGCCAGATATGATTCAAAAAGAAACACAATGACTCATGAGGAAGTACTTCTTTTTGCACAACCAGATCTTTCTGAGATTGAAGTAACTTAAATTGAATGAGTTGAGGATGTGGATAGTCTGAAAGTGGAACATCTCCAAATCACCAAGCAACAAGAAAATATAAAGGCGGGACTAGCCAAGTTGAACATCAAAGAAGAGTTACAGACCTATCAATCTATAAAGTTAAAGAAAATCGATCCACTATTTAAAAAGAAACAGCCACCAAGGGAAAAGAGGTCTCAAAACTTAAGAGCACTTTAATTTTAACTGATAAAGAGGCTAAAGCTTTGAAGAGGATGAAGGCATTACTTGAAGAATTAGCCATGATCTAGTAGCCTTTGACTTGTTTTCTTGAGCATTTAGCTTTTGAGCACTCTTCTTTTCTTTTTATCAATCTTTTGTTTCCCTTTTTATGTTATATTTTCTATACCTTTCTTATTAATACCAACTAAGCATCAAATGCATGCTCTCAATGATTGAATGATTAAATGAACTATCTTAAGCTTACAAATAAAATTGGCTATCTCCAAGACAAACTAAACTTACTTAAAAATATGACTAAACTTAGAAAATAAATTCAAAGCTGCCTACATACCCCATCAAAGGGGTCAACTCATCACATTTCAAAGAATTTTATTTTAAGAAGGACTGTACACTATTTATACTCATGTGGGCCAAGAGTATCCATAGCTTAGCCACTATGTATGAGGTGAAGTATTTCTACATTTTAGCCATATCAAATACTTTCAATAGAGTAAGTTAGCAGTTTATCTACATACACTATCATTGGTGGGCACCATACATAGTTTACACTCATGTGGGCCATGAGTAACATATAGTTTAGGATTCTGTAACAAAGAGCGTACTTCTTCATAGATAATAGAATTTCAAAAACTTGCTATTTATAGGGCTAATGCCTACCCATCTTTATCTAACAACTAATAGTCACCGTATAGTGGGATTCTTTCTCCACATAAAGGCCATCCTACTTCAATATAAACTTGTTCCCATTTGTTGGGTGATGGTAATCAACCTTCACTACAAGGATCAGATCCTTAACTTAAAATGACTAAGGGTGAACTTTCTTATTCAATGCTCTTATCTTGCGAGCTTAGTAGCACTCAAGTTGCTATTGAGCTTCAAGCCTTTTCGCATCTAATGCTCCCAGTTCTTCAAGTCTGAGAAGAGCATTATCTTTGGTGGTGAGTCTTTCTTGAATTGAGATATGGAGTAAAGGTATTCAAGTGGCAAAATAGCTTCAACTCCATACCCTAATGAATATGGAGTGGCATGAGTAGTAGTTCGGTATGTGTTCCTTTATGCCTAAAGTGCTTCTCCAACTTTCTCGTGCCAGTCTCTTTTTAACTTTGACACTACTTTTTTCTAGAGGTTGCATAAGGTCTTATTGAATACTTTAGCCAAACCATTTGCCATTGCATTGTACATCGAGAAGTTATGCTGCTTGAAATAAAACTATATATATAACTTATCCATCAACTTGTTATAGAATGACTTTCCATTATCAATGATAATGTAGTGAGGCACCTCATATCAAAAAATAAAGTTTGAATAGATGAGCTCAACCATTGTTTCCTTTTTTTATCTCCATAAGAGGAATCGCTTTCACCCATTTGGAGAAGTAATCAGTAGTTACCAATATATAAGCATGATCAACAGATGACTTTGAAGTAATAGGTCCTACAATCAAGACCCCAAGTATCGAATGGCCAAAAAGAAATAAGAAGATATAAAGGTTCTGGAGGCTAGTGTATTAAATTTGCATACAACTAGCAAACTTCTCACCTCTTCATATACTCTAAACAATCTTTGACCATCGTCAACTAATAGTAACCTATCACTTTGATTTGAAAATGGAGCTTAGGGTCAAACTGGTGAGCACCATAGACCCCAGAATGTGCTTCAATCATGGCTTCAATTGCTTCTTCGCCACTCAAGCAATGTTGGTAATTACCTTTAAAAGACCAACGAACAAAGTATCTTTGTATAAGATAAAATGAGACATAAGGATGTTTGCAGTTCAATTTGACTTGGTTTTAGGATTAAAAAATCAATCAATCCAAATTTTATAATATATATTGGATCAATTAGATTTTTATTGTAAATCCAATCCAATTCATTTTAAATCAATTTGGATTGGATTGGATTGGTTTAGTTTTACAATTTAAATTTTTAATTAAAATATTTGACAAGTTACTATTGATAATTAAACTAATTTAATCAATCAATTTATAAATTTCATTTATCAATCATATCACTAATCTTGTGAAATTAAGTTAAATTATGTAAGAATACACAACTATAAAGCTATAAGACCACAATAATTAGTCCTACATATTTGATTTTGGAAAGTGAAAAAATCTGAAGTTTAGTTTATTTTAATTTATTTGTGTATTTTACAATTAATATATATATATATATATATCTTTTATATTATTAGCATATAAATTTTGGTTCGATTTGAATTGGATCAATTTTTGAGATTAGAACCATAAATCAATCCAAATTAATTGATTTTAAAGAGATCCAATTCAATCCAAAAAAGTTCAATTTTGATCAACTTTTGGTTTTTTGGATCGGTTCATCGTCTTTTTTTTGGGGGGGGGGGATTAGATTGGATTCAAACACCCCTAATGAGATGATCTCCTTCATACTTCCGTCTTATGGTGAGGATTATTTGGCAACTTTCCTTACTTTAAGTAATCAACAATGGACCACATCAATCTTGATCGTCACTATTCGATATTGATATGGCATTTGAATCTTCATGATTGAGTTCAGCAAAACACATAATGATCCACCAATTGCATAGAGGAACGTTTATTGTTTCTCCTTCAAACAGAGCGAGAGTAGTTACCAGTTTAGTGAATGCAATAGCCATCTTATTTTCCTTTCTCATGATGTGGTTTGAGCTGACACTTCCAAATTTTTTCTATAAGTCTGAGGATTGAGGAAAGAAAGGCACAAGATCTTCTTTCTAACTTTATATTCTTTCCAAAGTTGATTGATTGATGATCAATTTTATGTTTCCATATATCTCAATCTCCATTTCTAAGGCCATTCAAAGTCCAATGATCAAAACTAGGTAGTAAACAGCGTTGTTGGAGTACAACTTACCTAACATAATAGAATATGTCAATACTTGCCTTTCTGGCGAAACAAAGAAAATTCATGCCCCCAATCCATCAAATCTAGTAGCTCCATCGAAGAACATCATCCATGTCGAGAAAGCTTCAACATAGAGAACATCTTCATTGGGGAGGTCATTAGAAAACTCCTATTCTGTAGGGATAGAATAATCAGCCAAGAAATTAGTAAGAGCTTGCCCTTTAACAGCTTTTTGTGGCAATTAGGTGATCTCATTTTGGTTGAATATGACAGACCACTTTGTCAATCTCCCAAAAAGCATAAGTCCTGAGATAACAAACTTGACAGGATCGACACGAGAGATGAGCCGTATGGAGTATGTTTCAAAATAGTATTTCAATTTCTTAATAGTGTAGAATAACACTAAGTGAACTTCTCAATAGGAAAATATTTTAGTTCATTTCTAGTCAAAGATCTACTCAAGTAGTGTAGTGCCTTTTCTTTACCCTCTTCATTTACTTGAGCCATAAGCGCACCAAATGACCTTTCTTGTGCTACAATATATAACATAAGTGGCATTTTTGGTATAGGGCCTTCTAACACTGGTGGATTTAAGATGTGCTTCTTTATACTTTCAAAAACATTTAGGCATTCTTTATCCCATTTGAAAGGGGCATCTTTCTTCATAAGATGACTAAATGATTGGCACCTTCTAGCAAGGTTTGATATGAACCTTTTTATAAATGCAAGACTACCTTGCAAGCTTCACAATTATTTTAAGTCCCTAAGTTTAGGCATCTTCTAAATAGCATCTATCTTTGCAAGATCAACTTCAATACCACGATGACAGACTACAATGGAAGAAACTTGTTGGATGTAACACCAAAAGCACATTTAAGGGGATTCATCTTCAAGTTATATTTTCTCAATCGATCAGATACTACTCGAAGATCTACCAATTGATCACTTCTTCTCTTACATTTGATAACTAAATCAACAACATGGCATTCAACTTTATTATACAGCATATCATCAAAGATGTTTCGCATAGCACGTTGGTAAGTGGCATATGCATTCTTTAACCTAAAAGGCATCACTTTATAACAATAGATTCCCTTTAAAGTGTGAAAAATTGTAGACTCCTGATTTTACAGTGATATCCTAATCTGGTTTTATCTAGAAGACCCATCTAGGAGAGACAAAGCTTTATGACCTGTAGTTGCATTAGCCATGAGTTCGATGACAGGTAATGGAAAGTCATCTTTTGGGAAAGCCTTATTTAAGTCTCAAAAGTCAATGCAAATGTAAATTTGGCCATTTATCTTCTTGATAGGCACGATGCTATATATCGATGTTGGATATTTCTCTAATGAATCCAGCATTAATGAGCTTGTTTACATCAACTTCAAGTTAAGGAATAAGCTCCAGGCAAAGAATCCGCTATGAATACTTCACTGGGTACACTCCATGCCTTGTACCAAGATGATGGATCACAACTCAAGGTTCCAATCGCGACATCTGTCTATATGTCCAAGCAACAACATCTCTCTACTCACTTAAAGTTTTGAAATATTGTTCTTTCTCTTCAAGGCTTCGAAGATAAACTTACAAACATGGGATACAAATCTTCTGTTGTGCCAAGATTTAAATCTTTAAGTTCATCTATAGTTGCATGTCCACCATCTTCAAGTTGTGGAGGAGCTTTTTGGATTTTATCTTCATAGATGTCTAAATCAAACTCTTCATTAATAGCAACATGATTACATGAGTGCAACTCATTGTCTTCTTTATCATATGTAACAAAACATTTATGACCTCTACCTTTTAGAATGCAACCTTCCATTATATAACTCCATTTGTTTTTGCAATGACGATAAGCATTGTTCTCCACCCAAGATAACTTGTGGTTAGTAGAAAGCTACTCGAAAATCAATCTTTTGAACTCTTCAAGATACTGAGGGCTTGGCTCTTCCACAGCATTTGTATAGTTAGAGCTTATGGTGACCTTCATTTCATCCTCATGTCCACTATCTTCATTAGATGAGCATCTCATGGTATGTCACATCACCTTCACTGATCTATCCATACTAATGATTATAATCGAGGATTTAGCTTCACTCTATTAAAATAAGCAAATAGTCCGACCTTTAGTTCTCAACTCTATCATGCTAGTCTCATCATAATTACTTCTTTTTCTTGCTTTTCCTTTATATGACATACTAACATGCCATAAAATTAATTAAATAATATGATAAATTAAATGGCAAAAAAATTCTTTAGAGTGGTATCTTAATCTACCTCTGGCACCCCATATATGAAACTCCAATATAATCTAATTGCTTTGTATAAAGACCCAAATTGCAACATCTTACGTGAAAAGATACATGTTTACCATCAAGCTACCTACCAAAAGTTCATCATAAATTTTAAAAAATATTATTATATTTTGATACTTTAAAAGTATATTTTATCAATTATTTAAATATATGTTCAAAATTATTTTATTAAATAATATATTTGAAAAAGTATGAGGCATTAAATTTAGAGAAAAAATATTCAAAAAAATAATGTATATGTGAGGAGAAAAAATAGGCAAAAACTTAAATGTTTTATACTTCTTAGAAAATATGATTAATTTAGTTGATACATTAAAATTATATTAAGTATTTAATTTAATCAATACATTATGATAAAATATAAATTTATAAATTTTACAATTATTAATAACTATATATACTTTATCTATTTTGTGATATTTATTTCATGTCACACCATAACTAAATTATGAGTGGTTTTTTTTTTTTTAAGAAAAAAGTGGTGATGCTAATTAAATGCTTTTAACATATAGACATATAGTTATATTAGTAATTTCAATAAAATTATATTTTTATAATATTTATTAATAAATTACAACTAAATATTATATTATAGTGGCATTTTTTATTACTATCTCTATATTATAACATGTCACTATACTGGAAAATGGCGTCAAATCAGTGCCACTAAATAAATTGTTGTACTTTTTATAAATGACACCATAAATACATATGACAGTCATTTTTAAGAAAAAATTAGTGGCACTACTTAAATGTCGTACAAATATATTTATGCTAATTTTTTCAATCAAATGTAACTATTTTTTATCACTTATTAATCAAATGTCATTAATATATTGTATTACAGTAATATTTTTCAACAATTATTACCATATTACTCTTGTGTGTTATTACAGTACCGAATGTCACTAAGTTAGTATCACTAAATATTTGGGGCAACTTTCAAAGAAACACCATAAATAAATATGATTGACACTTTTTAAGAAAAATTAGTGGCACTAGTTAAGTGCCTTCAATTTATGTTTTTTTGGTATTTTTAATCAAATATCATTATATTACTTTTGTTATCTAATAATCAAATGCTACTAAATATTTTATTACAGTGACATTTTTTCTAACTATCACTATATTACTTTTGTGTGTCATTATACTACAAATGCTACTAAATTAGTATCACTGAATACCTTATGATATCTTTTCTTCAAATGATACCATAACTATATATTAGTAGTATTTTTTTCTAAAAAAAATTGGTGACACTAGTTAAATGTCTTTGAAGTACATTTATCTTGGCATTTTCAATCAAATGTCATTATTTTATCTGTTATTTAATAATCAAATACCACCAAAAATTCATGGCTTGATTCCTTGGAAGACATAAAGAAAACCTCATTGCATCCCCCAGATGCATATCTCTATTACTGAAACTTCTAATAATTTGTCCTTACAATTCAAACTCATTGCACAGCAATGATTAATATAATCAATGATTAGCTCGCCTTTCTATTGCTTTGCATTGGTAAGGTCGATCATACTCACGATGCAATGGGTGTTGTAGAAGTAGTTCATAAATTCCCTCTCCATTTCTACCCAACTGTCTATAAACTCAAGCTCCAAATCAACATACAAATCAAATGCATTTCCCTTGAGTGATCTCACAAACAGCTTTGTGAGGAGGTCACCATCAATTCCTGCATTATTGCATGTTTTTACAAAATGGGCAATATGTTGCTTCTGATTGCCTTTTCCATTAATTTGTTGGAGCTTTGGTGGCTAGTAACCTATCAACATCCTTAATGAATCAATCCACTTAGTGTGTGGTTTTACATATACAATTGAATTCTACAAAAGTCCACCATAGTGAACTCTAATGGTGTTAGTTATCATCTCTTGCAATTATTGTACAAACAGTGCAGCAACAAACGCTGTAGAGTGATTAAATTTCTGCACCAAGTTATGCTTAGGTGGCACTTCATCTTGCTTCTCATTTTCAGCATGATTCAAGAAAAAGGAACGATTTTGGCTAGACTCTCCAACATTTAAGTGCTCCAACTTGATCATTAATTGGACAATCTGGAGGTTTTGCCTTCCACAATCTTCTAAAGATCAGCTATGGCTTGAGCCATCTGAGCAAGTTGTTCATCTACCGTAGTTGTTTCAGTCAACATCATAGGCAACGCAGCAAAAAGAGATGATTTGGACTTGATCTCCTTAGGACTTACTGAGTTCAAGCCATCTGATGGAGTAGTATCAACAATCTTACCCCCAGTGGAAGATTGACTAGCTATAGCAATAATATCCATAATGTCTTCCTGATTTACAATTGTGACTTGGTTCTTTTTAGGTGCCATGGAATGTTTGGAAGTAATGGCCGTAATTTTACTGCAGGAAAAAGAGATGAGAAGCAAAGACTATCACACTAGGCGTGCCAAAATTTTATTCACACAAATTTTGAGTTAGCAAAAAATATTACAAGATAAGAAAAATACGGACAAATTCAATATTTGTTGAAAATAAAAGTGGTTACAATCTCTGGGAAATATCCTCACAATTGAAGACCAATTCCTCTAGTTCCTCTCCTTGGAATTTAATTCAAGGGCTTGAAGCTTATTCATGAATTAGATATGTAATTCCCTTCTAAACTTGTGAATGAAGCCGTGAACTATTTTGAAATCAAGTATTTGTTTTGATATCAATGTCTTCAAAATTTAATGCTTTTGAAAAAAATATAGAACCCTTGTGGTTGCCGCACTTTTTTGTGTCAAAAGCTCAAATTTGAGAGTTTGATGCTTGAATTTCTTGTTGATTTCTTAATGTGTGGTATGTCTCCCAACACTTTTTTTTTATAGGCACATATTAGGGTTTAATGACTTGAATCTTAATACCACTTGAGATGGATTTAATTTATTAATGAGCCACATCTTTAAATATACTCTGGCCCAATTAACAAATCTAAAATAAATAAGATTTTACAAATTTATCTTAGATTGGCCCATTATATAAAGTCCAAATTTATTATGGACTTTAATTTGAGACTCAATCTAGTAGCCAATTTATTTGAGCTATCAAATGATAAGTTATTCCAATAAAATTTTGATGCCCACAATATATAAAGCACTCAATTTTGTATATAGTGTAGAAAAACAATATTAATTATATAATTATAACTATGTTGAATAACATATATATATATATATATAATATTAATTATTTATTAATATAGTCTCATATGTAGAATATGATTCCCACGTCAAAAGTTTCAAATTGTGGGATAGATACTTGCCTTCACATTCAATAAATTTTTTAGTTATATTTTGATTATATTACTTTGTATTTTATAATTTTATATCAAATTAGAAATACATTTTTAAAATTAAATTGATAAATTTAATAGTATAACAAGTAATCCAAAATTTGATATGACATAGCATAACCAGTATTTTAAGTGTGTAACAAGCCTTATCTTACATATGCATTATTCGACAATATAGAAAAACCAATTCATCCTGGTTTTTTTTATTCTTCTTTTTTCCCTAATTGTTCAAATATTTGCTATATATATTTGCTCCATGAATTCATGTGTACCTTCAAAGCTAAAAGGGAAAGGCCCTAACATTTCGATCTCACCCACAAATAAAACTCGCATCACTGTCACTTTCCGACCGGCGAGCAAGTGTCCTTGCCAGTTGTGAATTATCCCTTATCTTCTTATTATTCCCACCACTTTTCAAATTTGCTTTAGTCAACCAAAGGTCAAAGTGCACGTGTTTTACTGTTTTAGGCCACTTCTTGGAATTTCATGCCCCACAACAATCAGCTCAGTCCAAGCCCCCGTATATCAGATAGGCTCAACCAGGGCAGTTTTCACGTCCTATTTTCCGCGTAAATCCGCTAGCTAGATTTTCTCTTTTTTCAGTCCAGCTAGCTCACCTTCACTTTCCCCTCCTCACACGGATACTTCCTTAATTTCCAGCAACCCAACTGGAGCTGGCATATATGGCTACATGTGTATATATATAGACGGGGTTCACAATTCCAATCATCATCACCAAAACAACATTATTTCCTACATTTTTCTCTCTCAGCTAGCAAAAAAGAAGAAGATCTAATGGCAACATTTTCTCAGTCCAGGCCCAGTCTACTCTACCAATTATGCTTCTGCTTTCCATTTTCGTGGCTTCTAATTTTGTGACAGCTAGGGCTGACTTCTACAGCGATGCCGAGATCACTTGGGGCAATGGCCGCTCCAGGATTCTCGAAGGTGGAAGACTCCTCACCTTGTCCCTGGACCAATATTCTGGTTCAGGGTTCCAGTCCAAGAATGAGTATTTATTCGGAATATTCGATATGCAACTCAACTTGTCCCTGGAAATTCTGCTGGAATTGTCACCACATTTTTTGTAAGTCTTCCTTAATTCACTAATTGGTTCACTTTCCACCTAATTCTCATCCTTAATTCACTAATTAGTTCACTTTCCACCCAATTCTCACAATTATGATTAGATCTATTCAGCGAATTAAATTGTATACACTCCCTTGTGCAGTTGTCGTCTCAAGGAGCGGGACATGATGAAATTGACTTTTGAGTTTCTGGGAAATTCTTCTGGAGAACCATACACAGTCCACACCAATGTTTATGCTCAAGGGAAAGGGGATAAGGAACAACAATTCCGCCTCTGGTTTGACCCCACTTCAGCTATCCACACCTACTCAATCGTCTGGAATGCTCAACAAATCATGTATGTAAATTGTATTAATTAATGCTTGATATGTTTCTTAGTCTTAAGTACTGAAATGGAGGCTAGCGCTGGACGTAATTGGTTGGAACTATATAAGATTTCTGGCGGATTTCCACTTCTTCTTCTTCTTGTATGATTTCAGATTCTTGGTGGATAATATTCCCATCGGAGTATTCAACAACGATGAAGCAATTGGAACTCCATTCCCGAAGAGCCAGCCCATGAGGGTATATTGCAGCTTGTGGAATGCAGATGACTGGGCAACACAGGGCGGCAGGGTCAAGACCGATTGGACTAAGGCTCCATTTGTGGCCTCTTATAGGAATTTCAACGTCAACGGCTGCGTTGCTGGATCATCAGCCGTATCCTGTGGGTCTAAATCGGCAAATTCTTTAAACACTGCAGCTTGGCACACTCAGGGCTTGGATGCCAGGGGCAGAAACAGGTTGCGATGGGTCCAACAAAAGTATATGATCTACAATTACTGTGCTGATAAGCAGAGGTTTCCTCAAGGAATTTCTGCTGAATGCAGGGCCTCCAGATTCTGAAGAGCTTTAATTTATCTTCGTTGCCGGTTTTTTTTTTTTTTTAATTGATTTTGCTGTTGGAGGTTAAAAACGGTGAGGTTATGATGTGATTAAATTGACATATATGAGAAATAAATTTCTACTCTGATCCTTCCCAATCCCCCATAATAGATATGCACAGCATGTATATTGAATGTTCAATTGGTGGAAGTAGTCAATTTTGTTAGGATTTTGCAACACATCATTATTTTCTTTTATTTGTTTGACTGCCACAAACATGCTCCTTTATTAAATACAAAATAGGCTTACAATTGGAAAGTAGCCAACCGAAATAACTGACTAAAGGAATACCCATATTTAGTAATATACGTCGTTGTATTACTTTAGGGAAGTCAATCCACCAAGTTGAGGAAAGCAAATCTAGAGTTGTTAACAAATCGAATCGAATCGGATATCAAAGAATTTGGATTCAATTCAATTTATTTTACTCGTATTTGTATTTAACCCGAATCCTAAATTGAGCTCGAATTCGATTCGGGTAATTATTCGATATATTCGGATTCAATTCAAATGTTCGATTAACTCAATTTTTTACTCAAATTTTGAATTATTTATTAATTTTTTGTCTTTTATTACGGTCACAAAATGAAAATACGTGATTTACCCAAAAAGCAAATATCAAATACATGTAATAATTGACATAATATTCAATGGTTTCACTACCATAAATCATCAAAAATTTAAGTTTTGATATATAATAAAATATATTCAAATATTTTATCAAATATCGAACTTGAATATTATTGAATTTGATTATATATCGAATATTATACTAGACGCGAATTCAAATTCAAATACCAAATTATGTTATAGAAGTTTGATTCAGCAACAGTTTTAAGCACATCACAACTGCCCCGATTGAAGCCTCAATCAAGTTGAGATAAAGAAGGAAAAGGATTCAAGCACCTCTTATTTCCAGTATTTAAAGATTGGAAAACCAACAGGATCAAAAACAAGTTTGAAATATTGACCTCAAAAAGTATAATTGATCAGTGCTACTCAGAGTACTTGAGTGAAGATGAATCTTATTAATGCTGTGATTCTTTCAAATGCCAAGCAATGCGCTTTTTTTTTTATGCTTCATTGCTCTATTGTGAACAATCCAACGAAATAGAGTGGATCATTAGTATCTTGTGTTTTTTACTAATCTTATTACTTTGCAAGTCAAGTACAGTTTGAAAATTCTAATTGAATGAGTTGAATAATTTTAATTTAACTACAGTTTGAAAATTCTAATTGAATAATGGGTGTAAGTTTGTCTAACCACTGTAAATTTAATGCATCTTTTTTCTTCTTCCCTATTTGTTTAATTACCTCTGGATCTTCCAGCAATTTCAATATGGCAAAAATCTGTTAAAATTTTCAATGGATTGCAATTAGGGTTCTAATTCAGCTCCTCTTGAACTTCATATTCTATCAAATTTTAATTAAACTGAATAAATGGTAGATAATCAATGCTTTGCTTGTGGATTTAAAATAAGGTAAGTTCACCTCCTGATTCTTAGATAGATATCATAATAGCTTTGTAATTAAGTTTCTCGCACATATGCTCTGAAAGCAAGAGTTATATATAGAAGGGGCAAATTGGGTTTAAACATATAATTTCAACTTAACCCACTTAATTTCAACCCAATTCACTTAATTTTTTATTGGATTGGGTTTAAAATAATTTAATTAAGTTTGGGTTGTATTGAGTTTTAGTGGATTGAATATGGATTAAGCTTTAATGGGTTAAACGTAGTTTCTAAATAATTCAACTCAATTTCAACCATAAAATTATCCTTCCATTCTCCTATTCTCCCAAAATCATACTCCACTTTATTTTTATTTCTATAACACTCAAAAAATGGTAAAAAATAATTAATTGAAAATTAGATATATTATATATCATCGATTAATCATTTAATATTTCTCCACATCATTTAATTTTAAAATATTAATTTATTAACTTTATTTGAATGAATTAATCAAATAACTTTTTACCTGAGATTATGATCTAAAAATTGATGTTATCATTATATGGTTTATAAACTCTAATTTTTTATAAAAAGTTTTAGCCAGTTAATTTTACAGCCCCTAGATTAGTTTCAACTTAGCAATATGAAAATAAATAAAAAAATATATTTTTATTTTTTATTTTTTAAGACTTTATTTTATTCAGTGAGCAAGGTTGTTATGTTTTAAAATTTGTTGGAAGTAGTGCGTTAATAGGGGGAAAAAAGTTAGAAACTATATGTTGGACTATTTTTGACAAATTAAATTTTAGTTGCAGCGCTAGAAAAAATGTCATTTGTGAGTACAAAGAGCCTTTCTTTTATATATAGAGTATAGGTTACGCTAAATAATTAAAAAGTATATCTATATTTAATAAAATAATTCAAATGTGTAAGTATATATTTGTTTTATTTTTATAATTTTTTTATCACATATATATTTTAGTTAATGTAATAATTAAAATGTATATATAAATATAAGAAAATAATATGAAAAATAATAGTTAATTTTGCAGATGTTTTGAGAAATGAAAGTATAAGTTTCTCTAAAATTTACTTACCAAACATCTTGTATTTTTCTTTTTACTGAAGATAATAATTTTTTTTATTCTAGTTTTGTGGTCATAGTTCAGAATTATACCCTGTTATCTTTAGATTTTTATTGCCATGTGTTCCAATATGCATTATTTCTAATTATTATATGCTTGAATATATTGCTAAAAGAAAAAAGAAAAGGAAAAGAAAAATGGAACGTTGATGCAATGCTTCAACGAACCTACAAGGAATTAAAATCAGATTGTGCTATATATTTCATAGAAAAATATTTTACCTTTGATTGTGTGCAACTTTTTAATTTGCATTTGATTTTTTATTAGGTTGTCTCAGAATCTAAGAATCACATATAGGCATTAGTCAATTTCTTATTATTTATTTTTCTGCTATTCTTTTTTTTATTGTATTATAATTTATTTAACAACAGAAGTTTATTGAAACATTATTTTGTATATTGAAATTAGCTTTTCTAGGAAAAAAAATTAGAATCTAATTAATATAGAGAAAATGGAACCTAGATACTTTAGTGTAGGTTGTCAATGGATAGGATATTTAACCCAATTTTAAATAGTTATGTTTTATGCATTGAGCAATATTATTATTTTGTATTAAAAAAATATAAATATTATGAAATAATAAGTAAATTATAAGTTCACTTAATTTGATTTGATTTTACATGATTAACAAAAATTTAATTATAATTAATTAACATACATCAAATAAAGATAAAAAGATTATAGTTTAATAAAATAATATAACGATGTATTTAGCAAACAATTTACATTTTTTTTTTTTGGTATTGAACCCGCTCAGACCCGAACCAACTCGTTTTCAACCCATAAATATGAACTTATTTTTAGCCCAACCTATTGTAAACCCAACCCACCCATTTGCCACTACTAATTTTATAAATAAGTCATTCTTTAGAAATAAATAAATATCATGATCAATATTAGATAAAAAGAAAAACTAATGAGATATTGTGAAGGTAGAATTAACAATGATAAATATCAATGAAAAAATTAAACAAGTCACTTGATATTCAGGCATATAAAGAAATAAAAATCAAAATAGAGAAAAAGATTCTGGAGGTACCAAACAAACAAATATAAGAACAAAAAAACTGAATTGCAAAATTAAAATAAATTTTATGGCATTGTAAAAGATGAATTCGCGATGGATTCAGCTACATGAGAAAAGCTAAGACCCAAGTACAAGAAAAATGAATGCCAACGATAGCTATTCTCTTAAGTTATGTTCAAATAGACGAATTACTTTTAGAATATAACAAGCAATTCACGCACGCAGTTTTTGCATTCATAATTTTTTATATAAATCATTTTTTAAAATAATATGTGCAATTTGTAGTTCATTTTCAAATCATAAAATTTCAAATTAATTGATTCAAAGAAAAAGAAAAAGAATAATGGCAAATAAAGAAGTCAACACAAAGAATTTGTAAATTTTACTACTCAAATATTACCATGTTAAACTAATACCAATTAATTAAAAATAAAAAAATAGATTACTATATCTACATGCAAACAAATTCCCAACAATTCTTCCTTTCTAATAATCGTTTCTCAAATTTAGCTAGATGATAAACACAAAAAACATTGCTTATAAATATCTAAAATATTACCCAAAAGAATAATTGAAATATTATTTTTTTCATAAGTATTAGAAATATAGTTGTAAATATGGTGATACAAAAATAGTTTTTGATAATTTTGTCGGTGATATTTTTTATTCTATAATTAAGGCCCTATAAAGTAGTGTTTTCAAATGTGGTTGTAAAATAAATTTGGACTACAAAAATTTAATATCACGACAACCTAAATATCCATAAATTTTCAATTTTACCCCCTATATCTCATTATATTTTCAAAGTATAGAGAATATCGAAGGATAATTAAATAAAAAAATAAAAAATAACTTTTACATTAAACACAAAAATACCTTCTCTTTTCTAATAGTATAGATGTATAGATAGTGTGTTGAATTTTATTCTCCTAAAGTAATAATACCTTTTCAAGGAATACAAAATTTAAAAACACAAAAATAATTAAATACATTTATAAGCCACCAATCATGAGTGGAGTACCAAAAACTAAGCATGATGCAGGATTTATTTTAAGCTTTAAAGCTGATAACCAATTCATTAAGTGCTCACCATCCATCAAGATGTATTTCTCCTAATAAAATGCTATAGTAATAGCAACATAAATAATATAAAGGGTAAATGTCACTTCATCCCTTCAAATTTAATTATTTTGGCACATTACTCTTTAAAGATAACTTAAAATTACTTTACTTCCACAACTTAAAGTCATAAGAAAACTTTGCCCCCTAAATATAATTTCTGGCATATCACGTGGCTAGAAAAAAGACTATTCTTTTCATTTTCACTTTTCCCCACCTTGCTCGGCATATTTGTATGATATTTTATGTAATGTGTTGTGATATATTCCCTTAAAAGGGTTATTAGTTTATAAAGTGCATTTCTTGCTAAAATAATTCATTACGTGTGTAACCAAAGACTAAATTGACTAAATCTCAAAATTAATGATTCTAATTCTGTAAAGGTTGAACTACAATGAAACATGAGTTTCACTATTTTCTAAAAATATCTTATATAAAGTTTTATTTCAAAGTAACAATAAAGATAGTAATTTTACTTCTTTAATGTGGTTAGATAAGCAATCTTACTAGATAACAAAATAAATTAATTATTTGAAAATGTTATCTACAACACAACCACCATCTCTACTACACAAACGAAAAACTGAAAATACTTCTAACTAAAATACATGTACTTAAACTCATTCAGTTGTATTTTAATCAACAATTAATTTTCTAAACAATAGAATGAGGCAAACGAGCTAATTGAGAGTAAGAAAAGAATAAGAACCCCAATATCTTATTATTCTTTATAGATGGATTTCTTTATTTTTAAGCTGAAAATGTAGAAATGATAAAAGTAGTTGGGTTTCTTTTTCCCTGAGTGGAAAAAGATGGGAAAAAGTGAAAATAACAAGAATATCATTTTTTTTCTGGTCACATGATTTGTCAAAAAAAAATTTTTTTTTTGAGGGGAGGGTACTGGTAAAGTGTTCTAGTTACTTTAAATTGAGGGAGTTAAAATAATTTTAAATTATTTTTAAAGAAAAATGTATCAAAACAATTAAATTTAGGAGGGTGAAATGCCGTTTACCCTTAATTATAAGTATATTTATATTAAAATGGTAGATAGAAAAATTGTATAGCTAGACATCAATACCTTGCATAAAAGCCAAATAGTAACTAGTTTCTCGAAAAGAGAGAAAAAGTATTCCAATAGAATTTTTATTATTTTTTAGATGTGAATATTGTTAATTTGCATCATACCAGAATAGGGGTCAAGCACGTCCTTAATTAACTTAGGTTCATAATATTGGAGGGTATTAATATGTCTTCATAGAATAATTCATGTTATTCACTTTAAACATTATAATATAAAATTAAAGTCATAAATACTATAAAAAAATGTACTCCCCCTCTATTTCTTACTTCAATTAATAAATTAAAATATTCTTTAATCTAATAATTAATTAATCATCGTGGCACACAATTTCTATGCTCATAAACTTAATTTGTTATATTTTCATGTTAATAATATTGATATATATTAAAACATTCAATTTTTTTATAGTATACATAGATAATATTAATTAAGTATAGTTATACTCAATAACATAATATTAATGATAGTTTAATATAGACGCATATAGCAAATGATTCCCACGTCAAAAGTTCCAAATTGTGGGATATATATCTCTGCCTACACATTCAATAATTTTTTTTACTTATATTTCGACTATATTACTTATATTTTTTATAATTTTATATCAAGTTATAAATGTACTTTTAAAATTAAATTGATGGAATTAAGAGTACTATAATGGTTAGTCATAAAATTTGATATAAAATTGTGTATGGCACATTTTAAATGTGTAAGAGACTTTTCATTTTTTATGTAGTATAAATAAACTGACAAAATTAAAAATATAATGGGTGATTTAAGAGTTGATTTAACATGATATAATCGTCACTTTGGCTATGTACGAGGTCTTATTTTGCAGATACATTATCAGACAATATAGCAAAATCAATTCTTCCTTTTTCTTCTCATTTTTCTTTTTTACCTGGTTGATATTTGCTAAATTTTTGCTCTATGAATTCGCATGTGCTTTATGGTCCTAACACAATAGTTTTAATCTATTGTCCTATATGCTTTTGTTTAATGACGTGTGGCCGTTGTTCTAATAAACAAAACAAAATAAAATTAAAATAGTTATCCTTTTTTAAGTCAAATGCCTTAATTGACTTTTTAATTTGTTGTACTCTAATATATTTAATATTTTGCTTGTTTTCTCCAATTTCCATGTTGTCAAATACCATGTTGTTAACTCTAACATCTAAATTTGCCTCTTATTTTATAATTAAAGTCATTAATTAATTTTTTATATTAACAAATAAAAACCCTCAAAAATTCTAAAATTAATTAGAAAAAGCTCTAAATTTTCGAAACTTGAAAGCACACATAAGCTAGTGTGGGAGGAATCTTATATAGAGAAAAGAGAAGGGGTCGAGGAGTTGAAAGGGCTTCAGTTGCGCCGTTATGACGGATTGGGCCGTGGTCTTTGTACTTAGATCTCATGAGGCAATGCTTCATTTTCTATGTTTTTGAAATTTAGAAATTGTTCTGGTGTTTTAATGATATGAGCTTGAGAAATAATATTGTGATTGGTTGTAAAATAAAATTTAATAATTATAATAATATAATGAATTGGTGTAAGGGGCAAATTGGTTCAACCCAATTCACTTTGGGTTGGGTTGGGTTTAAAATAATTTGATTGGGTTTGGTTTTAGGGGATTGAATATGGATTGAAATGGATTTAAAATAAGTTGATCGGTTGAATATAGTTTTTAAATAATTCAACCCAATTTCAGCCATAAAATTATTCTTCTATTCTTTCATCTTTCCAAGATCATACCCCACTTTATTTTTATTTTTATAACACTTTAAAAATAAAAAAAAATTAATGAATTGAAAATTAGATAAATTATATATCACCGATTAATCATTTACCATTTCTCCACCTCATTTAATTTTAAAATATTAATTTATTAACTTAATTTGAATGAATTAATTAAGTAACTTTTTACTTGAGATTATGATCTAAAAATTGATGATATCATTATTTCATTTATAAACTTCAATTTTTTATAAAAATTTTAGCCAATTAATTTTATAGCCCTCATATTATTTTCAATCTTGAAATATGAAAATAAATAAAAAATTATTTTTCTTTTTTATTTTTTCAATTTTTATGAACTACCAAAATATAAATATGTAAACACAATAAATTTATTATCTAGTGGTAGTATGTGAGAGGATAGACTGAGGTCATCCATTTCATTTCCTTTGCCTCCACATGAAGAAAGGGCCCCGACTTTATTTTCATTTTTAGTTATAATATTCTCAAAAATTAAAAAATCAACTATATTTCAATATTTTTTGAGTATTTTATTTTAAAATAATAATTTAGGTAGATATAAGAGTGTAAATTTAAATGTTTTATATTTTTTATTCTTAAAAAAGACATATTTTTCAAGATATATATATATGCATATTTTAATTATTTTAAATTGATAGTAGTACTTTTATGTTGAATTGAATTTAAATTTAATTGTTATGATAAACGATAATGGACTAGATTGAAAAAATTAAAAATAAAATAACTAGTACTTTTGCAAATATTTACTAAATATAAAAAGTAAAAAACAAAAAACAAATATGACTAGTATAGTAAACATTTTGTTGGGTACAATGTAAATATTTTGTACTAAAAATTTAAAATATTTTAAATAGTTATATTTTATTTATTGAGCAAGATTGTTATTTAGTATGAAAAGAAAAAATATAAATATTATAAAATAATAAGTAAATTACGTGTTTACATAATTTGATTTGATTTTACGTGATTAACAAGAATTTGATAATAATTAATAATATATTTCAAATAAATATAAAAAGATTATAGTTTAATAAAATAATATAACAATATATTTAGCAAAAAGTTTACATTTTTTTTTCCTTTTTTGTGTTAGACATGCCCAAATTCGACCCAACCCATTTTCAATCTATAAATATAAATCCATTTTTAGCCCAAACCATGTTAAACCCAACCCATAACCAATCCAACCCAATTATTAATTGATGCGATTTGAGGTTATGATTAGTTGTTATATTATTTTTCTGATATGTTTGAGATAATAAGATTATTTTATGAGTTTTTGGTTTTAGGGTTTGTTTGGGGATGGTAATATTTTTAAAAAAATAAAATAATAGATAAACTTAATAAATTGTATTTAATAAATTATATTTATTTTATGAATTATTTACAAAATACAAATTTAATAATGGGTTGCGATGGATTTTTTATTACTAATTAATGAAAATTAAATTCCACTCTAGAAAAAAAACATTTTTTTTTTGCAATCATGCAATATATTTTCACAAAATTTATATTAATTGGATTAGTTAGAATTTTGGTTTTTTTTTGTTATTTATTCATAAAATAATCAGAAAAAGTGTATCTTATAATTTTTTCATTTTGTGTATTTTCCCTTATGCATTTTTTTCCGCAAATTATGTTTGACGAATCTGTTGTATTATTTAAAAAAAAAACAACAAATGTTTTTGACAAATTATTTTTGTAGGAAAAATTATTTTTCTCTGCAAAAAATTTCTTTTTTTTGGGCCAATTTTTTTTCCATCACTTAGTTTAGAAAATTTTTAAGAAAAATAGAATATGTGGAATAGGGGTGTAAACAAGTTGAGCCAAGCCAAGCCTGAATCTAATAAGTTTAAGCTCGGCTCGTCTATTAATTCACGAGCTCAAGCTCAAGCCAAGCTTAGTCAAGCCTAAACAGTTAAGTCCAAGCTCAACTCGTTGGAATAGACGAATGCTCGGCGAGGTTTATCGAGCTTGACTTGATAAGACTCGTCATAGAGAAGCAGAAAATCTCAATTTGTATAAGTTTGAATGAGCTCGAGCTCATATAAGTTTGGATTAACTCAAGCTCATTTAAATTCAAAACAAAATCTATAATGACAAATTTTTTAAATAATTTTGTTTTATATATTTTCTAAAAATAAAAAATTAAATTATTATTATTTACTTATTTTTATAAATTTTATTATATAGGCCTAGATTATAATTATATATGTGTGTGGATATATAATAAAAAAATTCGTTTAAACTCGCAAGCTTTTCAAATTGAATATTATTGAGCCAAACTCGGCTTAAGTTCAAAAATATCAAGTCGAATATAAATTTTCATCGAACTGTGTACGAACCGTTCATAAATCGGCTCATCTCATTTACACCTCTAATATGGAGTAGTTTTAATTTGAGGATAAAATTTTCAAAAATAACAATTAAAAATATGTAGTTAAATATATACTTTAAAAATTATAGAAAATTTTTACCCAACTAAAAAACCGAATCCAGAAACAATTTAATGGTAAGTTCATAAGTTCAAAAAATCAGTTTTAAAGTTTAACATATTTATTTTCATATAACTTATTTTTTTATACTAATTTATTTTGTCAATCAATAAAGTGTAATAATTTATATTTATATAATACCTTAGACTTGTATTTTCTTGTAATTAAACTTTAATTAAAATTGTATCATAATAACTTTATATAAAATTAATTTCAAATAATTTCATTACAATTTTTTATTTAAAGTTTTGTTTATTATTTCAATAAAATGGTTTTACATTTTTAATTCAATTTATTTAATTAATTTATTGTAATACTTAATCATTTAATTACGTTCAAGTTGTATTTACTTATTACGATTAGTGCATATATATATATATGGGAATTGAGAGAGAGAGAGAGAGAGAGAGAGATGGCAAGTGAGACATCGTTTTGTGGTAATACTCCTTAGACACAAGATCATCTTACATTCAAACACATCTTTCATCTTTTTCCACATTTAAGAAATATCAAAATTGAAACTTGTCCAACAAGAAAGTACAGCCTCGAGTTTTTTTTAGCCTTTGCTTGACAAACTTGTCCAATAAAATTTATTTGTTTTTAAAACAAACATATCTAAAGGGTATTTTTAGAATAATAAAATTTTAAAAAAGAAATTAAGAATTTGAAAGAAAACAATACAAATATTAAATTGTTTGATTAAATTTATTTGTTTTATAAACAAACATATCTTTAGTTTGGTACAAATTCACCTTGCCGGGAATCAATGATGGTGAAGTTCCTATATGAAAATACATAAAAATGATAAATTATGATGGTAGAAAAAACCCCCAAATTTTCTTGCCAGTTGTAAATCATCCCTTATCTTCTTGTTATTCCCGCCACTTTTAAACTGTGGCTTTGAAAGGTGTTTGAGTGAACTTATAAACTTCTCAAAATATCTTATAAGATATTTAAAAGTTTATAAGATGATTAAAAATATTTGGTAATTTTTTTTAAAAAAAAAGTTTATAAGATCCTAAAATAAAATGTTAGAAACTTATAAACTCTTTTAAAAAAAATAAGGAAACCTTAATTTATTTTTAAAATTTTGACAAACTCTTTTATTTTTAACTATTTTAATTACAAAATTGTCATTATTAACATCTTATAAGTTCCAAAATCATATTTTATCCAAATACTTCAACAACTTATTTTAAAAATAAGATATAACATCTTATAAAATATAAAAGCTTATAAGATATTTAAAATAAACTTGGCCAAACACCTTCTAGTCATCGGTATGTTTGTTGAAAGCTCGAAGTGCACGTGCTTTAGGCCACTCCAACAATATGCCCAATTGAGAAGCTTCATGCCCAACAAGAATCAGCTGAGTCCAACCGCAGATATCAAATAGACTCAACCAGGGTAGTTTTCAAATCCTATTTTCCGCGCAAACCTGCCACCTTTTCTCAGTCCAGCCAACTTTCACTTCCCCCCCTCACGCGGATACTTAATTAGTTAATTTCCAGCAACCCAACTACAGCTGGCATGGCTACCCCCCAACAATATCTATATGTAGAGCCCTGTCTAGCGTCTTCTCACAATAAGCAAAAATGATTTCCTACATTTTTCTCTCTCAGCCAGCCAAAAAAAGAAAAAAGATCTAATGGCAATATTTTCTCAATCCAGGGCCCAGTCTACACTACCAATTATGCTTCTGCTTTCCATTTTCGTGGCTTCTAATTTTGTGACAGCTTGAGCTGACTTCTACAGCGATGCCGAGATCGCTTGGGGCGATGGCCGCGCCAGGATTCTCGAAGGTGGAAAACTTCTCACCTTGTCCCTGGACCAATATTCTGGTTCAGGATTCCAGTCCAAGAATGAGTATTTATTCAGAAGATTCGATTTGCAACTCAAACTTGTCCCTGGAAATTCTGCTGGAACTGTCACCACATTCTTCGTAAGCCTTCCTTAATTCACTAATTAGTTCACTTGCCACTCAATTCTCACCATCATGATTAGTACGATTTAGTGAACTAAATTGTATATATTCCCTTGTGCAGTTGTCGTCTCAAGGAGCGGGACATGATGAAATTGACTTTGAATTTTTGGGAAATTCTTCCGGAGAGCCGTACACTGTCCACACCAATGTTTATGCTCAAGGGAAAGGAGATAAAGAACAGCAGTTCCGTCTCTGGTTCGACCCCACTTCAGCTTTCCACACCTACTCAATCGTCTGGAATACTCAACGAATCATGTATGTGAATTGTATTAATTCTTTATATGTTTCTTGGTAATAAGTACTAAAATGGAAGCTAGCCCTGGACATTAACTGGAACTAAGATTTCTGCCAGATTCCACTTCTTCTTGTATGCTTTCAGATTCTTGGTGGATAATATTCCAATCAGGGTATTCAACAATGATGAAGCAATTGGAACTCCATTCCCAAAGAGCCAGCCCATAAGGGTATATTGCAGCTTGTGGAATGCAGATGATTGGGCAACACAGAGCGGCAGGGTAAAGACTGATTGGACTAAGGCTCCATTTGTGGCCTCTTATAGGAATTTCAACATCAACGGCTGTGTCGCTGGATCATCTGGCGGATCCTGTGGGTCTAAATCAGCAAATTCTTTAAACACTGCAGCTTGGCAAACTCAAGAATTGGATGCCAGCGACAGAAACAGGTTGCGATGGGTCCAGCAAACGTATATGATCTACAATTACTGTTCTGATAAGCAGAGGTTTCCTCAGGGAATTCCTGCTGAATGCAGGCGCTCCAGATTTTGAAGGCCTTCCATTTATGATCCACGACTAAAATTACCAAATACTTTTTCTTTTGTTTTGTTTTTTGATTTTGCTAATTTAGGTTGTTTGTAGGAATTCTCTATTCGTTCATTCTTTATTATAATTGTAATAACAATATAATTATTGTGATTAAAAAAAATTACGAGAATAAATTTCAACTGTGATCAGTCTAATTAATAGATACAATGAACTGTGATCCAATTATGTATGAGTTTAGTCAATTTTGATTAGAACATATACTTGATGATTCAAATATTACTTTTTTTAACATATTTTGTAGCACAACTGAGCAATTTATATAGAATTTGTAAGAATTACAATAGATGTGCACCTAATTGAGAATCATTAAGATCCTCTCTAATTGTAAGTCTTGTAAAATGGACAATAGGAGTATGGGAATTTTCTGAAAATAACTCTTTATATTTAAATCAAAATTCGAGTTTTCTTTTTATTTATTTTTGCTAGAGAGGAACCCCGAAGTTTTGCTGAAAAATTATGAAAGTTGTACTAAAATTAGGGTTTGCAAATGTATTTATATCACAAAATTATCAATAAATGCAGAACTCTATCTCATTTTGGAGTAATTCATTGAAACTAATTATTTCCTGACCTAAAAAATATCTTATAGAACTTTTTAAATAAACTTATTTAAATGTATAACTAAGTTTTCTCTCGTCTTAATGACAAGCTTTTTTATTCTTATCTTCTGATAAGTGGTTCTTCAGTCTAGTCATTTATGGAGCAGGGCATGATTGATCAATGCGCGAGGGTCTCCCTTGAGGAAGAAGAAGGCGGTGTCACGCTTGAAGACCCTGAAGAATATGAACAATTGATACAACCTCAATAATGCATAGTTCGAAGGCTATTGACAACAAAAAATGTTAACTTCGTAGCTTTCAAAAATACAATGGCTGTAGTCTAGCATCCTGTAAAAGGTATAAGCATAAAGGAGTTGAGCCAAATAGTGTATCTATTCCAAATATTTCATAAGGTTGATATGCAGCGTATACTTTCTGGAGGACCTTGGACATTTAACCAACACCTTCTTTTATTGAAACAAATTTACCCGGGAGAACAACCATAATATGTGAGCCTCACGTATGTTAGCATATGGATCCAAATTTATGACCTCCAAATTGCATACCAAATTATGTTGGAAACATCAAGAGATAGCTGAAATAATTAATTTCTCCAGAAACCATATTGATGGGGAAATCACGTTTGAAGAAGCTGTGAAATGGTGTCTCACTAGTTTTTATGGGCTTCCAAAAAGATCACGTAGAAGGGAATCATGGGATTTGTTGATTAGATTCAAGAATTCTTCAAGCCTCCCGTGGTGTTGTATTGGCAACTTTAACGATCTATTAGATGCCTCAAAAAAAAGAGGTCGATGTCCACATCCTTCGTGGTTGTGCAAGGGTTTTAGAGACACAATTGATCTATGCGGGCTAATTGACTTAGGTATTTTTGGTCATCAATTCACTTGGGAAAGAGAAAAGGGGATCGATAATTAGGTTTGAGAGAAGCTTGATACGGCCTTGTATCTTAACAATGCGGAAATTGTTTTGGGAAAGCTCGAGTTTTATGTATTAAGGCTGCTGCGTCAGACCATTATCCTCTGCTTCTTATCCCTACCCAATCAGAATACCAAAGAAGAAAAAACATTTCCAATTAGAGAATTGTTGGATTAGACATGAGAATTGCAAGATAAGGTATTTAAGAGCTAGAGCAGTAATATTGGAAATGATATCAAGAAAAGAATTGAAATTTATGGGAAGGGTTTATTAAGCTAGGGCAGTTAATTTGGTATGCAATTTGGAGATCGTGTTGTAGCATGGAAGGCGGAAATGAAAAAATTTAGAGATAAAGGTGACTCGTGTTCCACAAATCAGTATCTTGTAGCCCAAAAACAATACCTCTTTACCTGTCAACAATAGAAAGACTTTTGAGATCGATGGTCAAACGGTACTGGTTAAGAGATGGTGACTTTAACTCTAGATTTTTTTCATGCAAAAGCCTCTAATAGACAAAGAAGGAATTCTATCAAATTATTGTAGGATGATTATAGGAATTGGAAAGGATGGAATGATGGTTTGGACAAGCTTATTCAAGATTTTTACTTGAAGTTATTCACGTCCCAAGAATGCTCAGATTTGGTGATCTTGAATTGCATTAATCAGAAGGATTCCACAGAACAAAATCAAGAACTGATAGCTAAATTCAGTAGCAAGGAAGTGAGAATAGCAGTGTTCTTCGTGCATCCAGATAAATCTCCTGGTTCGGATGGCATGAACCTTGCATTTTACCAACACTTTTGTGATGTTATTGGTGAGGATGTGTGCAAGGATGATTTATCCTACCTTCGAGAAGGGCATCTACCTCGAGGACTTAATGAGACTTTGATCGCATCAATCCAAAAAAAATCAAGTCCAGAAACTATAGCTGACCTTCGCCCTATTACACTTTGTAATGTACTATATATGATGGTTTTTAAAGTCATTGCAAACCGTATGAAAAGAGTGTAACCGACTATCATATTGCCTTCACAAAGTCCCTTTGTGCTTGGTTGCCTTATATCAGATAATGTGATGATGCTATTGAAATCATGCATTATCTAAAGAGAAAATCGCAGGGGAATACTGAAATGGCTGCTTTGAAGATAGACATGAGCAAGGCATATGACAGTGTGGAATGGCAATTTTTTAGGTGAATTATGGAAAATTTAGGTTCTAACTCTAAATTTATCCGCCCTCTAATAATATGTGTCGAGTCGGTTAGCTAAAATATTATTAATGATTGCCACGAGATTGGACCTATTATTCCTAGCTAGGGTTTTAGCCCCCCTCTCCCTACCTCTTCATCTTATGTGCAGAAGGATTATCGACCATCCTCTCAAAAATGCAAAATCAGGGCAACCTTCATGGTTGTCAAATTGCTTGAAGGTTTCCAATGGTTTCTCATCTCTTCATTGCTGACGACAATATGTTTTCTTCCAAGCATCTATTAAGGAGTGTGAAATTATAAAATATTGTCTTGATGAGTATGAGAAAGCAATCGAACAGCTAGTCAATTTCTAGAAGTCCTTTATCTATTTTAGTGCAACATAGATGATAGACAACGTGCTGACCTTTGTCATAAGCTGAATGTGATGATGCAGGAGGATCACATTTTTACCTTGGCTTGCCGTCCTTGGATAGTATGAGAAAAAAAGGAGATTTTTAGATTCATTAAAGAAAACATTTGGAATAAACTCCAGGGGTGGAACAAGAAGTTTCTTTCCACAGCAGGTAAAGAAATTCTCTTAAAAGCAGTTACTCAGTCTATATCTAATTATGCCATAAGTGTTTTTCTCCTTCCTAAAGGTCAATGTGAGGAGTTGGAGTTGGAACGCATGATGAATGCATTCTAGTGGAGAAGTAATTATTCTGGCTATAACAAACTGAAAGGGATCAATTGGATGAATTAGGAAAAATTATGTAGACCAAAATATGATGGTGGTCTTGGGTTCAAGAGATTGAGAGAATTTAATTTGGCTCTTATTAGCAAGCAAGGTTGGAGAATGCTGACAAAACAGGACACACTGGCATCTCAAATATTCCAAGCAATGTATTTCCCAAGTAAACCATTCCTCCAAGCAAAACTTGGGAGTAAACCAAGCTACTTATGGAGGAGCATTCTTGCAACTCAATACATTATTAGAAGGGGCTGCTTCATTAGAGTAGGAAATATATAGAGTGTCCCAATTTGACATGATCCTTGGTTACTGGATGTGCAGAATCCTTATAGCTTAGTCCAAAACTTGCAAACAAGATAATATATGTTCTCATGGACCAGATCAACCCAACTGGAACCACAAGATAATACTTTCTATGTTCAATGACCAAGATGCCAATTTTTTTCTCGACATTCCCCTATGTAATAAATGGGCATATGATGTGTGGTTGTGGAAGTGCGATCCAAAAGGGAATTATTCTATTAAAAGTTGCTATAAAATGCTTATGACAAGGAGTTCGAGTCCTTCTAATCAGTCATTCTCTAATATCTAGAAAAAGATTTGGATTAGTGAGGTTCCTCCAAAGGTTTGAAATTTGATTTGGCGGGCTTGTAGTGGCTGCCTCTCAACAAAAGACCAATTATTGATATAAAAAGGTAGAGGTTGATGCCTCTTATGTGCTCTATGGAGATAGGCTGGAAACAATAGAGCATATTCTTGTTAGTTGTACTTTTGCAAAGAAAGTTTGGACACATTCTCAGCTTATCGACCTTTCATTACTTAACAATGTTGTTTCAATCAAGTCATGGCTTGATGAGCCTTAAACTGGAATAAGCAATGAAGACGGTAGGAAAGTCTTTATGATCCTTTGGAGCATCTAGGGAAACATAAACCAAGTAGTGTGGAATGTGAAATTCAGAGTGGCTAACCAAGTTCATTTTCTTGCCATTTCAGCACTACCGCAGTGGAGTGATGCCTAACATAGAAAGAATCAAGCTAATGATAGCAAGGACAGAGAAGAGATTTCTCAATGAAAAGTGCCACCCAAAGATTAGATGAAATGCAACATATTGATGCAACTAGTCAAACCAGTAGTCAGGTGTATGAGGTAGGTTGGATATTAAGACATGAAAGTGGATGTTTTTGTGCAACAGCTAGCATACTCCATCAAGGAATTGCTACTACAATCTAGCTAAAGTTATTTCACTTAAGGAGGTCCTTAGCTAGATCAAGAGTGAGCAATTACATAATGTTATTTTTAAATCAGATGCTCAAACGGTGGTGAATGCAATGCTCCATGAAGCTATAGACCTATCCTATTTTGGATCAGTGATTCTTGATTGTAAAAACCTCTTGGCTAAATTACAAATTGTAAGGTTTGCTTTGTGAGGATGTGCAACGAATCAAGCAACCTACTCTGTGGAGAATCCTCAATGATATTCTTTCGACCTGATCTAAACTCAGTCGCCTTTTCCCCATTACTGATATGGCTTGCCTGCTATGCAACCTAGATGAGGAAATTTTGGAGCATCTTTTCCTCAAGTGCCCTTTGACAAAGTTCATGTTCTTCAGTTCTAAATGAAGCTTCAGACTTGATTCGTTTGCTAACGAATCTATTTTGCAATGGATTAAAAGTTTAACTAAACTAAATCTAGGTCTCATTCCTTTAGCTAATGAATCTGCTGAATTCCTTAACTTCTCGGTTGTGGCCATGCTTGCTATTTGGCAATTCAAGAATGATTTGATCCGTGGTCATTTTTCTTTTCATCATTTATTCTTGAAGCTGGTCTGTCATGATATTGATACTCATTGGAATGCTCAGAAGTCAAAAAACCAGGAATTGCTCACCAAAATTCACTATGTTCACTAGAAGTCCCCACAATCAGGGTGGACCAAGACCAACGTGGATGCGTCCTTTTCGGATGGCCCCGCATATGTGGCAGTGTTGCTGCGCAATTCTAGCGGATCGACCCTTTGTGCTTACATAGTGAAAAGGTGGTGCTTGGATCCCACTCAAGCTGAAGCATTTGCCCTATTGGAAGCTACAAAGATCTTGGATGCTCTTAAAATTCAACAAGCTTTGTTGGAATCTGACTCTGCTAATGCGATTTCTATTATCAACAACCAAGTAGATTTTCCAGAATGGTCTGTGAAACCATTTACCTTAAAAATTTGAGCAGTTTGGGCTAAATGGAATAGATGGAAATTCAGATTCTATCCTAGACTAGTCAATGTTGCTGCTCATAATTTGGCAGCTTGGGCTAAATCTTGTGATGCTGTTGGATTTTGTAATGTAAATGATATTTCTATCTTGATATTTTGTAATGGGGGCTTTCCCCTTATTGACTCTTTTGGCAATGAATGATAATTACTATTTATCCAAAAAAAAAAAAAAGCAACTTATTCTATTGCTAGGGCGGCTGTTTCTATATAAAATCAAATTGTAGGAAGACTTTTCTTCTCATTTTTTTTAGTGTAATTGCAAATGACATGGAATAAAATCGACACTCTTTATGTTAAAAAAAACACATATTTTCTTTCCTAAGCCACTTTCTTAACTGTCAACAAATTCCTAAAACTATTCAAAATTTGGGCTCGATAACCTATCTCGATCTCTCAACCCACCAACTTAAAACAAAGCCCATCTTGGGTCAACTTCAATAGCTTGGCCCATTCGAGTTCTTTTAGCAATTCTACTTACTTAAGTGCTTTGGGGGGAATTCTCTTTCAATGCCCATGTTTTATTCCATTGGG
>JACGDI010005586.1:1068393-1092624 GCA_014898725.1 Jacaranda copaia
ATCTCACCTGAATCACTCAATCTATCATTTTAAGAAGATATTTGATTTCAAATCCCGATCTAAACAAAAGTACACCAAGCTAATGTGCCTTAGATGATCCACATCTTAGGATCAGACATCATGAGCACATTAAACTATTCATGTAATTTAGAGCCATTACAATCCAGACACAATGATGCAATTATCAAGGGTGTGCTCTATCATTAAGCTAATAACCCATCATACGAACCCTCACTGAGGGACCGCTATGACAAAAGCGAGAGACTGGTCCATCTCAAATCCAATTGAACACTTCATCATCCTATAAATAGAAGTATTTAAAACTCCCTTTTGCAATCGAGATGGATGCCATAGGAATAAACATATTTAACAATCGCACATGCTGAAAGCTGGAGTCCATCATCAGCAATTCCTAATACCCAGTACTAGCACCATTGCACAAGAAACCACTCCATATTCAATAAATTGAGCCCCCGACATGATTCAGCAAATTGCCTGATGCATTTTTCAAGGATATAAAAGAAATATCCAGTAAGAATCATGCGTGTTGTTGATGTCTTATTATATGCAGCAGCCAAGACAAATTGCTACTTTCTCTCTCCTTAAACTGCCAGTATTTACAAATTAATGAATATTTGAAAGTATTGATGACGATCCCAAGAAGCATGTTCCTACCAAGTGGGAATGCACATCTTAAGTGAAGTCTATTCCTTCATGCAGGAACACTGCTGGTAATATTAAAAAAATAACCGCCAGGGATATGTCACATTAAGATTTCATGTGAGCTCCAGCCTCCAGGCCCCATTAACATCGCTGAGCAATTACAACATCTAATTCCACAATATGTTTCTGCACCTGAGTGAATCTGGACTTAATAGATACGAAAATTATGCAACTAGAGGAAGAAACAATGTGAAGTTCAAACTACTGAACACTTAAAATGGCCAAAACCTCCAAATTAAAATGTAGTTTCAAATGAATCCCATTATAGGAATTGTTCATATGATACAGTAATCATGTGCATCACGGACCAATGGCTTCATTCCCTACATCAATAATGAAATATTTGCCAATCTACATCTTTCACTAAAGAGCCAAATTATTCATATGTACTTGTTGAATAGCTCCAAATCTCTTTTGTAAGCAGTGCGGCCATACCTGGACAAAGAGGTTGAAAATAAGAAGCGCCTTAGCAATAGTTGAGTAACTTGTTATTAATCAGTCAAAGACTAAGCATTGATAAGTTGATATATGCTTCAACAATAAATTACCTGCATAACCAAGTAGAACACTCACACATCAAAACAAGCAAATCCAACCTAATATGAATTTATTATAATATTTATAAGCATAAAAAATCGAAAATTTATGTTGAATATTCATGCAAAATTTATAGTATAATGAAAAGTTAGAATCACCAATATAGGCATTGATATGAACAATCTTTATATGGATCAAGTTATCAGTCACCCAATAATATTATTCCCATTTTTCTAACATGTTCATATATGAAAATGTTGTGCAACTAGTATGCTACAAAGGCAAGAAAATATCTGGCAGGATGCAGTTGCTATGCATCCCTGCTATCCAAAGTGTACCATTGTAAGTGAGTTATATTAAACAAAAAAAAAGCAGGAATTCAAGATATATTAAAAAAAGAGGAATTCATCTTGAAATATTAGTGTATTGCCATTTCCATTAACACAGTATTTAGCGCAGAAAAAAGGAAACAAGGTTGAGGGCAAACTATTATGTCCTTGTCGGTGTTTTCTCACTTTTAGAACCCAAGTATTTTGCTGTCCTCATATTAATTTCTGAATAGCCCATATTTTCCTTTGAGTATAATGTCTTTATCAATGTATGGGATATTCCATGGAGCTTGAACTATTGGCAAAGGCAAAATTTATCACCTTCTTTCATTAATAGTTGCTCCTATATTGATCATTTCTTTTAGTAGAAAATTTTCAAGTTCCCCTGTCATTCAGACCCCAAAACTCTGAGCATTTCATGTCTTGTAAAGGAATGTGGGCAACCCTGACCATGTGAAACAAAGACTCAAGAGATTTTGATGGGCAATTGAATCATCAATGTTTCTTCAAGCTTATAGGACCAAGATGATGCCACACACCTATCCCATTCTTGTCGTCATGAAAAATAGCAATAAAGACAATTAGTTGATTCTGAATAAACAACATAATATATATATATATATATATATATTGGTCTGAAATTACATAACTTTCAATTGGTAACATTTATCCACTTAGATCAATATTTTTTCTAGGAGTAACTTAACAAAGAACATTGTGCACGCAAATGGAAGAACAGAAAAGGAATCATAGCTGCTTTAATGAAGTTTTAACTTTTATCATACATCTTAGCTAAATGTAGGTGTACATAGATCAATGTGTCTTCATTTTTTATGCCAAATTAAAATAATATCATTTAAATGAAGAGCCAGCACTGAATAACAAAATCTAAGACACTCGTGATTCCCCAGTGTTTCAAGATTTCAACATTGGCTGCTGATCTCAAATCTTTGCATTTGAATGTTGATTGCGCTACATTAACAATCGTCACCATTGTCAAGACTTGAAGACATCTTTGTCTGCGGCTAAGCTGGACTTAATTAACAGGGAAAGATGAAACTTTTTATCTCTGACTAGAAAAATTTGATTTAGAGATTTTTATTGAAATGCCTAACTTTGGCTTTTGCTTTTAACTGTGTTAAAAAGAATAATCATACAAACTTTGATCCGTCCCACATAGCAAATTCTCGAAATTCACATGCACACCAAAAGTTGTAATCATGTATGGATCTATAGACATGGAAAAGCATTTTTATTAACAAAATCAGCACATTTTACTGTATAAAATTTCATTTCCATAAAAGAAAGAAATGGGATCTTATGCAATTCCATTTACCATAAAAGCAAGAAATGAGATCTTAAGCAATTTCATTAACCACAAATGCTTAAGTTAAACATACTGCACAATCCATCTTCCAAGACTTAAAATGTAAAAAAGAAGACAGAAAATACAGAAGAAAATTTCTATTTTTATCAATACAACTGCACCAATTGTGTAGTTAGGAAATGCTCCTAATCACTGCATACAAAGGGGAAGAAACAAACAAACAACCAAGCAAAAGAAGTAAATAAAAATCAAAACAGTCACAAAATAAACTGTGGGCAGGTCAAAATCCTGCTTTCTACATGAATAAGGTAAAATCTATGTTTCCATAAAACTATCACAAGATTATCAAGAACCCACTAACAAGCTAAACCAAAATAATAAACAAACACATAACAATAAATCCTGAACTTTGCAAAAACCATACCTTTGGAGGGTAAGCCCCATGTTCCTAGAAAAGGTAGTCCAACACATGATGCCACGGCCTTGAGCCAAAACTTGTGTTCAAAAAATCCCAGATTCCTGAAGGGGTGTTTCATGTTTGGTTTCCACAGAGTAACGTAGACAGAAAAGGAGGGAAAAGTGCAGCGGTATAGGAAGCAATAATTTATTTTATTTATTTTTTTTCAAAAGGATTTTACGAGTGAGACAGACTCTTTATACAATTTGTTTTTTCTTTTCTTTGAGTAACGGATAGTTCCAGCCAAACAGTGCTTACTTATTGACACTCACTCGTATCTGAAGTGTAACTGGGAGAAGTGTGCCCCGCAAGCGTGGGTTCAGATTACACAAATCACGAGGAAGAGGGAGAGGAAGGGAAAAGGTAAAATCAATATTTTCAAAATCGGATTGAATAATAAATCGACGACCTTATTAGTTATTGATTCAATTGGTTTAATCGGTTCGACCACTCACATCATTATATTTAATTTTATAAATATATATAATATTTTAATATTATAAAAAAATAAAACCTTCAATTGATATAAAAAGAATATTATTTGAAAAAAACTTCAACTTGCTTAATTTTAAGTACATTTTTTTAGAAAATAATACTATTTCACAATTTATCAACTATAAATAAATAAAACATAATATTTCATATTGATTTAAGTAATTATTTGTTTTTTATTCAATTTAAAGTGAAAACACATTCTTCTACACTAAATATTCAACATAATTTAAGAGAGATTAAACAAAATAAAGTAACAAATTAAATATAAGCATTCACATATAACTACCACTTCATTAAATTTCAAAAAAATAAATTCATCTTTTAAAAAATTATATTTTCAAAATCTTTAATCATCATTTTTAACTCATAATTTTTCTCTTTTTTTTCACTTTTTTTTTCTTCTTAAAAAAATGTAAAATTTAAAAAAAAAAAAAAGTGAACTGGTTCGGTTTTGACCAATTCAACCAGTTCTTAACCGATTTTGACCGATTTTGAACTCTACTGAGTTTTATACTTTAATCAGATCGAATTGACCACCGATCACAGATCCAACCAATCCAATCCGGTCCGATCCAATTTTTAAAATATGGGGTAAAATATGAACAAAAGGAAGAGGTTAAAACTGCGTGAAAGGTCAAAAATTCCTGTGTCGTTAAAAATAGACATCCACCCCCGGCCTCTGCCCTCTTGTTTTTACCACTGTCTTTTTCTTTGCACTTTTGTTTCCCAGGTGTCATCATCAAGTTTTTTTTTCTATTTTTTGTTTAAACTTAATGTTGGAACTCAATAATTTATGCCTCATTCCTTCTCAATCTTAAATTTATTTTCACTCATTTTTATTATCTTAAATAAATTATCAATAACTTCTTATTACTTTTACTACAATTTTAATTTTTAATCCAAATATTTTTTTTAATAATTAATATATTTTCTTCTAAAAATTTGTGCTCTCTCTCTCTCTTCATTATTATTATTATTATCTGTCTCGACTTACAATATATTAAACTTTATACGATTATTACTTTTCAAACAACCTATAAAAAGAGAGAATTAATTTTCTACTCATATTTTTAAATTTTGAAAATACTGAAAATAAAAACTGAAAACGAAGACTTAACCAAATGGCCCCTGTTGTTCATCATTTAAGGAAAATAAATAAATTATGGAGTGATTATAGTTGTTTTAGAAGCTCCAATATCAACTTTTTTAGCTTTTGTTGAGTATTTACGACTTTTCTTTTAAATATTTACATATTCAAATGAATGCATATAAAATAAAATTATTTTTTTTATTAATAATTGATAGAGTATTAGCATGCCATTAATTGAATATCCAGCTATGTACAGCTTGATCATCTTTTTTTTAACAAATTTTTGATATAGCATACATAAGGAATCTTTAAAAATATATATCTAAAATAAATGTATGGAATGCAAACATCCATATTTCTCCTTAAATAAGATTCCTATAGTTGCTCTATCATTAGCCAGGCTTGGTTCATGTGATGGCTAAGATCAAGTTACAATTTACAATTTTCATTAAAAAATAAAAAGCGAAAGAATGGCTGCCACCTCATTATCCTCTATTTCTTCTAATTCTTTTCTTTTTCAAACTAGCTAAATTCTTGGGCCTTTTACAGCCCATTTATTTGTGTTTTTCATTTCCATTATTTATTTTCATTATTTTCAAATTTTAAAATAATAGTTAGAAAAATAGTTTGATAATAAGCTTATATTTGGATATATTTAGTAAGTTTTACGTGGAAAAAAATAATAATCAATATATTTGTTTTGGGGGGAGGGGGATGGAGAGAGAATAAATATAAGTCATTAAAGAATGTGATTTGAGATAAAAAATGAATTTCTTTGATAAAAATATGAAAAAATTGATAATGATTCATTCAATACTAAAAAAATCTTTAAAAAAAATTGAAAACAAAACTAAACAAGTTGTCAGTCTCAGCAGAGGCAGACCACGGGAATTGACTTTGCGTTGATTTAGGATGAAAGTTTAATCCGATTTATAGGCGAGAGTTGATGTAACAAAAAAATAAATAAATAAAGTGAAACTAATAAATTATCTTTGGAAATCGAATCATTCTAATTGGTAAGTTTGAAAAGTAGTCCTATGGAATATTAGGATATGATTTTTATTAGATTTTATTATGCATTTATTATGTATTTTGAGAAAATAAATTATTGAAGAATTATTATAAGAAAAAAATAAATTAGTAACAAAATAGTAAATGACAATACAAAAATTGTCACTAATTATATATATTAGATGACAAAAGATTTAATTTTATCACCTTAATGAATTTTACAAACTGAATAGTAACAAAAATGGTGTTAAAATTATCACCATAAATAATTAATGACACATTTGTAGTGACAATAAAATTTTGTCGCAAATTATAGTTATAATTTTTATTATCATTAAATTATCACTATATTGGTGTCACTAATTGTTAATGGTGACAACTTCAAACATTCCTAAAAATTTCATCCTTTTTCCATCATTTTCTTGCACAATTTAAATGCCCAAAAAGCCCCTCATTTTCTCACCTATTAACCAAAAATCCATTTAATTTTGCATTCTCCAAGGCACAACCATCCGATCCTCCACTTCTCTCTCCTCTAATATGAAATTTAAAAATAGCAATATTATTATTATTATTATGCCAGGTGGCCTGTGGCCCGGTGGCATAAGTCTCCCACATAATGTGAGAGATTAGGAATTCGAATCCTAACAGACTCCTAATATGCGTGTGTGTGTATAAATAAAAAATTATTATTATTATTATTATTATTATTATTATTATTATTATTATTATTATTATTAAATAACAAAAATATCAATATACAAACAAATCCATAAAATATTATAATATACAGCCCACTTAATAATTTAATCAATTATTACAAACTTACAACATAATTATATCCATTCACTACATATATATACATAATATTTTTTATTATTATTTTTACAATTAAAATAATCATTAATATCAAATTTCACCCCCCCAAATATCACACAAAACCATTGATTTGACATCAACAATATAAAATATCTACTTCAAAACATATCAAAACTCCCAAAATTTATTTTTTAACTATTCTCAAAATCATAACCAAACATCAATTATATTCCCCAATTTTCATTTCACATTATCCCACAATTCTTTCATTATTCATTCTTTCAAAACGTACAATAAACACATAATAAAACCAAAGTTTAATTGCATTAAACCCCCCAACCTATGGCCCTTATTGCACATTGCTCCCTAAGCATTGTTGATGTGCAATTTCACCCTCTAAACTAATTAAAATGTGCAATTTTACCCCATAAATTAATGAAAATGTTCAAAAATACCACATTTTGCACTATTCTAACGGAATCTAAGAAGAATATTCTGTTGCTTTCAATCCACATGTCTAATGTTTATTGGTTACATTCTACTGGAATAGTACAAATATAGTGTTGGTGAATATTTTCATTAGTTAAGGAGGTGAAATTGCACATCAACAATAGTTAGAGGCAATGTGCAATGAGGGCCATAGATTGGGGGGATTTAATGCAATTATCTCTAAAATAAAACATAAAACATATCCAAACACTACCTGTATTTTTTTTATAGTGAATGTGAGTTATTTTTTAGTATGTTTGTTTATGTTTTGGCAGAGATATTTTTTATTGTAACAGTCAAATCAATATTTTTTTTTGTTGGATTTTTGGGGTAAAAATGGAATTCAGTGATTTTTTTAATGTTAGAATAATAATATATATATATAATATATATGCACGTATATATTAAAGAATATGTATTTTAGAGAGAAAATAAAGATATATTTAATTACATTTTTCTAATACAATATTATTTTGGGAAAATATAACCAAACAAAGCCTATATTTTTCAACGTATTTATAATTACAATCCAAATATCTATCGATGTTTAGAGAATAAAATAAGTTGTTTACGTATTTATAATTACAATCCAAATATCTATCGATGTTTAGAGAATAAAATAAGTTGTTTGAAGTTCTAACAGAAATCAATAAAGAGATCGGAAGTGGGTGTCATTAAACAAAATTAAAGTCTCACCACAAAAAACGATTTTCTAAAGTGAAAATGTCTTCAAGTAATTATAAAAATGTATATAACAAAATAACTAAGGCCTTGTTTGCTTATGAATCGGAGCTTTTTGTCAAAATAATTTTTGAAAAGTGGGATTAGGAAATGTGATGATTGTTTATTTGTATTTGGGATATAATAAGGTTGAAAGTTGTTTTCAATGATTTGGATAGTGTTTGAATTAGTTCGACTAGAGAGGTCAAATGATCCGACAGTGATGTTTTTCTTAAACTAAGATTTGTAACCAAAAGCAAACGTCAAATTAGCCGAGGTGCTCCCGATTAAGGCACTCCGATGCTCAAGTTACTACTGGTCGAATGAGATAATCGAGTAGTAGAGTAAAAGCGTATAGTGTATACGGCATACCTAGAGAATAGCTGGTAATAGGGTATTTATAGCCTTTTCCTAATGAATAGTATGTCTAAAATGCTCTTATCAAGTATAGAGGGCTCTTGTCCTTGCTTAGGAGTTGTTGGTCATTTTCAATCCCGATACTATTTTAGGTGGCATAATTTCTTACTTTTCAGGGTAAATAGTACTTTGGGGGTGCGCTTTCCTGACAAAGTTGGTGGCAGAAGCTGTATTAGGGTGGCATACGCTATTAATGTGGAGGTATGCTACCTGTCAGAACATTAAATGCGGCAAGAATATGAGTCGGCGCTGTAGTAAGCACTTTGGTCGACTATCGTTAACCAAATAATGTGGTCGACTAGAAGAATAGCTGAATGGACTGGGTAGTTTTAAGCCTCTTGTTGGGTGCAGTCGAGAACTATTCACTCCACTGGGCGATTGTGGTCAAGTGACCCAGCCTTATTCGGTCCAAAAATGTCATTGGGCTTTGAATGTCAAGTAGGCCTGAAAATCCTCTCTGGAGTTGATAGCTTGTTAGGTTAGGCCTATTGGGCTATCCCCACTCGTGATTCTAATCAAGCTTATCGACGGGAAGGAGTAGGGAGTAAATAACTGAATGATTGTTATGCAAATTCAACCAGGGTTTTTAAACTGTCAACCAAGAATTTTGAATTCTCAATCGGGGTTTTGCGCATTTAATGCGTCAGTTACATTATGGTATACGAAGCGCCAGGAGGCGGCTATGCAATTATTACTGCCGCTTGGGTTCCTATTTCCAAATGCCTATAAATAGGCAGGGTAGAAAATTTATTTTTCACTTTTACTGAATCTTGTCTGGTCGAGTTCTTGCATTCAGAACCCCTTACCCTTTCTGTATTTTACAGTTTTCAAGCAATCAACTGTAAGTTCCTCTCCAAGTTTCTATTTTCCTTCATTTGCTTTGTAAAGATGTCAAGTACATTGATAGCGAGGACATTAAATCCCAAAGTGTACACTTCCAGGGGAGGTTGGTGGTGAGAGTGCGCTTGAGAGCACATCTAAGAGTACCTCTGATAGTTCGTCAAGCGATAGCTCAACTTCCAGCAGTTCAAGTGCTAAGAGGGCTAATTCTAGGGGCGATGCTGACCCACGTGAAGTGCCAACATCACATGGTCGATTGTTTATCCCAGACCACTACAATGAGATAGTCTCCAAAATCTCCTCCACTAACCTAGTTTGAATTAGGAAAATATACCATATTCCAGAGGAATATGAACTCTTAGAGCCTGGGCCCTGGGGTAGGATGCATCAACCTTCTAGAGGGTGTATAACAGTGATCGAGAAGGGATTTAGGTGTGGCCTTGGGTTTCCTCTAGCACCCGTCGACCTCCTGGGGGGCTCCGAGAGTTATATAACATAACTGCTACCCAACTGCCTCACCACCACATATAGTTTTGTTATACTAATGCATTTGTTTGGTCAGCCAGCTTCTTTTGCCAATTTTTCTAACTTTTTCCATCTACCCATGTCCCGAAAGTCGAGTAGCACTGAAAAGTCTGGGTTCTATTACCTGACGGTGCACTCGCATCAAAAATTCTTGGTAGCCCCCTCCTCATCATATTGCTAAGAGTGGGAAAAACATTATCTATATGTTCGATGGCCTGGTAATGTTAACATTCCTAGAGGGTGGTGGAGGGGGCACCTCGAAATGTCAAGGAACCAAACATCGAGCTAGCCCAACACTTTCATTCAGGACTTGGTCGAGTTTGGGTAGATTAGGCCTCGGTTCTAACCGAGGCAAGAGATGTCTGGTGTTGACTGGCCTATCATTGGCCGAGCTTAACTTGCCCATGGGCGATCGGCTAAGTAGAAATCTTTGTCGATTATGATAGTTATGAATTTCAATCTTTCTACTTAATTCTAATCATTTTTTTTCCTTTATTAGCAGATTGAGAAGAAGTTATGGCTCATAGTTAATGAGAGGCTTTGGCTAAGGCCCAAAGAAATGACAAACGCCATCGAACGGCTGTTCGATGAGATATACTTATGGCAGAGCTGGCACTCTCAATCACCGCCTTAGTCATGCCACAAATCAAGCAGGCACCTTAACCTATTCGATTAGCAGAGGATGTCCACAGCAGCCCCACTAGTTGGAGTAAAAGATAAATGACCGAGCAAGGAGACCTGATGCCTAAGAGGACAACGGGTGGGAAAGGCAAGCAAAAAGCAGTCATCGACTATGACTTGTTCAACAAGCATAGTGATGGGGTTTTGTGCCAAATTCCTAAGCTACTGTCACCCCAATTTAGACCTGACACCACCATGAAAATGAAAAATTCTAACTCCATTATAGCATCGGGGACGACGAGCGCTGATGCACTCAAGTATATAGTGGCCAGGCTCTTTGTTGCCAACCAATAAAGATTCATAGGCCTGAGCCAAGTCAGCGCACTTAGGGCTCTAGCCTACCATTGCAGCACAGTGAGTGTGAGGTCGATTGTTTTCTCATCAAGTTCTGCTTTCAGCCAGTTATATTGTTTATTGATAATCTCTATTTCAAGTGAGCCAACTTGGTACCACTTTTACCGTCGATTGGAGTTGGCTCTGGCAGACCGCGAGGAGTTGTGGAAGGGAAAGGAGTTAGAGACTCTGAAGGTTCAGTTCAAGTCCTCCCAACTCCAAGTAGACCAACTAACTAAGGAGGTGGCCGACCTCCGGGAAAAGCTCAATACGAAAGACCAATAGCGGGTTGAGGCTGTGTAAGAGAGGAGTCAAATGGATTCCGTGCTGAAGAAAGCTCACTTGGATATGCGAGTAAGCTACCCCTTTAGTCGATCAATCGGCCGTGCTACTGCACTCGAATAGGCTCGAGCGGCATTCTCATGACAGCTCCCCATAATATGATAGGAGGTAGTGGAACAATTTATGCTGAGCACGGCCTTCCAAAATGCGAGCATAGTTCTGTCGATCAATAATGCTCGTAGCATGTTTGAAAAGGCAGTGAAGTAGCTTAAGTACTTAGACTATGCTTTTTAGGCAAAAGATAAAGATAGAATAAGCCCTGCCCTAGACGAAAAGTTGTAACCTTACCCAGAATTTGAAGAGGCTGCGGTCGATAAAGGTAGGGAAAGGGATACTGCGATAAATGTTCCCATCGAGCCCATAACCAAAGCCCAATAGAAATAGACTGAGGTCAGGGCTAATTTAGCTAATCTAGCAAGTGAGTTCGCCTTTGCAGAGGACCTTGTCTTCCAACTCAGGCATGGGTAGGTCGACGTCGCACAATACGTGCTGCGCTCAACTGATTTCATGGGCTTCATGGCAGGGCCCTCGCAACCAGCTCAAGCTATTCTACAACTTGTATCCACAATGTCGGAGCTTAACTAAGACTCACAAGAGGGTGCCTAGGCCGGTCTATCTAAAGGTGCTGGGTCGAGCCAAAATTGAGCTTCCAATCTCTCTTTTTTATCGTTGTTGTTGTTGTTGTTTTATGAAGGTTATCTTGTTGTAATGAGAACTCATATTAATAAAATATTGCTTTGATAGCTTTCTTGTCGAATGAAATTGAATGAAATCAATTTCATAGCTCTCTTGTCGAATGCAACTATGTTGTCGCAATTGTATGGTCGATAAGTTGAGAACTATGTTAGTTAACAAGAAAACCCAACAATTTTATCATCAATTTAGGTTACTATTGAGAGATATACATGGTCTTGTTGAAGCACTTTAACTTTATTGTCAATTTTCATTACTCGAGTTTGAGGTGTTTTAACTTTACAATTTTGCGCTAACTTATTGATAGACTACTAGGCCGATTGCATAGTCTAGGCTAAAAAGCCTTAAGTTGGCAGCATATAGCTGCTTTTGAGTCGACTATGGGGTCGACTTGGAACTTGGACTTGGAGCTTTAAATCGGCAGTTGGAAGCTGCTTATGGGTCAACTACGGGGTCAACTTGAACTCGATTTGGCAGCATGAAACTACTTTTGGGTCAACTACGAGGCTGACTTGAAACTTGATTTGGCAGTGTAAAGCTTCTTTTGAGTCAACTATAGGGTCGACTTGGAACTTGGAATTGTGCAAGGTAGATGCAGCCATGATAATACAAGCAAATGATAGGAATAGTGCTGGAACTTTATTTATATCATAGAATACAAAGATGACTACAATGTGCTCTTAGATATAGAATTTTTTCAAGTTGATGGCATTCCATGGATGAGAAAGCTCATTCCCATCGACATTAGCAAGTCAATAAACATTATGCTTTGATACTTTCACAAATGTATAGGGTCCCTCTTATTTCAGGTTGAGTTCACCAACATTCTTGGACACTTCCACCTTTTTAAGAACGAGATCTCTGTCCTTAAAATGACACAGTTTAATCCATTTATTATAGTTGTTTGCCATCTTTGATTTGTAGCATTGTATGGTGTTGTAGGCTTCTTGCCTTCATTCATCGATAGTCTCGAGGTCGAGCTTTCTTTTTGATGTGTTCCTGAGTAGGTGGAAGTAAATCACTCGAGTTGTATGCTGTATGAATTCTAAGGGGATGACTGCCTCGGACCTATGAACCAAGCTATAAGGACTGTGACCTATGGCTATGTGGGGGTTATCCTGTATACCCATAACACTCTTGGGAGGTCATCTGCCCAACTCGACCCAATATCTTATATTCTGGCTTTCAAATGGTTGAGAATTGTCCTGTTTGTCACCTATATCAGGCCGTTTGATTGAGGGTTACCCATTGAAGTAAAATGTTAGGTGATTCCCAAGGCCTCGCACCAACTTCTGGCATTTCTGCTCTAGAACTAGGTCCCATTGTCTGAAATAAGGATCTTAGGTAAGCCAAAACAATAGATAATATTTTTTCAGATGAAACTTTTGATGGCCGCGTTGGTTATCTTTGGGACAACTTTAGCCTTACCTTATTTGGTGAAATACTCGATCGCCATAATTATAAACTTTTGCTGACCTATTAACCTTGGCAATGAGCCCAAAATGTCGATCCCTCACTGGTCGAATAGCCAAAAAATCTGAATATTGACCATGGACGTGGTGGGTTGATACGGGAGGTTGGAATGAACTTGGCATGATGGACATTTTTGAGCGAAATCAACAACGTCTTTCAGTAGCGTCAGTCAAAAGTATCCATACCTGATGATTTTATGAGTGAGGGATCTTCTCCCCCCCTCCCCCCCAAATAGTTCCCACACATGCCTACTTGGACAGCCTACAATACTTCATAAGCTTAGTCAAGATCCAGGCACTTTAAGGGTGGTCCAGAGATCGACCTCTTATACAGTTGGCCATGCTCATCAAGCACGAACTTGGCAGCTTGTCCTCGAAGGCGACAAGCCTCATTTTTATCTTCAGAAACTGTACCCTACCTCAAGTAAAGTTTTAATGGATCTTACTATGAAAGAACTGTCTTCTTGATACTCCCCACCAAGTTCTCCTCAACTGGGCCGATCGATGGCTCATCAGTGATGAGAAAAGTTATCTACTTGTCACTTGTGCCTTTGGTCAAGCTAGTAAATTTGGATAGGGCATCTGCATGCTCATTCTCAAATCGAAGTACCTGACTGAGGGAAAACTTTTTGAATGATTGTTGTAATTTTCTAACCTACACCAGGTACCAACTCATTGTTGAATCTTTAGCCTTAAAATTTCCAAGACCTGTTCTGCTACCAATGAGGAGTCCATGATTGCAGCCAGGTGATCAACACCTCGATCAAGTACCATCTTCATTCTAGTAAGAAAGGCCTTGTATTCCGCCTCATTATTAGTAACTATGTAGTCGAGTTTGATCATAAAATCATACTCCTCCACTGTCGGGGAACGGAGAGCCACACATGCTCCCTCACCTAAAGTGGTCGATGATCCATCAATGTGCAAAGTCCACTCGATGGGGGCTTCGTTGCTGTTTTTTGGCAGGTCGACTCATTTGGCGATGAAGTCTACCAAGACCTGCACTTTAATGGCTGTTCTTGGCTGGAAAGTGATATCAAATTCTTCTAATTCAATGGCCTATTTCATTAATCTCCCAGATGTGTCTAGCTTCGATAGCACTTGCTTCAACAGCTGATTGGTCAACACTATCATGACGTGAGACTGGAAATATGGATACAGCTTTAGCGTTGCAATAACTAGTGCCAAGGTAAATTTTTCAATCTCCAAGTAGTTATGCTCTGGTCCTTAGATAGACTTACTGCAATAGTAAACTAGTGATGACTTTATCTCTGGTCTAGACTAAGACTGAGCTGATCGATACTTCTGAGATAGCTAAGTACATGTTAAGTATCTCTCCAAGTTCAGGTTTTACGAGCATTGAGGGTGAGGACAAATACTGTTTTAATTCGACCAATGCACAATCACATCATTCGTTCCACTAGAAACCCAACTTCTTGGCATTTTTTAGAAATTTGAAGAAAAGTAGGCTCTTGTCAGCTAATCAGGTAATAAATCTCCCAAGAGCAACAATCCTTCTGACCAACCACTATACATCTCTGACTGTTCGAGAGGGAGCAATGTCCAATACAGCTTGAATTTTCTATGAATTGGACTTAATACCCCGTTAACTAACCATATAACCCAAGACTTTTTCTCCTCGAACCCCAAACGTACACTTGTTTAGATTTAGGTTTAGACCAAATGCTCTCAATATTACAAAAATGTGATTGATGTCGAGCAAATGGTCCTGGGCCTTTTCTGTCATTACGATCACATCATCAACATACACTTCTATAGACTTACCTATTTCATTTTTGAACATAAAGTTGACCAGTGTTTGGTAGGTTTCCCCAACATTTTTAAGTCCAAAGGGCATGATCAAAAAGCAATAAACTCCATTAGAAACCATAAAAGAGGTTCTATCCCTATTTTTTAGGGCTATAAATATCTGATGATACCCTTGGAATGCATCCATCATACTCAGTAATTCACAACCAACCATGGAATCTACTAGTAAATCTATTTGAGGTAGGGGATAAGGATCCTTAGGGTAAGCTTTATTCAAGCCAGTGAAATTATTACACATGTAACATTGTCCCTCATTCTTTGGAATGAGTACAACATTATAAAGCTAAGATGGATATTGAATTTCTATTATATAACATGTTTCTAAGAGTTTTCTTATTTCCTCTTCGATGATTTGGGTCTTCTCGATAATAAATGTCCTCATCTTCTACTTGATCGGCTTGTATGAGGGGTCGATATTGAGGCAGTGCACAATCACACTGGGATCGATTCCCTAGATGTCGAATGCCTTCCAGGAAAAGATATTGATATTTCTTCCCAGGAAATCGATCATAAGACACTCTAAGTAGGGGCCCATATCTATTCCAATCCAAGTAGTCTTATTGGGGTTCCCTGGCTTCAACTCGACTGTTTTAAATTCCCCAAAGGGCTTTACTCGAGTGTTTCTTAACTTTCTCTTCTTGTTAGCTTAGCTCTCCTCATGTTCTACTATAGGGGCATCCCCCGAGGTTTTCAATTATGGTCAAATCTTCTACTCGCTTGACTCGATCGAAATATTGTAACATCGCCAAGCTTCCTTGATGTTACACAATAGTTTGCCTGTACTAGCCAGGGTCAAGAATTGAATCTTCGTATGATAAGATGACACAATGGCATGAAATCATTGAGAGCTAGTCGATCAATCATAACATTATAAGCGAATGGAGCGTCGACCATCAGATAGTTTTTCATCAATGTCCTTCTTCAGAGTGCCTCCCCAAATGACATAGAGAGGTTGATGGAACCTTCTGGAATGATTTTTGACCCCCCAAATCTGACCAAAATGGTACGCACGAGCTCAACTTCAACTGCCCTAAGTTCATCCTTTTTAGTGTTAAGAGGAAGATGATATTAACTAAGTTGCCGTTATCGACCAGAACCTTTACAACTTCAAAGTTGGCAATCTCAATGGAGACTACCATAGGACAACCAGTTTATGGTCGATATTGTTCCTTTAAAGTGGGCTAGGTCATTGTTAGTGAAGGAGATGGGTTTTGCCCTTGTCGATAAATGGAACGTTATTTCGACCAGCAAGACTTTAATTGACTCTAGCCTTATCTGAATTTGCCTCATTGCTAACTTTGAGTCCTCCCAGTAAGACCTCCTACAATCATGTTAATTACTCCTCAAATGGGTGGGCGAGTTTCTTTTCTTTATTCTCCCTCCTCGGGCTAACCGACCTTTCTCTATGGGGAGTCCTTTTGCCCCCTTCAACTTGTGCATCAATGGCCACATATTTTTTGAGATACCCTTCCTGATGAGCCTCTCAATTTCATCCTAGAGATTGAAATATTCATTTGTGTCATACCCCATTTATTTGTGAAAGTGGTAATATTTCTTTGATTTTTTTATTACTTAAGTCTCCATCAGCTTTCTTGATTTTTGAGGAGATTGTCATGCTAGATTGCAAATAGGACCTCTCTTCTCGGGATGTTTAGTGGAGTATACTGATTGAAGCATTTTATTGGAGATTGACCCCTTTCTTTATGTTTCTACTCATCTCTCTCCTTATTTTTCTTTTGTCGGCCTCAAAGTTTTCGAACTTCAGCCTATTCATCTTCTCTTGAGTTATGTATCTCTCCGCCAGGTTAAGCAGTTCATCCATCAACTGCGGGTGTTTTCGCACCAAAGCATTAATGCATTCTTCGCACTCAAGTCCCAAGAACAGCATACTGATTAAAAACTCAATCCTGGGGATGTCAATCTTGAGGACCTCCATGTTGAACCTCATAAAAAAGTCACAAATGGACTCTCTCCCGTTATACTTGATAGTGTGGAGATAAGTATGGGGGAGTTTCGCTTTTTATAAATTGGCGAACTGGTACAGAAATTTATTGTAGAGTTGGTCGTAAAAGTATATCGACGAGGGTTCCAGCTTAACAAACTAATCAAGCGCTATGCCCTGAAATGTGATCACCAATATCTTCGTGTAGATATACTCCTTATGCCTGTACAGTTGCATCATATGTTCGAACTGCATCAGGTGCTCATTAGAATCAATTAAGCCATCATATTGTAGGAGTCTGGTTGGGACCTTGGTGTCGATGATAATGCGCTCATCAAAAATCTCCTGAATAAACGATGAGCCTCTCTTTCGATGAGACCTTTGGGAGCCCTTTATGTTAGGCACCCTTTGAGTGTTTCTCCTTAAAATCTCATCAAGGCGTCTATTCAATTGTTGCACTTGGCAGGAAACTTCTCCCCACTCCTTTTGATCAGCTTAGGTAATATTTTAATCAAAATGAAGCCTCACATGCTTGACCCTATCTCATTGTGAAGCTCAAATAAGCTGGGCCACGTGGTCCTCTAATTTATCCACTTTCTTACGCTGGTCATGTCTAGAACGTTCGACCTTATCACACTGCAGAGTTCGATTAGGTCTAATGTGATGATCTACAGAGTTAGGAATTTTTTCCCTTAGCTCAGATCGCCCTATCTCTCCCTAAGGGCACCTGGGGCTTGCTTTTCGTCTAGCTAGTGATCGTCTGGACTCCTAGCGATCATGACTGTCCTTAGGGGACATCTCCTCTAGTAGAAGTGGTTACAGAGTTGCACTGCCAATTGGGGTTGGAATGATCACGTGCCTATTCAATGCTGTAGAAAGGTGAGTAGAAATTTACATAGAGATTTGTTCACTTATAAGTTGTATTAGCTGAGGTATGGTCAACGTTACAACTTGCTCCTGTGGGGCGCTGGGACATAGGACATGCGACCTTACTAGGGTGGAGGGGGAGGTAGAGATGCTGTCCTCCTATTATCTTCACTCTCAAATGTGGCTTTTCTAGTGTTCACCATTTTTTCAGTTGTAATCTCAAGTGTTCCCACAGATGGCGCCAAATGATGAGGTTGAAAGTCGTTTTTAGTGATTTGGGTAATGTTTGGGTTAATTCAACCAGGGAGGTCCAATAGTGAGGTTCTTCTTAGGCTGAGATTTGCAATCAATAACAAAATCAAACTAACCGAGGTGCTCCCAACTAAGGCACTCTAACACTCAAGTTAATACTGGTCGAGTGAGATAATTGAGGAACAGAGTAAGAGTGTATAGTGTATATGGCATACCTGGAGGGTGGCTGACAATGGAATATCTACAGCTTTCTCCTGGTGGATGATTTGTCTAAAATGCTCCTATTAAGTATAAAGGGCTCTTGTCCTTGCTTGAAAGTTGTTGGTCATTTTCAATCTCGGTACTATTCTAGGTAGCAATATCTTCTGCTTTCCAGTGTGAATAATACTCTGGGGGTACGCCTTCCTAATAGAGTTGGTGGCAGAGGCTGTATTAGGGTGGCACGCGCTATTAATGTGGAGGCACGCTGCCTATCAAAGCATTAAATGCAACAAAGATATGAGTTAACGTCAAAGTGAGCACTCTGATCGACTAGAGAGATAGTTGAATAGGTTTGGTGGTTTTAAGCCTCCCGTTGAGTGCGATCAAGAACTATTCGCTCGATCGGGCAATTATGGTGGAGTGACCTAATCTTGTTGGGTCCAAAAATACAAGTGTGCCTAAAAACTCTCTCTAAAGTTGATAGCTTGTTGTGTTAGGTCTGTTGGGTTATTTCATATCAAGATGGTAGGTGGAAAACGAATTAAAAGAAAATTGTTTGTTTATTTGTATTTTGGGAGGGGACAAGATGTCACATTAATTACTTTTATGCTGGATTACTAAGATGAACTTGATATTTTAAAACTATTTGTGTATGTGTATATATAGAATAGGTAGGGAAGACAAAAAATGATAAGAGTTAAATATTAGGGAATGAGTAGAAAATGAATTAGAAGGGTATTTTAGATAATGGAATTGAAGAATGTGATGGGTTATTTATTTGTATTTTGAGAGTTGAAAAATATTTTGGCAAATCTTAAACAAACAAGCCCTAAAGAAAGGTCGCATACAAGCATTATGTGTGGGCATCCACACATCCAAATCAACAAACAATCCAGTCGAAGATAAAGCGAGTTATGGACCTGTTGGTAGTTTCAGTATTTGAAAATTGCTGTTGATCTTCAAATTTAAAACCAATGATATTGTTTTATTGCACCTTGAGCAAACCAAATAGAGTGAGGTTATTTACTTGCTATTCAGATGTGGAGGATTTGAAGCCAACTCTTTATTAAGGTTCTTCCCCTAATTATGATCTTGATCATAATTAATTAAATCCTTCAAAGGGATGCTTATTACAGAGGAATGAAATTCTCCAAAGAAAATGATCAGATCAAATTCTTGGCTATAAAATGGATTCTTGATAATTTGATGTGCAATAGTGGACCTTGAGCAGGAATCCTGTCAAATTCAATACCGTGCCTTCCTTCTCCTCCAGAATTGCATAAAACTCAGCAAATGATGAATCTGCTCTAAAATGAACCTTTTCCACGAAACATGCAATCACCAATCAGGAATAAAGATGTCTTTCTAATCTAGGCACTAGCCTTACTCAAGAAATGCTCATTTCCAGAAACTTGTGCAAGGATAAACAGGCTGTAATTCAGCTTAAGCAGGAATGACTGCAAATGCTGGGAAACTTACATTCTTAAGCTTCATCTGTCTGAGAATTAAGTTCAGATTTGCCTTTACAGTAGTACAATGGCATTACAACAATATGCGTGATCATAGTATGATATTCTTTCTTCACTACACACCTAAGTGTGGGCAAGCATTCTGGATCTCATTCTTAAAAGGTCAGACAGAAGTGATTAGTTATCTAGCCATGATCATCAGAGCAGCAACAAAGTAGTTTAATTTGATTAGTAAGGCATGCATCTCAGGGGCTTCTTCACAGGTTCAGTGTCAATATCCACTGGAAAAGTAGTGTTACACTTTCTTTCCCTTGTATTAAAGTATATAGATAATCAGTTCTCCCAAAATACAGAGATACTAATCACTTACAGCTTGAGAAGTGATTTACGTACAAGTGTTCTATGAAGCATTATCACAGAATAATCATCAGCCTCACGGCCTTCCAAAAAGGTTGCAAACATGCTGATCTAACCAATAATAGAAAGGAGGAGTACAAATTCATTGATTAACGTTAAGGTTTACAAGTACAAAATATAAAGCATCATTTTCTTTACTACTTTACAAGCCCAATTTTCATCAATTATAGTGCAACTGGCAAACACAAAGTATTCGACACATGCATTTCTAGAAGGAAAATAAAAGAATCATTAAGCGTTTGCCCACAAAAAACATCACCACATATAACTGTCACTACCATTTACCAAAAGCAGTACTAAAGACACAAACCAAAAAACACCACCTGTGAAAATTGACTCTTCATTCTTTGGTCCGAAAAGAAGTCCTTCTATCCTCTAATAACTTCTTGCAGAAAAACAAATGTATTCAAATCAATGTTTCCTTGCAGCATGTTTGTAGCATGTGACACCAATTACAGCAACAGCAGCAATAGTTGTGCCGCCAACAACCACCCATTCCCTTTGTTTTAAACCACCAACTAATCCCTTCTTTCCACCCTCAACCATGCCATCCCCTTTAACACCACCATTAACAGCATCAAGGACTGCTCTTTCCTTAGTCTCAAACCCACTAATCACCTTGTCTTTCTCATCCAAACAATTCTCCAAAATGCTAATTTCCACCTTCATTTGTTCAATTGTCTTCTCCAACTCATTCTTCAACTTCTCCAAACTCTTACTACTTCCCACCAATGCTTTCAATTCCTCGATATTCTTCTTTAAAACCTCAATTTTCCTTTCCTTTTCCTCCAATTCAACCCTCAAACTGCCTTCCATCCCCGCCAATTTTTCAACTTTAGCCACCAACAAGGCCCTCTCTATCTTAATAGCCTCCAACTTAGCATCCTTCTCCTTCTCCCTACCTTTCATCCCTTCAAAATCCCTCTGCAAGTTTGACAATTCAACAGTTGACTCCTGCAAGTCACTCATTGCCGATACCAAATCATGCTGCAGCCTTGACACCTCAGTTTCAAGTTCTACAGCTCGAGCTGCCACGGCACCCAATGCCTTATTTTCTGACCCTGCCTTGTCCACCTGCTTTTTCAACTCCATATTCTCGCTGCTTAATTTTTCAATAGAAGCCTCCAACTCCTCTATTCGCTGTTCATATTCCTTGTTTTCCCGAATGATTTCACCTTTTTTTAGCTCAAGATCACTGATCTTTTGACTGAGTCGGGAGAATTTGGCGGAAGCTTCATTCCCAGTAACTTCGACTGTTGGATCATCAGAAAATTCTCCGTTGATCACAGTCTCGTCTGCCATTTACAATTCCTGTAAACCCAAAGAAATGTAATTAAATCAATAAAAAGTTCAAATATTTGATTAGAAACAACAGAAAAAAAAGCTCAACATCGACGAATCATAACTAGGGTTAATATTTAATTCAAATTTTAAAGAACAATACAAAAAAAGAAATGAAAGAATTATAGAGGAGTAAAAGGGGGATTGGGGGTTTCAATTTGTGGCCAAATTTGATTTCACGGGGAAATGAGAAGAAGAATATAAAGTAATCTACCTTGGCGTGCTGAAAGATCGTGCTGAGCTTACAATGGAAGTAGGGTTTGGGAATTTCAGTGAAAAAAATTAAAAAATTTTGTTTAAATTGAGTGGCGAAGAGCAAAGGGTGAACTAAAAGATTGTGCGAAGCACGTGCAGAAGAATATGGGGTCCACCCCTGCATAAAAGTGTTTTTTAGCAGCTGTTCCAGTCTTCGACGCCAATTGACGCAATTATACTTGTGGATTGTTTGCAATTTTTGCCCTTTCAGCACTCTTAAGCCCCCGTATTTAATTTGATGGGATGGGAAGTAGTAGGATAAAATGTATGATAATATTAATAATTGGGATTATTTTATAATTATTGTAATATATAAGATGAAAAATAATAATTTAATACATTGTTTACTTATCAAGATAGAAAAATGGGGTAAGTTGTGTATTATAAAAAATACCCTTAATTAGAGGAAAAAAATAAAAATTAGGGGAAAAAAAAAAGAAAAGGATGCAAAATACCAGGCAATTTTCTCCATGCAACAAACTTGTACACGTGTACTTCTACTTAAAAAAAAATTAAATTGTGTACTATTGAATCCAATTGAGAAATTAATGAAGACCTGCTTCCTCTTCATTCTCTTTCATCGTTCTCACCGGCCATCCCCTGTATGCTTTATCCTCACTTCTTTTCTTCCTTTTTTGTCTTTTTTTCGTTCTCTTTCTTTCTCTTTTCTTTTCTCCGTTGGCAAGCACAGAAAATGAATTTTTCTCTTTTCTCCATCCCCGGCCGCCACACGCCTAACCTACTCTCTCTCTCTGTTTTGTTTTTTTCAGCACTCTTTTTTTCCTTTTTGTCTTTCTTGTTTTTATTTTTTTATCCTCTCCTCAGGCCACAGAAATTTGCAAGTCTGGAGTGGAAAAAAATACAGTTCGGAGCTAATATTTGCTTGATTTTGGAATTTGATTGATTGGTTGAGGATATTGTGTAATTAAATTGATAAGTCCATGGGCCACATTGATATTTTGTAGGCTCATCCCGTTCATTGATGTAGAGTGATAAATTCGTCAGACCATTCAACTGGGATAGCTCAGCTTGCTTCATCCGCTACGGCGGCGGGCATTGAGGCAAATCCAAGGCCGGCATGGTGCAGAGCAAACATGTGATGAAGCTGGATAATTTTCTTCATCTAGCTTCGTCACCAAATATAAATAGGCACTTAGCGCCTCTTTCCTGGTAGGATGGGAGGTAAGTTGATAGAATAAAATAAGGGATGAAAAATAAGATTAAGATAATTTTATATTTTTTAAATTATATTTATTTAATGAAATGATATAAATGATAAAAGGTAAATAATTGTATTGAATGTTTATTTCGATGAAAAATAATAGAAGGATAAATTTTAAAAAATTAAAATATTTTTAAATATAAAATTATTTATTATTTTTCTCCATCACAATTTATGTAAAAAAAATTGTTTATTAATATAAATAATTTATTTTTCCTCTCCAACACAATATTAAACTATTTGATCTTTTCCCAAAAGTTTCCAAAATGATTATTTCTTCTTCATCCAATTGGCACAAAAGGTTGGGTATATTTATTTTGTTTTATAATTTCTTATTTTTATCTTTCAAATAAAATTAAATATTTCATTTAGAATTAATTTCTTTTCAAAACACTATAAAAATTTTCTATTAATAGCATTACCTCAATTAAAATTATATATATTTATCTTGAAATTATTTTTAATATAAATATTTTTTTAAGTAATATAAAAATAACAAAATAATAATAATAATAATAATAATAATAATAATAATTGGTTAGGTGGTTGGAAATTAATGGTGGATAAATGGCCATTGGATTTCTAAACAGTAGTGGCTCAATGGTTATTTTTAGGGCTGTCAACGGGTCGAATTTGAATCCAATTAAAGGTAATCCAAATTTGAATTCGATAATAAGTATACATAACCGAATTCGAATCCGAATTCAAATCCTATAGGATTTATGTATGCCAATTCCATGTTTGAATCTGATAAAAATTCGAAACCTGATAGAAAAATTCGATTCGATAAAATAGTGCAAAAAATTTTGCGTTCTTCAATTTTTATAGTATTAAAAAGAACCGTTTTATAAGATATATTATATGGAATTCCAAGATTACTTTTTAATCCAAATATAGTATCTGCAAAGTTAATAGAGTTTAAATTTAGATTTTTTTTCATAACTTTTTATCATATCATTACAAAAACTAAAGATTTAAGACATCTTCTAGGGGGTTTATCAAATTGATCGTTCGATAATGTATATTTTACAATGCATAAATTATTATAAATTGTGTATTTGGGTTATAATATGAAATATACATTGATATGGGATAGCCCAACAGGCCCCTTTTACAAGTAATACAGCCCACGAGA
>JACGDI010005587.1:0-37918 GCA_014898725.1 Jacaranda copaia
GTTCATTAATTTGAAGTTATAAATAATTTTAAAGCTTAATTTCTAAGTTTTTTAGAAAAATAAAATAAAATAAAATGCAAAGCCATATATGTGTGTGAGTCTTATAGACACCACTAAAAAATAATGTATTTGTTATGAAAATATTATTATAAAATTAACTTTCATAACTATGGCTACGAACTACAGTTACAAATTTTTATAACGAATGCACTTTTTTAAATAAAAAGTAACAAAAATTATTAGGTAGCTATTTGTAGCTTTGCTTGTTGGAAGCACAATAAATTAATTATACATTATTCATAAAAAACATTAATATATATATATATATATAGATATATAATCATCATTCATGGATTGATCATAATAAGAATTAGCTATAAAATTATTTCCTTCGAATTTGATTAGATTAGTTTTATTGCTAAAACTAATGAATTTTTAACATTAATTGTAGATTGGTTGTAACTTGTAATTGATGTTCTATTTTTTAGAGTGAAATTAAATTAATCTAAAACTACAAAATAAAATGTAAAAATGGGACCTATTGAGGGAACAAATTGTTGAGTTGGTGACTTTCATGAGCTTACAAAGCAATATTTTAAGATCACAATTATCTTTAGTTGACAACATCTCTTCAAAAACAATATTAAAGGAGAAAAACTATAATCCGTGTGCAGCACATTGCCAAGTGGTTGAGATTAATCTGTTTAAAAAATTAATTGAATTTTCACTATAACATGAATTTAAATTTGTAGGTCCCTCCTTAGATTTGTCTTTTCTTTCTCTTTTTGGGAAAGTAGATTGGATTCTCAGATAATCATGGAGAAAAATGTTAGCAGATGGAGGAGGAGGATACGCTGAGAACCCAAACTTTGGGATAAATCTAAATAACTTTACCCAAAAGCCATCGGGGCGGATAACAATATTGATAATGTTAATGTTTATTTTCAGATGGTCTAACTTTAAAACACATTATTTGTACATGATAGAAGTTTTTATCAGAAGACGTTTCAATAATTGAGAAAAATTAATAGTTTATAAATTATCCTAAGGCCCTCAATTTTATCGAATATCAGATAAGATTTAATATTATCAAAAGTCTTCTAGTCGAGAAATTCAAGAAAAAACACAGAATCGTTGTTTCTCAATACCATCCGATGATGTCCAAGTTCACCACCAAACATAAAAAGCACACTTTATGAAACATATTATGTCGAGTGAGAGAATCGGAGCACCTTATAAACTGTCCCAAAGATCACGATTACTCTAATGTTGGACAAAATTAGATATTATCAAATAACAATAAGCTACATGGTATTCACAAAGATTTTTTTTGAAAAAAATATCTTTTTTAAGAAAATATGACATCGTTCACCATCATCATATATATATATAAATATATATACACGTGTGTGTATTGAATTTGGATATTCCTTTTCTTGTGTTTTCTCTTTCCCTAAGGGCCATGTTTGTTTAGTTAAATTATTGTTTAAACAGTAGCTTCTGATAGTAACCTAACAGTTTCTTTTTTTTTTAATTGAACAGGGCAACATAATTACTATTGATTATCAAAACAAAGTTGGATTCATTATGAACCTAACAGTTTCAATTGATCCTGCAAATCATGCATACAACATGCTATGCCTCCAACAACCAAAATGTTGGACCAATGTTTCTTAGAAGATAAATGCTTTTAGTCTAAGAAAAGTATCTTTAGTTCAGATTATGCCAATGTCTGACATTATTATCTTATAGTCTATGATGTTTCTTAAATAATATTGTATATATTTAAATAATATCATAGTGATCATTTACATTTAGAGGAGAAAAAATCCTCCAATTTTCCACTTGATCATATTTATTTATTACGTATATTAAGGGTTTAATAGTATTTAAATCTTGAATACATGTGAGGATAATGTTATTAGGCTTACTAACCACCTAGCCTCTTTTAATCGTGTTTTAAATATAATATTTAAGTAAGTCATCTATGAAATACTTAATTTATGAAGAATTCCTTTTGGATATCAATTTTTACAAAAAAAAAAGGGTCAAATTTTAGATGTTTACAGTATGTTTGGTCCATGGGTTTGGGTGAGGAAAAGAAAAAGAAAAGAAAAGAAAATATTAAGAAAAATACTTTTGATTGTTTGGTCAGCAAAATAAAAAAAAATACTAAAAAAAAAGAAAATATGGGGGGAAAATAGTGTATTTAAGGTAAATGAGTTTTCCTCATAATGAGGAAAATGATGGAAAAAACTATTTAAATTCTTTCTTATTCTTTAACACATTTATTACCTCTCCTTTACCCACCTATTTCTTCATTATTTTATTTAATAATAAATATTGAAATTATATATATATATATACATTATTTTTTGCCTTTTTCTTTAACACTTTCCTTTCCGTACCAAAATCCTTAAATTAAGCATGGTGTCAGTGATGTGATTGTAAGATAGAACAGGTAAAAAGTCAAATCTCGTCTAATTAACATTAATTTCTATTGATAATTTTTTCGATTTGGTTCCCACAAGTGGCCCTACTTATATTGAGCCGCTCCCGCACATGTGGCTGGGGAGTATTGGTTTATGTAATTTTGTTTCACGTTGAATATTTCAAATCTTGCATTTGCATTACTTCATAATTTTAATCACCAAAAAACAAAATTTACATAATCTCCGATACACATAAGTATACAATTCTTCTTCTTTTTGCTTTTTAAGTGCCCTTTTGGTTTTGTTTTCATTTTTATTTCCAGCTTTCAATATATTCAAAATTAAGTTAAAAAATTAATTATAGTTCTGGAAGTGAGTTGTATTTACATTTTTTTATTTATATTACAAAAAAGCCTTGGCACTAATGAAAGATTTATGATGAATATGGTTTCATTACAATTTCAAGATAATTGTGATGGATTTTTTATGAACTACGAATGAAATTTTAAAAGATAAGTAAAAATATATTTTAATAATCACACTTATAACGAATACGAAGAGTCTATCACAAGTTAAATCTAAACATAATTTTTTTTTCAATCTATGATGAAAATTCTCCTACAAAATTAATTTTGTAACATATTTTATTTTCGTTATAAAGCTAATTAGTGTTGAAGCATATACTAACGAATTTATGGAATAAGTCCATCATTAATTTATTAAAATTTGTCACATAATATAATTCTATGATGGATTTATTTTACAGATTGATTACTGTATGCTTTGTCATTAATTAGATTTGTGATCAAAATAAAGTGAGTCAACAGAACCAATTTTAGGATGGAATTTCTGTTTTGAATTAAAGGATCATGTCTAGAGTTATAAAATATGTGAAAGACTCTTCATATATAACAATATATACTTTGCATATTCACCATAAGTATCATTTCTAACATATATTTTTTTCTTATTTTTTAAATTCATTGGCAATCCATTAAAATTGTCTCTGAGCTGCGACACTCTATGTCACAAATTTTTCATTAGTGAAGGAATGTTTTCTTGTATTGAATTAAAAAATAATAATTAAGGTGGGTTTAGATATGAAAATTAGTCAATTTTATTTATTTTTTATTCCTAAAAAGACGAATTTTTCAAAATATATGTATATTTCAATTATTTTGAAATGATAACAAGTGCTTTTTCTTAAACTAAATTTGAATTTGGTTAATATGATAATAGAATGATATAGTAGGTTTAATAAAATTAAAAAATAAAAATAAGTATATTTTTGGTCAAAATTGATAAAAAATAATTTTTTTTATTTCTAAATAATGACCAAAATGAGAATAAGATTTAAAAACTAAAACGAACAGACAGCCGAGCAGCCCCCTGATATAACGACAAAAGTTTTACATATAGAATATGAGGTTAGGAATTTGAAATTAGTGAATTCCTAACATGCATACATATTAAAATAAAATAAAACAAAACAAAATATAAAAACAACAAGACATAAGTGTCCTATGAATGGAAACATTGATTAGCGACTGTTGAGTGAAGACTTGTACTAGAGAGGGTTGTATGATAAAATCTGTTTGCTTTTACCTGTGAAGGAAACCGAAATCATGTAAGATCTTGTTAAGCCGTCGGTGGTCGCTCTCGCTCTCAATCTTGAATGTAGACGTCGGGGGGATTATCACCAACCTGGATATGTCCTTCTCAATCTTGAACGTAGACTTGGGGGCACGCGTGTAAATTGGCTGCCTATTGATTAAGGGATTTGATAGGTGTACGACCTTGAATATTGACTTGAGGCCACATGTGTAACTCGAACGCCTATTTGATTTTTATACTCTTAATTCTTGACAGGGGGCACGTTGGCGAACTACTTTTTAAAGGGTTGTAATTCTTATGAAGTTCAAAGAATCTAATTATATTCTTTGAATTAAAAAATCATATCATTTATTAAATTAAAAAAATTATCGATATATGGTTCACTAATTTATTAATCATTCTTTGATCAAATTGTGAGTGAACTGTTATTGAATTGTAATAATTTTTTCACGATCTACCAGTTCAATTGTTAATGACCAAACTGTAATTGAATTGTCACCAAACTGTAAAATTATAATTATGTAATATATATATTACATTATTTAAAAAATGAAGTACAAATAAAAATAAAGCATAAAGAGTGAAAACTATTAATTTTGACTCGTATAGTGCTAAGTACTTGTAGCTATATTTATAGTTTGGATTTTAGGTAAATAAATAAATGAATGAATGAATTTTCAATTTTTACATGAAATAAAGTAGATAAAAAGAAAAGAAATAATTTCAACAAACTGCAAGCAGGTTGATGATGACACATATTCCAACCACTACTTCGAATGATCTCTTCGAAATATGATAGTTTTTGTAAGATTATCAATTTTTATTCAATATTTGATTGAACAATAGGACAATCGACAGTCAAGTCTAATTTTTAAATCATTAAATTCTTATAACCTCAATCATATACAAACACGTGTAAATTGAATGCCTCTTTGTTAGGGGGTTGGAAATGTGTAATTCTTATACCCGCTGTCACACATAGAATTACATATATATATACATATATGGGCGTATATTTGGCATGTATATATGATTTTAGTGGGGGAAATTTTCTTCCAAAGCTTGGAATTGAATTGATAAGATTTGGGCAGGCATTTCACAAGTTGAATCCATTCAAATGCAAGATTTCTTTCCTCAAGTCATTGACAAATTAAAATTTTTGAGGTGACTCGACAAAAATTTTCAATGCTCAAATTAATAATGGGTTTAAGAAATTATTTTAGATAAGTCACACTTATTAAGAGGTGAATGACATATATTTATAAAAAAATTTCACTCGACAAATCATACATAGTTAAGGTGGCTTAATTTGAGGCATCCATATAATTAAAATTTGAAAGTATGAATTAATTAAATCTTCTAACTAGATACAAGTAGGTCAAATCAATCCACATAAAAATATACAGAATATACAGAATATTTTATACATAACTATGTCAATATACAAATATTATACATCTATATTTTTGCTTAAAAAATAAAGATAGAAATCCCACATGAAGTGATTAATTATTTTAATAGCATAATTTTCACACTTTATTACTTTCATATTTATATATGCAAAATTTAAAATTGTGACGTTAAATTACTATTATGGAGAAAAAATAAATACCTCACAAACAACTATATCCATAGAAGTAGTCGTATCGGTGGCAGAGCATCAAATCATAGGCCAACGTCAGCCGATGGACAAGAAAGAAACCCCTAACTGTAGATTAACTGTAATAACAGACTCATAGAAGAAAAGAAAAGAAAATTTAAAAACAAAGAAAATGCACTAAATATAATATTCAACAACCATACACATACCCAACAGGGTTTTTTTTTTTTTACAATAATAACAGTAGTACACACTTTTTCTACCAGCTAAGTTCTAACCACTACAAGCTAAGGGGTGCAGGAATTTGTGCTTCCGTATTTGAGAGGAACAGAGGATTTAATAAAATATTTGCTCTTATTTGTTGCACTAATTTTTGACTATACTTCATCTTAATTTATTCCTCACTAAAACAGGGTATTATTAATGTTCTTTGCTCCGTCTCCATAACAAATATTGATACACCGGATAGTAATAACAAGCTTCTAACTGTCCTTTGCTCCTTTTTGCTTCCTCAAATTCCTCACAAATCTGAAAAAAAGAAAAAATGAAGATAAAATAAATTTAATGAATTGTGATATAATTATTTATCTCAAAAGAGCCTATGTAAAAGATTATAAATAATCGTTGGACTGGTAAGAACAGTCGTCTCACACTTTCACTTTAAAATAAGTGTAATTATTATCATGCATCTATGTACTTATTTATCGTCATGCATGCATTTATTCATATTGCTTTAAAATATATTATTCATTCCTGTTTTAAAATATTTATTCTATCCTTAAATTTAAAATAATCAATCACATAATAAGTATACATAATGATTAGAGATAACTATACCTCTTTCATGAAAGAAGGGTTTTTGACAAAGATATTGTTTGGGGGCATTTAGATAGTAATATGAGATTTGATATATTCAAACTATATATATGTAATACTTACATATATATATATATTCTTCTTTTCCATAAGCGTAAGACTTCTTTAATGGCAACATCAACCTTTGGAATACTTTGGAGGGAAAAAAAAAACTCTAGGAAATGATAACAACTATCATATGTTAGTAGATTAATAAGTGAACAGGGCTGATAATGATTTGTTTATTTATCATTTGTACATGATTGATTAAGAGAATAATAATGGTAGAGACAATGAAATGAGCTCTGACCAGACGCTTGTAGGGCAGATGCTGGATTGATATTAATGGAATGAAAACAAGCCGTTGATGATTTCTGACTGATTGATCATTCCTTGTGTTTGATCATCCACTTCCCACAAGACCTCTGTATGGCCCTGAAAATGATGTATTTTTGTCCATGTTAAGACAGATGATATCATATATTATAATGTAATATTCTTGCAGAAATGAATAATTTTTTTTTCCTTTCCCATGTTTACAAATTGGATAAATAATAAAGAGTTATGTACTTGGGGGAAAGGAGCATCTGGAATTTGGTCTTGTTGAAAAAGAAGAGCATTGTTTTCCATTAGGGGATAGGCATTGGCTGTTGTGAGGCTGCATTGTTGCATGCCATGCAATGATGATAAATTCTGCATGCATAAATAAGACACAAAAAATTAATTAATTATAGATATTATAAATAAAAAATAAAAGAAAAATCCAGCAAAAATAAAAAAAAAAAAACAAAATTGGTTACTTGGGAAAGTTCTTTACCTGATCAGGCCGAACCATGAATGATTCCAAGTCCATTCCAAAGTCATAGTACATGGGATTAACAGAAGCAAGCTTCATTGATAGAAACTGCAAAAATTGATCACGGAAAAATGTATTAATGTAGGATCCTGTCCATAATATTGATGGGACATTATGGTGGCTAGAAGGAGTGAGAGGGAGCAATTAAATATTCTCCGGTCGACCGGACATATAATAAAATATTTTGATATTTAGAAAAATATTATTTTGCATTACAATGTTCATGCACTTAAAAGATGCAAGAGAAAATAATTTATAAACTGCTTCAAGACCCTTAATTTTTTTAATATAGAATAAATTCATATTTGTTGATGATACGGCTTTGTGCCCAAAGGACATAAGAGAAAGTAATTTAAAAATTGTTTCAAATCCCTTGATTTCTTGAATATAAAATAGACTTGATATTATGACAAAAATTAAAAAAAAAATTAATAATGATTACAATAGTCACCTCCACTTGATTTTGGAGTGAGCGGACATAGTTGATTATCTCATCCAACATGAGGGCCTTTCCAGTTACCTGTTTATCAATCAAGCCACATGAAGATGTCAGAAAAGGAAAAAAAACACATGTAAAACAAATAGCTAACATTATTTCAAACAAAAATAGACAATTATATTAAGACAAAAATCTTGAACTTGACCTTGTCACAGCCAGGGACAAGAGCTTGGAGTAGCTTCATTCTCTCACTTATTCTTTCCCTCCTTACCTGATAACCATAATTTGTTACCCAAATGTAAGAAAATAAGAAATCCTAAAACTTCATAAGATTTTTTTTTCTTTTTCTTCTTTTTGAATTGAAACGGCAATTAGGCCACTCTACCGCTTACAAATATCATTCTTGTAATTTGTTTTTTTTGAATGAATAGTTTCTTAAGTACCCTTTCAGCAAGGCTGTGGCTATCAGTTGCCTGGCCCCTCCTGGCCCTCACATGAATGTAGCCCGGTGGAGCTTGTTTTTCTCCTGCTTTCTTTTCTTCTTTGGACTTCTTTTTTTCCTCACCATCTTTCATTTTCTTTTGCTTCTTTCCTCTCATATCCTTTATATGAAACATGAAGAAAAAAAATTAATCCACAAGCTGGGGGGGCTGTAAAAAATGCCTGAAAATTGAGAAAACTGGAGAAGTAATTAATTATGTTGAAACCTTAGACTGGGCACAATTTGGAGAACAACCGTCTTTGAATTTCCTCTTCTTGACCATGGGAGTGGGCTTTGGGGTGTACTTATGAGTCACAATGGAAGAGGAATCCATGCTATTCTTGTTTGTTACATTAAAAACAGAATTCGCCTCATTATTGCCCATCAGAGGTGCTGTGACTTTTGTACTTTGGTCAAGATTCTGTTGGTTATAAAATTGAGAAAAGCAGGAGGAGGAAGAATTGTTTGGTTCCTCCCAAAGGGCATACATGTTGGTAATAATGGTGGAGGGAGAAGAAGAAGAGTAATTTGGCAGAAAATCTGATGATGAGTCAAGGAGCTGAAAAGGGAGCTGCTGATGCTGCTGAAATGATGATGAAAAGGCTGCCATTCTTCTGGTTTTCTTTTTTCTGCTTTGGAATTTGGGGAAAAACAGAAGAAAGAAAAAATTTGGGAGTTAAGGGGTTGAAGAAAGTGATGGAAGAGAGATTCTTGACAATTGGGGGGGTTCGATCGATGATCTCAATCAGAGAGAGAGAGAGAGAGAGAGAGAGAGAGTGATGCGCCTGAGACAATCTCAAGAGGGCACAGGTTTATATAGACATGAGGAGAGAAGAGTGTCTTTGCCAAAATCCTCTCTAAGAGCCTTCCCCATGTAGTTACTTTTGACTGGTCTAGTCACACACACACACACACACACACAATCCTCATATTCAATGATTAATGTGTTTGAGTTGTGCATTAGCTCACTAACACTATCTTTATATTGTTATATATATGATTCGACATTTGAATTTTTTTTACACATGTGTAAATAAATAATACATTTAATGATCAATGTGTCATTGTCCAAGAAATAAAAAAGTTAAATAAAAGGATAATTAGTCAATTATTGAATTATACTTATTGTGTAATTAAATACAATTGATAAGTTAAAGATTTAGAAGAGAAATATTTAAGTTAATTTATAATATTCTTATGATTCTTTCATTATCAATTCAGTATGCTACCTTGTTTAACTCTTAAGTACTTAATACTATGATACTGATGATTGAACAAGCATTTTAACACTTTAAATTTTCTTTCAATCTTATATGAATAATAACAATTTTTAATGAAACGTAGATAATCATTAGCACAAAAGGAATCTTTTATTATGAATATTTTAGAATTAAGCGATTTTAACTGACAAAATCAAATCAATATTTCAAAAGGATCTTAAAGTCAATAAAAATAAATAAATCACACGAATTGTATATCATACTTCGTGTTGTAAGTAACGGATATTTAAGCTAATATAACAATTTCAACAAATTACACTTACAATATACATTTATTGAATTCTGGAGCAGTTAGTTGTCACAAACGTACAATCAAAATCCCCACATGTCCTCATCCTCACAAGCATATGTACATCTCATTCTCTCTCTCCCTCTCTCTCTCTCTCTCTCACACACACACACACAAACATGTGTATGTGTGTGAGATGGACAGGAAGAGAACGTGAAATTCGTTGAGGGCTATTAAAGATCCGAAGCTTACAAGAAGTTGGGACAAGACGATGAGATTTTCCACTGATTAGTTAATTGTGAACAGTTACAGAGTTGAATGTCAGTTTGCTTTTCTTTTTCTTTTTCCTTTTCCTTTAATTCAGTGAATCAGAGAGGCGCACAGTGCATACGATTCAGGTAAATTTATTATTCGCTCAGCACAATATATTCCGCACAATTATGAATTATTCATGCGGTCAAAGATCCACGGCTAAATTGTATTTTTGATCCCATAAATTAAGCTTATTGAATTTTGATCTCAATTTTTTATGATTTTTACGCATTACATCTTGTAAGTACATTTTTTTTGTAATTAACCGAGTAATCGCGTGCCACTCACGTGGCTGTTAAATTGTTGCTTTTTGGTCCCATAAATTAAATTCGTTTGTATTTTTTGTCCCAATGATAGTTCCAATAATTTTTTTTGAAGTTTTAGCAATTTTTTTCTTGCATTTGACATTTTAAACAACTCAAGTATTACTTGTCTTGTTATTTCACACATTTGAGGGTTTTTCTAAGCAAATAAACCATATTTATTATTCATGGAAGCACAACTATGCACAATCCTTGGATGCAGCCTACATCATGAAACAATTAAAGGTATTTTCACATGAATTCTCCAACTTTTTACGAGTTGTAAGATGTGAACAACCAAAATTCGAGATTGAAAAACGTGAAGAGTCCATACCTATTCAAAATTTGTAGATGAATATTTATTTAGAATAATATTCATGAAACTTTTATTGATCAAGAGATAACAGTGGTCAATTCATCTCAATATTGTGATTGATACATACGCTTTGGGACCACTCCCCTATCCTTTAATTTCCTCCATGGTCATAATTTTAGGTAAGCTTTAGGACATCAAGGCCCATGCATTGAACCAAGTCGCTTCTCATTTTGGATCCTCTATTTTATTTTGTGTTCCATCTTCTATTTTAATTTGATGTACATAAGTTAAGTGCATCTAAATCTCGATCAATTATTTTTATAAGAAAATATTTAGTGCATGTATCATATATTAATAAAATAGAATAGGAGATGAAACATAATTGAAATGGGGGATCTAAACCGGTCTCTTCTCTGATTCACTAATTAGTTTAATTTCATCAACAATGCATAGATATTTTAAAAAATTACTTTTTATTAAACACATGTTGAATATAAATAATTTCAACATGTTTTGAATACATTATTTCTTATATATAAAAATTAAATTAAAAAAGTTTAAAGAAAATGAAGATAGTGCCAACACTGAGAGGATATAGAGTCCACATGGCTGAAGACGAATCAAATATGTTTTGAATATGATATTTTTATAAAGTTTAGAAGTTATATATAAAATTTAACAAAATAAAGTTCCTAAAACTAATTGAAAAAAAACAAAATTACTATATTACCTTATCTAAATTCGCTTTTTTCTTCTATTCGAAGGTTATTTCTAGTATTTTTTTTTTCAGTAACATATCACTGTTCATGGATTATATTTAGCATATGTTCACTACTACAATCAATATGAATGTCCTTTTTACTGAATATCACATGCATTATATTTTCCTAACTTTTTTATAGGTTGCGCGTGCGCGCACACACACATATACATATATATATATATATGTGTGTGTGTATGCTTATATTTATATATATTATTAATTATATATATAAATTCAATAGTAGAAAGATGTAATATATCCGTGCATCATATGCTACTTAAATCATTATTTTAAAATTTTTGTAAGGTACAGCTGTCTCATGGCATCATCCAAAAATCTAAGACTATAGATACTAAAACCATGTAGTATAATTATAGGACAAGGTTTCTCTCTCTCTCTCTCTCTCTATATATATATATATATATATATGTTTGGCCGAGAATAAAATTACGACACAAGAGGGCCATGAATAAAATATTGAAATAGTAAATGTGTCTCATCTGTTTAATTGTTACAAATGATTGGAAGTCTATAAAATATTATTGAGGTCTTAACGAGAAGTATATATAATAATTATATAGGAGTGCAACTTAGTACTAAATTCTAAAATTTGGAGATATGATAAAATATTTTATATAAGTTTAAGTCAAATAAAATATTTGAATCTCTCTCCTCTTCAATAATTTGAACTTTTAATACTTGTTACAAGTTTTGCTCACTTTGTAATATGATTGTGTATAAAGTAAAGACAAATTACATGTGGCACGCTAAAAAAGACACCCTTTAATTAGTGAAAAATTTGTGGCAAAAATATTCGTCACAATTCAAAGATAATTGTGATAAATTTTTAATGTATTACTAATAAATTTTAAAAAATAATATATTAGTAATGATATTTGTAACGAATGTAAGTATATATTGATATGAAGAGTTCATCACAAATTTTATAACTCTAGACATGATTGTTTTATCTATGATGGGAATTCTATTACAAAATTAATTTTATAACGTACTTTATTCTCGTCAAAAAATTAATCAATGATGAATCCTATACTAACAAATTTGTGAATTAAATTCATCATAAAATGATATATTTTATTAAATTTATGATGGATTTATTTGACAAATCCATTGATATATCCTTCATTACTAATTAGTTTTGTGATAAAAATAAAATATGTCAAAGAACTATTTGTGATGAAATTTTCATCATGGATTGAGGAATCATATTTAAAATTATGAAATTTATGATAAATTCTTCTTATATTACTTATATTCATCACAAGTATCATGTAACACCTCTATACTCGCATAATATTTTATTTAATATTATTTATAATATTATTTTATAAAGATTTAATTAACTTGTAAGATTTTAAAAAAAAAGTGTGTAATTGCACTATTTACTTTATAATAAAGAGTTAAAATTTGATATTATCACATGAGAGCGCCTATTGTGAAGATTGTATTAATAGATGGCTAAATTGGAAATTTTAAGAATTAAAAAAAAAGATAAAAAAATGAAAAGCAATGGACCGAGCGTCATTTCTCCATTTCATCAACCTTCACCATTTTTTTTTCCTCTCATCACCGGCGAGTTCACTACCTCACCATCACCGACGACCACCTCATTTCTTCCACCTAACACCACCATTGTGACCACCTCCACACTCTCTCTCCAATTGTACCATTATCTATAGCAGGCGGCCACCAAAGGAGGACTTTCAAAGGCGTAGGTGGGTTTGTTGCTTTTTGGCGACCATTAGCTAGTCTGAGGAGTGCACGGTGGAGTATTCGTCAAGGGAGTTGAGTGCTGGTCTTGCATGGTAGAGATCGACGGCGGCGAAGGTGGAAATAGGCGGTGGAGCTAGGTGGTTTTGAAACTTTCAGGTGGCGGTTGACCCATTTTCTGGCTATTAGACAGGAAATGGAGGGTACCATTGGAAAGCTCTCTGTGAGAGGTTTCTAGCAGTGGTGTTTTTGAACTTTTTGCCAACGGCCTAAGGTCAGAATCTTCATCTCGTTCTCAAGAGCGCATGCACGTAAGTTGATCGTAGAGATTCTGACTTGTTTGGGAGATATCAATATATAACAATAATATATATATGTGTGTCTAATTGCATGTGTATATATACATGTGTTCTGATTATCGTCGAACCTTTTATTTACGTATATAATTAGAAATGATCAATCGAGATACCCCAGTATATAATCAGAACAAGTTTGATCGATTAAATAAGCCTAGTGACTTCAAATAATATTATTTCATGTAAACTATAGGTTATAAAGTATAATAAGTATAAGAAAACCCTAATTTTAAGGAACTATAAATTAATCGACTAAAATTAGGATATTATTGGTAATTGGATTGCTATGATTAATATCGAACACCAATAGAATAATTACTAAAACTTAGATTGTTATGGATATAATTCTAGGTATTGATAATTGCTAGGATTGATCATGGATATTGATATAAGGCTATTCTTTTGAATATGCGACGAAGATGTTGATCTTGATGACTAGTAGAATTTAACTGTGTTGCTGACGTGATTAAGGTGAGGATCCACCACCCTGGTAATTTCTTAAGTAAGGTAATATTATTGGAATTAAGCCGTGTGAGGTTCTATTGATTTGCCTCTCGTTATTATTTATTGTTGCTATTCGAACCCTGTGAGGTTCTATTGCTTTGCCTCTTGTTATTGTTTATTATTGCTATTCAAACCCTGTGAGGTTCTATTACTTTGCCTCTCGTTATTGTTTATTGTTGCTATCTGAACCCTATGAGGTTCTATTGCTTTGGTCATCGTTTATTAAACATTGGTAACTGTTGAACTTATGAATCATACTATTGTCATATCGTGTACTAAAATCATTTGGAATCCATGATTCATTCTATTCTAGTACCATAAACAAGTCTGTGTCTCATACATTACCGTATCGATTAGATTGTACCATGAATTGTTGTTACCCCTGTCGGCTTTCTTGATTGATATGATTATTACCATACGTATTGACTATTTGAAATTGTTCTGTAAACTTGTTGTTTTGCCCTGTTGGCATATTAAATGATTGATTGACCAAACTGAAAAGCATGTGGATCGGTGAAATGTTGGCTGAGTGCCTTGCCAAGCTATTGTGCTTGAGCTTTTATTGGTGCCAGGTTGTTATGCTTAAGCTATTGTTACTATCAAGTTGTCATGGCCAAACTATCAAATTCCAGTTTATGTATTGAAATGATCTGATATTGTATTGTTACGGAGGAATAATGATGTTCAAATATGCATGTTATATTTGATTTATTGACTTGCATATGTGATTGCGTTTGCTTTCCTTGAAATTGTATTATGTTCTTGGAGCAACAAGGCTGGAGTGGTATTCAGCCTAGATCGGACTGACGTTCCGGACCAACATGCCACACTATACATCCCGACCATGATCGGTTGAGATGAACAAGCCATTGAGCCAACGGTCTCAGCCTCCGACCAAGCATTTATTAGTGTTTCGATTGCCTTTAATGCCTTCCTTGACATTGACTCATTGATTGTGCTACATTGTTATTAGTTATGTGCAAAAAAAGGAAATCTTGATGTTCAACTGATCATACATTGCCTTGTTTTCTTCTCACTGGGTCTTTAAGACTCACTCTCGTATATTATTCGTTTTTATTCAGACAGGTAACAGACAGTGAAAACTGAGGGCTGGCAAACCTAAAAGATGATGATTGAAAAGAAGTTGGTTAAGTATCTGTATATGTGGCTGCACTATGGGTTACTTTGTTAAAGATGTTGTGATGTGTCATGATGACTAATATATTCATGGTTTATATGTATGACTTATGGTACCAGAAATGACATTTTGGCTTGAATATCATTAAACTTCTTATTATGATGTTTTGCACTTTGATATAGCTTCCTCATTTTTTATTAAAAATTTGCTATAAAATTTTGACACTATTGATATTATTATTATTATTATTATTATTATTATTATTATTATTATTATTGAGTATAATACTTTTATGAGTTTTATGGTTATGATGGTGCATATTTAGTGTTTGATCATATTAGTGCCTCAACTTTGGTATTATCCCGAGAGGGGGCGCTACATATCATAACCAATATGTATTGTTGTTCATTTTTTTTCAAGTTCATTAGTAATTTATTAAAAATCCATCATAATTATTTTGGGGTAAAAAGATATCTAAAAATCTATTCTTTTTTACCCAGTGAAAAAGTCAAAAAGATGTATATTAATAAATAACTTTTAAAAGCAAAGGCAAATGAAAAAGTTAGCTTATCTTAATTCTTTATGTAGGGAAAAATGCCATCACTTTTTCATTCGTTAATTTTTCTAAAATGTAGGAACGTAACCATCAATCTCAACATACATCGGCTACTTTAATTATGAGAAAATTAAAAAAAAAAAAACTTTTCTTATAAAAAGATTATCCTAATCATTGTAATCATTTATTTTATTGCTAACTAATTGTTTTGATTATTTTTTTAATGATGCTTAAATCCACCATAAAAAATTAAAAACTTTACTTTATAAAATATTATTTAACCCATATATATGGTGGAGGGTTATGATTTTATAAAGGTACGTGCACTCTTGAAATTAATTCTTAGTAATTTTATTAATAATTGGAGCAAATTGTATATAAGCTTTAATTCTGCAAATTACCCACTTCCAAATTTAATTTATCAACTATATGTTTCATGGCTTTAATATAAACTCCAGACCCTAGCTACTCTCGAAACAAAGATATTCACATTAATAATTAATCTAGTTAAACATTAAACACATCAACAAATAAAAATATGTTTATTAGTAACGGAAATTATATTAGCTCAAATATAAGCTGAACATCTTTTGATTGAGTTAATTTCAACTATTGAGGCGGCAATTACATTTAATTCACCTAAACTAAAACTTCATTTAACTGAGGGCCAAAAGATAAAGATAAAAATAAAAAATTGAAAAAAAAAATCTTCAAGATAAGCTTCCGGATCAAGCAGTCTTCAAGAGACATTTGGCTACAATTAAATTGCGTTCAAATTTAGAAAATAAGAAATTTATCATAAGTTCTATAGTGCGCACTAAATTTGGTATTGTCATGTGCTAAATTAAAATTTGTGCCATATGTCATAAAAATATATGTCAACAGAAAGAGACCAATGAAAGATAAAAAATAGTGTGGATGTGTCAAATCAATCTAAAGTATGCAGAATATAGTTCACATACCTCCCAACCCAGGAGCACATGCAGAAATTTCGTAACAAAAAGGCACAGGATAATTTATAAAATTAAAAAAAAAATTAAAGCTGTTAATCTGAATTCTTAAGTAACTGCAAATTTTTTTTAATAAAAAAAATTAGTTAGTTATGCTTTCGTTATATGGAGATTCCTTCCATTTCGATATGGGAACTTTTTAAAAGATAAATTAGTTCATTGAACATAATATTCCTTGTCAATTAAGGTTCAATTTTTCTTGCAAGAAACATTATTGTGTAGAAATTTTATTAATTGATAATTACTAATGACAAAACAAACTATGTATAAAATTGCCATTATCTAACCACAGCCAATATAGTCGTTACTAATATTTGCAATTGAGCTGTCATAAACAGTGCCATCAATTATCAATAGCAACAAAATTTCATAAAAATTATATTAAAATAAAGTAAAAGTTGTTATTATTTCATCCCACATCGATTAGATAAATGACAGTGGTCTCTCTGTATGGCCTTGCACTCCCACCTCTTGAATTAAATTTTGGGACGAGTTAGGTCCAAAATTCTTTTTTTAATATGGTATTAGAACCACCAATTCTTGATGTTGGGCTACCCAGTATTATTAGGCAATCGATTTTATCTTATTCCATGCTTCGGATATTCTTTCTTGGGCATGAATGGGATGAGTTAAATTCCCACATCGATTAAGTAAATGAGTAATGGTGTTTATATATGGTCTCAAACAATCATCGCCTTTTAAACTAACTTTCGGGTTGAATTAAGTCCGATGTTCATTCTTTAATAATTATCAATTTGCATTTTTAATAATATTTTTAGTGCTATTACTTAATATTTTGTTATTATTATTAGTTAGTTTTCGTGGAGTGAAATATTTTTGGAGCAAACAGAAGAAAAGACACAAACTTAAAAGGCATAGCTTGTGGCTCTAATCATGCCATTATAGAAGGGCAGCAGGAAATAAAAAGCAATGGCTTTTGGCTGGCAACGGCATGAATTGTGGTTTTTGACTTGTGTAATCTGTGGAGTTTGATGCGCCTTTTAGCTGTTCTTTCAGAGGATCATCCACAGCTATACGAGCCCACTTAAGATTTATCTGTAAGATGAAGAAGAAAATAAGTACATATGCTGGATAAGACACATCGCTCGTGGAAAGATCTTGAATATGCCCAAGTACCTTTGATCTTGCGCCCTCTTTTAGCTAGTTATGTGCTAATATTCCATTTGTCCTACTTCGATTTGCTCATATTACAGATGTCCTTTGATTTGAAACAAAAATTTTAATAGTAGCTTTTTTTTAATAATTAAAATAGCAATCTTTCATCACCATAGAATATTTGATTTAAGTTATAATTACTCTTACATTTTAAAATAAATTCATCAGCACTGTTCAAGTAAAATGTTATTCAAATTGAAAATTCTTCCCAAGAAATAAATTGGTTTACAAACTGCTTCCACATATAGGTTTCTAATCATAATGTAATTGAGCTAGTTGTCGTATTGACGTTATTTTAAATAAAGTTAAAAAAATATAAAATGTCGTATAATTTTAGTGCTATTACATCATTTATTCAGATTAGCTACATTGTCATATCCTGCACATGTGCTAAAAAAAAATTAGTATCAAATAAATAAAAATATTTATTTATCTTTTAATTTATATAACATTACAGTTTTAATATATTTATTTCATGAGTTTTTAGATAAAAAAATAAAACAATTATGATAAAATAGTACTAATGGTGAAATTATATGTAGAGCAACAAAATTTTGTATAATTTTAGTGGTATTACACCATCTATTCAAATTAGCTATATTATTACAGTTTATATGTATGTTAAAATTTTCATAATATCAAATAAATAAAATTATTTATTTATTTTTATACAATATTACAATTTCAATGTACTTATCTAGTTTTTAGATAAACAGAAAAAGAAAAGATTATGATAAAGTAGTAATAATGGAGTTATGGAGTGACAATATTGAGTTGTAAATGATAGTTAGTAGTTACTCTAGGTATGTTATAAGAATTAAAATATAATAATGAAGTAACAAATTTACTTAAGAATGATAATTTACTTAAGAGTATAAATAATATGATAATTTTGAGATAATTTTATTATAGCAAATAAAGTTATATTTTGAAAACTCTTTTGTATGGATGAAATGCACAAAAAGATAGCAAGTGAAAAGGAAAGAACCAAGAAAGAAATGGTCAAAATAAACCGTTTGATGGGGGCTGTCTTGAGAATGAACAATGTCCTGATCATTGGGACAATTGATCCCAAAAACGTGTTGACCAAGTTCAAAATTTCCTATTAATAGCAGAGCTTATTTTCTAGACTAAGATTTGAAAGTAAGTCACAAGAAGATATTGAAGTAATTCATGCCACATAAAAAAACAAAAATTATTTTACACCGAATACATCAAAAATATTATTTATCAAAATTATTCTCAAAATAATACAATCATTCCTATAATTTCATATACAACTTTGAAATTATATGCATCTAACTAAATAATTATTGATACCTACTAGTACTACTCTACCATTGGTAGGTGCGTTAAAAACTGTTCCCAATTTATTGCCACTAAATTCACAAACCTCCATATATATATATATATATATATATATATCCCAATATTTTAAAAAATTGGACTAAAACACACACACACACACACACATATATATATATATATATATATTCACACACATATATATGAGTAATGATGTGGTCAATCAGCTGAGGTGTTTGAAGAACATTTATATGAGTTCTAAATAAAGAAAAAGAAAAAGAATCAAAATTTAAGGTTGTGCCATTGTATCATGTAAAAATCATACGTTCCATGCAGATAAAGATGTGAGTCACTCGTTTTTTCTTCTTCCATAATTCACGGCCAGCCAAAAAGGACGATTCATAGAAAAAAAGTTCAAAGTTTGCCCATTTAAAGTGAAAATTAAAGTTAATGGTATCTAAAACATGAGGTCATTTAGCTGTAATTCCAAAAAACTCAGGCCCAATGATCTATTTGGCCAATGAGATTAAACAGAAAATTAATCAAAGTTCGGCATCCGATGCATTAATTATAGAGAAAATTAATGTTCTTTTGATTAATTAATGTATCTGTCATAAACATTTTGAGTCTTTTTTCTCTATGTTGCCTGCGTTAGGGTTAATTGTCAAATATTCATGGTTTTTTTCAGTCCATTTTGATGCTGAAATAATTATCACTCTTTTTTAAGTGATAGTTACATTTAGTTATTACATAATTTAACATAATGATTAGTAATAATTAAGTACAATAAACATTTATTAATAATAATTATAATCACGTGATAAAAGGACTTGGATCCATAATTTCGTACTTCAGTCATTTTGAAATTGAGTCTTAAATACTGTTTGGTTAAAGACGGCAAATTAGAGGCTAAGATTAAGAATTGCTATTGTGTACAATATAATTTACGTTAACGGTCAAAAGCTGTTGACAAATGCTTGAAACTCATTACGATTATTGTATTGTCGCCAATGAATAATTTATTTTTTGTGCTATGGATAAAAATAATTATTCTTGGAAATAATGTAAGCTGAGCTGCCTACGACCATCCATATCTAACACATAGCTTCATCGATTTCACAAAGGAACACTGCCAACAGACTTAAAATTCTTCATGAAAAATTTTTAGATTATTAGCCAAAAAGAGCATGAATCTTGAACTATTTTATCCATCCAAATTTTTATCGAGGAGGGCAATTTTTGTTCGTTGGTACAATGTTTTTATGAAGTCGCCATATAAAAATTAATTTGAGTAATCTCAAATAAATGTGTAATTAAATTAAATGGCTATATCTTCACAAGATAAGCGAAGCGGGATTATAATTTCAAAAAAGCCTCTCACTCTGAGAAAATAATATCTCCATTTTCCTTCATCCTTCGTCATTGATCATTGCTGGTGGAGCACAGCTTCGGACCTCATTCAATCATTTGTCTTGGGCAAGAAATCAGACAGCCGGAAACTAACAATGTCATCCCCCTGCCCGCCGCGTTGTGAGCAGCAATGTGAATTAAATTGTGCCAAACAATCGTTTTCGCCTTAATTTCCCATTTCTGAAACATTTGAAATATTCCCATTTGGAATTTGGCCAAAAAGGGACGACGGCACTTGCCGAGCTATCTTTTTTTCTGTTAAATTAGAAATTAAATAATATATTTTAATGGATAAACAAGTGCAACCCAGACCGATGTTTGCTTTTGGGACAAACTACACGACTCGTAATATATTTTCAAACAAACACGCATGTCTTTTGAAGCTGTTATTAAAATAATTTTTTGGTTCTTAAAATGTTTTGTCAAATTATATTACAACTACACACACACACACATATATAATAAATTAATTATTATATACATAACTAGTTAGTCATTACTTTATATGCATAAAAAGCTCACTTTATATTTCAATTAAAAATTGATTGATGTAATATGTATGGTAGAATTTATGATCTCCTTACAAAATATTTCAAAAAACAAACTGTTTCGTCATAAAACACTTTTCAACAACTCCCAAAATAATAATAAACAAACATTATATTCCCCAATTTTGTTGCCAAAATAAATTCTCCGAAAGCATTTCTCCAAAAGATAGCCACACAAATCTCTAATCAATTAAATATTTCAACGTGTAATAGGTTGAGCGTCAAATGGTTGGATAGTATCACTCTCACATTTTCATGTGGCATGTTTGGGTGCAAACCTTAATGAACTTACGGTGCACATGTGCATATATAAATGAAAAAAAAATTATTTTTATTGGTTAGGTTTGAGTTTGAATTTTAACGAACTTAGCTACACATATGCGTATGTAAAAAAAAAAATTAATAGATATGACTTTTTATAAATTTGTATTTAAAGTTATAATGGAGAAATATGCTCAATAGACAAAGTTATTGGAATACGAGTAAATACAAATATGAACAAATTAATCGAGAGCACAAATATAACTTAGTCTTTTATGTATCGTATTTGTGCCTGTTTTTAAAATATGCAAATACTTAGTTTATATTTATCACAAATTAAATTATTTGATTTGTAACTATGACACAATTTAGATATAATTCTTTAAAATAATCAATATTCCTGTAGATTATTAGGTTTTTATCTTTTATCTATATGATACTCAATCAATATTTAAAAATAATTTTTACTATATTTTAATTTTCTTTTTTTTTAAAAAAAAACCATGATGCCTACAAAAAATACATTATGGTCCCTTTTTTGTCAAATGTAAAATTTTCAATATTTAAATTGAAAAATAATTTTATTTTATTTTTTTGCTGAGAAAAAAGAAAAAAAATCCTAGAAATAGTGAGAATATACTACAATTGTGGTTTCCATATAATATTAATACCTAATAATTTAGTTTCCTAAACTCTATCTCTTAACCTTATTATATCAAGAGTCATTTTTTCTTTTGCCTCGATATTCCTCAATCAATTTAAATTTTATCTTCAATCTTACATGAATTTTAAAATTTTGCTTTGCTTCGAAGAACTTCTAAACCTAGCTATTTAATTAATAAATATCGTTTAAGACTTTTCGAAACTTAAATTATAGCTCCCAATTGGGATAGGAGGATTGGGGTTGAGATAGGAAAATCCTGATCCAAACAAATCTTTTTCCTTCCTATTTCCAATATGCACCAAATGAATGAATTATAGAGTATAATTAAAAATCATGATTTGCGCCCATATATCCTTGCAGCTTCCTCATTATTACAAGTACATTAGGGCCTGGTTGTTTGTGTTTTTGCCACTCCTCTTCATTTTCAGTGCAAAATGAAAATAGAAAAATTATTACTTTTTTATTCAAAATATTCCTTATTTTCATTTTTAACTCTTTTCTAAGCATACTCTATCATCCTACTACTACATCAATCAAATTCAAATTTTATTTAATATAAATTATCTACTGTCATTTTAAAATTAATAAAATATACATATATTTTTAAAAATAAATCTTTTTAAACAAAAACAAATATAAATCAACTAACCTTTTAACCCAATACCTACTCTAATCATTATTTTCCAACAAAACATCTCTTTACAATTTTATTTTTCATTTTCACACCATAACTACTGTAGACGGCTTAATTTTTGAACCAATTAAAAACTGACAAGTGTAAATAATATATTAGTTATTAATTTAAAATTTTCTATTTATATATTAGAATTTATTAAATTAAATTCAAAATAATAAATAGTTAATTTTAATTAATATTTATTTTATAAATCAAATATTGATAAATGTCAAGACGAAGGTATATCATGTCAATCAAATCAAATCTGGTAGTCTAACAATCTCAAGCTAATCAAGTTGGAATACCTGACATATTTATGTATGTGGACCAATCAGTTCAAGAACATTTGATATTATTTTTTAATATGAATTAAAGAGATAATTATTAAATGTGTTCAAATTATTTAAAGTTTCCTGCTAAGTACTTAAATGAATGAATGATTAGAGACTCTCATACACACATATTCTCATATTGACATATTTCCAAGTCAAAGACACAAGTCTTCAAGTTTTTGCTGTAATGACGTATTGCTACTGCGAAGGTCCTATACCTCTTCAAAGCATCAAGTCATCAAGTCCTTTGATTTTGGAGTTAAGGTTCGAGTTTCAAAGAAATTTCATAGTATCTTTTACCAAGTCAAAGGATACTACACTATATATCCAAGAACAAGCTTCAAGCCCTTGGATCATATATATTGAGAGAAGAATGAAGGGATTAGTTTTTGTTAGGGAATTTATATTTTTCTCTGATAAATTGTAATTCTCATATATTCTTTAATATAAATTTAATTTGTCCATTATTTTTCTTTCTCTTGTGATTTACTTTTACAAACAACGAAATTTGCCTAAATAAATTTCTGGCACGCCCAATGGGACCTGAATCTACCCCTCATCTCTTTTTTCTATTCGAATTTTGAAGATATTTGCAACCACTCAATGGCACCTAAGAGGAACCAACTCGCCTTGGCCATGAAAGATGTTGCTGACCCTATTGCTGAATCTGTCAATCAGCCCATGACTGGGGGCAAGGATACTGATTCATTCCATCTAATGATTTTAACTCAGGAAGTCCAAGGGAAACGAATCCTGAGGTATTATCTTTTGCTTAACTGCTAGCTATAGCGACTGGAGTGGCAACAATGGATAAGCAGCTTGCTCAGATGGCTCAAGCTAGAGCTGACCTCCAAAAGATTGTGGAAGAAAAAGATCAACAAATCGCACAACTCATGAACAAGCAGGAATACTCTCATCTTGGAAGATTTGGCTACAATTATCAATTTTCCCTTGGCCATACAATGGTGCATAAACAAGTTGAGGAGATGCCTTACAAGCGAGAAACTGATCCAAAGATCAACCACTCTGCAACTTCTATTGCTATATTATATGTTCAATAATTGCAGGACATGATCACCAACACAATTAGGGCTCAGTATGGCATGCCCTCTCAAAGTTCTATTATGTATTCAAAGCCTATACAAAGAGGATTGACTCGCTGAGAATGCTGATAGGATATCAACCACCAAAATTTCAACAATATGATGGGAAGGCAAATCCAAAACAACATGTGGCCTATTTCATATAGACATGCAACAATGCAGGGACGTACGATGATCTTCTTGTGAAACAGTTTGTATGATCATTAAAAGAAAATACCTTCGACTGGTACATTGACTTAGAGCCTGAATCTATTAATAGTTAGGATCAAATGGAAAGAGAGTTTTTGAATTGCTTCACAATACACGCCGGACTGTGAGCATGATTGAACTTACTAATGCAAAATAATAGAAGGATGAGACAGTGGTAGACTACATCAATCGTTAGCGTGCATTAAGTCTGAACTGCAAAGGTAGACTCTCAAAGGTGTCTACAGTAGAGATGTGTATTCAAGGTATACACTAGGGATTTCTCTACATCCTTCAAGGAATCAAGCCTCGCACTTTTGAAGAATTAGCCACTCGTGCCGGCAAAATGGAGCTTAGCATTGCTAATTGCGGGGCTGGAATTCCTATTGAAGACCAGAAGAAAGAAAGGAAAGATTCAAAAAAGAGTGAAAAATATGGCAAAACTGCTACTAAGGAATCCATGGCAATAAGAACAGCCTTAATAAAAATTCCTACAAGCAATAAACAGGTTGCTAAGAAAACTAAAGATCAACGCATTTCAACAAGCAAGAAAACACTGAAAGAAATGCAAGAGAAGGAGTATCCATTTCAAGGTTCTGATGTCTGTCATATTTTTGATTAATCATTGATAAGAAAGTTGATTGAACTACCATAATCAACATGTCCTGAAGAAGCTGGAAAGGTAAACGATCCAAAATATTACAAGTATCATCAAGTTATCAGTCATTCGATAAAGAAATGCTTTGTCTTCAAGGATAAAGTAATGGCATTGGCAAGATATGGAAAGATAATTCTTGATATGAAAAATATTGTTGGATCAAACCTTGCTAGTGTTATAACTATAGCAGATACCACATATGTTGCAAGCAAAGACAGTGTTTTCTCATCTTTACATATAGGGGCATCAACAATGCTTCAGTTTGGAAGTTTAGATCCAGTGCTAGTGGAGACTCAATTCATTGATGAAGTGACTAAGATGGAAATAAGTTCTACTATTGAAATTGAAGATGGCATTGAGTGGACTCTTGTGACACACCAACGAAGGAGAAGACTATGTGTCAATTAATCTCACCCATTAGCATTAAAGGTCTCGCATGTGGCTAAATGCCCTCAACCAATGACGATGAAGAGTCGAAAGGTTACAAATAGCAAGCAAGAAAATTCATGTGTAGGTTACAAAAGGATTCAGGTAACTCTAAAAAATTATTTTTCTACTAGATTCTTTGATCAAGGGGTTGAAGTAGTGCACGCTATATCTTGTGAAACTGAAGAGCAACACTCCACTTCATGTTGTATGGCCATTACTTTTATAGATGAGGACTTGTTATTGGGATCAAAACCTCACAATAGGTTATTTTTTGTCTCAGAATTCATGCAAGAGCAAAAGATTAAGCGCATGCTCATTGATGGAGGATCTGCCATCAATATCATGCCAAAATCTAACATGAATAATTTGGGGATTTCCATTAAGGACCTCTCATGTAGTCACCTAACTATTCAAGGTTTCAATCAAGGAAGCCAACGAACTATTTGTATGATTCGTCTAAACCTCACAATTGGGGAGTTGGAAGCAAATACTTTATTTCATGTTATTGATACAAGGACTTCCTACCATATACTTTTGGGACAGCCATGGCTCCATGAAAATGGAGTAATACCTTCCACACTTCATCAATGCTTCAAGTATTCAAAAAATGGAGAAGTTATGAAAGTTTATGTAGATGTGAAGCCATTTACTGAAGCTAAATCATACTTTATTAATGCTAAACTTATCTGAATCCTGACTCAATAAGTGAATTGCAACCTGCAAAGGCTCCAGGCGACCACTTCGTTGAAGGTAGACAAGATTGTTCTAAAAATTTCAGTAAACTAACAATTACTGAGGTTTTGATGTGCAAAGAATATGAGCACAGTGATGTTTTCAACTTACTAAAATTTTGATATACACTGCAGGTATCTCAAGAGAAGAAGAAAATTCCAATTGGAGTATGTCTTTAGTCAAATGATGCTGCTCAAAGCCAATTAAAGGTGGTAGAATCAAACAACTGTCAAACTCTGAAAAAGGGCTTCACCATGCCTATTGTTGGTGTAAGCTCATCAATCCATAATAGACCATCTATTGCAGAGGTTTCCCATAAAGAATTTGAGGGGACATTTAATCCTAAGGCGTATAAGTTGCTTGAAAAATCTGGCTATGACTTTGTTAATCCACCCAATCTAAGTGAGCTTAAACTTGAGTTAACTGGAGAAAAAGTTCATGGACTCAGTAAAACACAACAAAAATTAAGGAGACAAGGGTTTTACGTTGAACAATTAAGGGTTGGCTTTGGATTCAAAGTTGCAAAACTGGTTAGGATACGTATGATGAAGAAGGATAAGTGTGCTGATGTCCAACATATTTTTGCAGAAGATCATGTGAAGTAAGAAGAGCAAAAATAAAATAATCATTGAGTCTCTGTATTTGATCATCTCAGTGCTCTGATTACTCGTCCTTCTCTTTTTAAAAGACTTGGTATTAAAGATCGAAGCAAGTTTAATAAAGGTCCATGTCTGAGAGGTTCTATGTTCAACTGACTCAAAAATAATGCTGCAAAAAAAAGGTGTTGACAATAAAATTGATATGTTGGAGTCAAAAAATAAGAGTTAAACTCTTCACTTATCCCAATCGAATGGAGCTAGATCTACAATCTTAGTCATCAATATGGAAAAACCTATGTAAATAAAGCAGCACATCATAAAACATCCGTGTGGAAAGAGTGGTGCAGATGAAGATGAGGTGGAAATTACCATCAACTTCAATTACACAAGTGTTAAAAAGGAGCTAAATCTGGCATCACACGATTTGTGTTTTGAAGAATTCATTAGATTGATGGCAAGTGGTTTTATACAAGCTATAAACTATCAAACATGGATAATGCCGCCTGTCCTAGTTTTAAAAGCAGATGGAGCATTAAAATAGAGTATCACATTCAAAAGAATGAGAGTTGTTGAGATCGAACAACCATATGATGGAAAAAATGATGAGTTACACACATGTAATCATATCGCTGTTGATAAAGAGCCTGATTTAGAAAGTCCTAAAGATGAAGTCCTAAAAGCTCCTCCACAACTTGAAGATGGTGGACAGGCGACTGTCGATGAACTCAAAGAGTTTAATCTTAGCACGATAGAAGAGCCCCATCCCATATTTGTTAGCAAGCTTCTAAATCCTAAAGAAGAAGAACGATATTTCAAAATCTTGAGTGAGTACAAGGATGTATTTGCTTAGACATATAAAGAAATACCAGGATTATATCTAAAAGTTACAATCCATCACCTTGGCATAAAACATGGGGCTCATTTAGTAAGACAGTCGCAGCGAGTGCTTCGCTCAGATCTCATCCCTTTAATCGAAGCTAAAGTTAACAAGCTTATTGATGCAGGATTTATTCGAGAAGTTAAATATCCAACTTGAATCTCTAGCATCGTGCCAGTTAAGAAGAAAAATGGTCGATACGTATTTCGAGATCTGAATGGGGTATGTCCAAAGGATGATTTTCCATTATCTATTATTGAACTCATGGTAGATGCAACCAACAAACATGAAGCTTTATCTTTCATGGATGGATCCTTTGGGTACAATCAAATCAGAATGTCACCGCAAGATGAGAAATGTACAGCTTTTTGCACACCAAAGGGTATTTACTATTACAAAGTGATGCCTTTGGGGTTGAAAAATACATATGGAACTTATCAACGAGCTATGCAGAATATTTTTGATGACATGTTACACACAAGGGTAGAATGCTACATAGATGATCTCGTGGTTAAGACTAAGAATAGAGATAATCACTTAAAAGATCCCTACATGGTATTTGATTGACTGAGGAAATACAACTTGAAGATGAACCCACTTAAGTGTGTGTTTGGTGTCACGTCTGGCAAGTTTCTTGGCTTCATAGTTCGACATCGTAGAATTGAAGTTGATCCTGCCATAATCGATGCTATCTAGAAGATGCCACCACCAAGGAATCTTAAAGAATTGCGTAGTTTACAAAGCAATCTTGTATTTATAAAAAAGTTCGTATCAAATTTGGCTGGAAGATGCCAACCATTTAATCACTTGGTGAAGAAAGATACTCTCTTCGTATGGGATAAAGGGGGTGTGAAAATGCTTTTGAAAGCATAAAAAAATTCCTCATGAATCCACCAGCTTTAGAAGCTCCTACACCTGAAAAACCATTGATATTGTACATTACATCATAAAAATAGTTAATTGGCGCTCTAATGGCTTAAGAAAATAATGAAGGAAAGGAGAAAGCATTATATTAACTAAAAATGAGTTGAGATATTTTCCTATTGAGAAAATTTGCCTTGCTTTGTTTTATACAATCAGAAAGTTGAAGCATTATTTTGAGGCATTTTCTATCTGACTCATTTCACGTGCTAACCCTATCAAGTTTGAAATTTCAAGACTAGTGTTTTTAGGAAAATTGGCTAAGTAGTTGGTTATATTCAATTAGTATGAGATCACATATATTCCTCAAAAAGTTATTAAAATACAAGCTCTTGCTAATTTCCTAGCATATCACCCCATTCCTGTAGACTGGGAAATATCCAATGAATTACCTGATGAAGATGCCTTTTTCGTCGAGATCTTGCCAGCATAGATAATGTTATTTGATGAAGCAGCTCGATCTGATGAAGCGGGGGTAGGGTTCATCTTTGGTTTACCAGAAAGGCAAGTTTTGACATATTCTATAGTGTTAAATGAATTGTACTCCAATAATGTTGCAGAATATCAGACGTTGATTATTGGACTTCAAGTGGCACTAGAAATAAAAATTTTAGAAATTGAAGTCTACGGTGATTCAAAACTAATCATCAATTAGCTTTTAAATGTCTATGAGGTTAAAAAGGAAGATTTGATTCCTTACTTTCGACTAGCCTCTTGTATGTTAAAGAAGTTTGAAAGCATTGTCTTAAGTCACATCCCGAGGAAAAATAAATAGGATGGCAGATGCATTAGCTAACTTGGCTACCACTTTAGCCCTTTCTGAAGAGGAAACGACAAATACCCTAGTGTGCAATAAATAGAATGTGCCTTCACCGATTCAGCTTGACCATGAGGAATCAAATGCCATATTAGTCTCAATTGGTGAAGATGAAGATTAGACGACATCACTGATTGAGTATATAAAGTATGGGAAATTGCCGCAAAACCTTCGTTGTAGGACAAAGATAGGTCGGAGGTCATCTTGCTTCATTTTGTACAAAGATGTTTTATATCGTTGATCTTATGAAGGTATTTATCAACACTACTTGAGTGGTGAAGAAGCAATTGAAGCTATGGCTGAGGCATATTCTGGAGTCTGTGGAACTCACCAATCATGTCCTAAGCTTCATTTTCAAATTAAAAGAATGGGATACTACTAACCTATTATAGTTGAAGATTGTATGAATTACATGAAGAGGTGTGAAGTTTGTCAGATGTATGCTAACTTTATACATCAACCTCCTGTACCCTTACATCGCATAGTTGCCTCATGGCCATTTGATACATAGGGTCTTGATGTTGTAGGTCCTATTAATCCTAAGTTGTCAATTGGTCATGCTTACATATTGGCAGCTATAGACTATTTCTTAAAGTAGGTCGAGGCAATCCCTCTCAAGGAAGTAAAGAAAGAAACTGTTGTGAAGTTCATTCGATGTAATTTGATTTTCAGGTATGGAGTGCTGTGTTACATCATTACTGATAATGGGAAGCCTTTCTACAATAAGTTGATGGATAAAATCTGCGCACAATTTGGATTCAAGTAATATAATTTCTTGATGTACAATGTAGCTGCAAATGGTTTAGCAAAAGCATTTAATAAAACTTTATGCAATCTACTAAAGAAAGTAGTGTCAAAATCTAAAAGGGATTGGCACGAAAAAGTTGGAGAAGCTCTTTGGGCATATCGAAAAACTCATCGAACTGCTACCTAAGCCACTCCATATTCATTGGCTTATGGGGTTGAAGCTGTTTTCCCTCCTGAAAGTCAAATACCTTCATTTCGTATAGCAATTTAAGAAGAAATCACTGCTGAAGACAATGTTCGTCTTCGACTTGAGGAATTGGAAACATTGAATGAGAAAAAACTCAAAGCACAACAATAGCTTGAATGTTATCAAACACGTATGATGAAGGTATTTAATAAGAAAGTTCATCCTCGATCTTTTCAAGTTGGAGATTTGGTATTGGTAGTAAGAAGGCCCATTACTATCACCCAGTAAATGGGAAGTAAATTCATGTCAAAATGGGATGGTGTATATGTGATAAAAGAAGTCTCCACCAATGGTGCTTACAAGTTAGTTGATAGAGATAGATTGCGCATATGCCCCATAAATGCCATTTTTTTTAAGCGATATTATCTTTAAAATGTATGTTGCTCCTTAACGTACGAGCCTAAATTGCATGTTGCTCGTAGACATATAAGCCCAAATGCATGTTACTCCTAGTCCACATGAGTATAAATTGTGTATGGTAACCACCAAAGCTGCATGTGGTTAAACTACTAACTTTCCCCATAAAAGGTATTTTATGTTGTTAAAATATTAAATACCACACTTAGTCCAAGGTGGTTAAGCAATGGATACTCTTAGCCCGTATGAGTATAAATTGTGAACGGCACCCCACTAAAAAAATATGTTTATTTTGAACCACATAATAGCTTGATCCCCTTGTTGGGGTACGTAGGCAGCCTGAGAGTTAACTCTCAAGTTTGATCACATCACTAAAAAAAAGGGGTTTGTTTGGATGGCGTCCCAAGTTCGATCATATCATTGGAGCAAATTTGGATGACTTACTTCATAAAGTTCAATCACATCACTGGAATGAGTTTAGATGGCTTGCTAAGTTCAAACACATCACTAGAACAAGTTTTGAGGATTTCCCAAGTTCAATCGTATCAGTGGAGAAAATTGGGATGATTTACTTCTCTAGTTCAATCAAATCATTGGAGTAATTATGGATGATTTATCAAGTTCAAGCATATCATTGGAAAAAGTTTTGATTGCTTTCAAATTTAATTTATTAAGATAGCCAGTTTTACTCATGAGCTTAAGTAAGTTTATTCCACTCAATTGTTGGGGGCATATAATAAAAAATCTTTCCTTTGAAGTTGGCATCAATTTGAAGAATAAAAAAAAGAGAGAGAATGCAAAAGGAGAATTCATGAAAGAACAATTTTTTATTGCATATGTAATAGTCAAGTGTTCTTTTATATTAATTGTGCAAAAAAAAAAAGCTAAGTAGCAAAGTGTTCATGCAAGTATATTAAAAGCTACTAGTTCCTTGCGAGATTCTTCAAATAGTGCTTCCATCCTCTTTAAAGCCTCAACCTCTTAATCAGTAAAAAATGGAGTGTCATCAAGTTTTGATACTTTATCTCTCTTGGTGGCCACTTCTTTCTGGATAATGGACAAGTTTCCTTCAGCCTTGTGGAGTGATGAGTTTGCGAATTCTTCCTTACTGCTTAACTCAACAAGCTGTGTTCTCAATTCCTCTTGCTACTTGGTGATTTGAAGAAGCTCATTCTTGAGACCATTTACCTCTTCAACTTTCTCACTTTCTATCACCTCTGCCTCAAAAAGATCATGTTGTGCAAAAAATAGGGCTTTCTCATAAGTTTCTTGTGTCTCTTTTTGAATTGAATTTGACTTAACCTTTGTGTAGTTAGATGCACCCTCAAAGAAAGATCTCAAGTGATCCTTTAAAGGTGATGTATTTTTTACATATGATTTCATCTCTACAATCAAATCATCAATTGTAGGCTTTATCTCTTAAAGTTGCTCAAATGGAGTTTTCATGATTTTTTGACATATCCATTCCGAATAGAATTTGAGTAACATCTGCTCTACTTCAATCTTTATAATTCGAGTACAAAAAAAAAATTAGTAGCTAGAAATGCCCAAGATGGAGCTTCAAATATATTTTGGGGCTTGTCTTTCTCAGCAAAAGCCTTATCATTTTTAATTTTAGGTAATATTACCTTTAGCTGCTTATTGGAATCAACAGTTTTATGGGAAGTTTGCATGCCACTATCAAGAGTTTGAGAAATATTTGTTTCAAGCATGTTAAAAGGATTAGCCCCATTTATCGAACCAACAATACCTTCAGAAGTAATTGGGAATGGTATCTCAAGATCTGCAAGCTACATCATAAAAAAAAAAGGAGAAGAAAAGAAGAAGAAAATAGTGCAAATAATTAGCAAATGTAAATGTAAAAAAGAAAGAAAAAAAAGAGGGGTACATGATATTAAAAATAAATAAATAAATAACTTTACATATTTTGTTAATTCATCCAAAGGTAGAGAAGAACTTGGGACATCTGCAAAGAAATTTGAATTAATACTGATATTATCTAAATCTAAAACCTTTGGCTTCTTCTTGAGTATACATTGATTACTGGAGTTATAATTTGAGCAAGAAAATGAAGAAATTATTTCATTTTCTTCCATTGGAGCATCAGTAGGGAATGAAATCTTGAGTAAGTCACGACGCCTTTTAGACGGCACTTGAGTATGTTCAGTAAGGTTGTAATCCTTAGGCTCCAAGTTCCTTCCTTTAACTTGCCATAAAACAATAGAATTTTGAAGATGTGAGGCCGCTGGATTATTTTTGGGATCTTTGATTAAAGTTTGTTTAGGACAAGATGGATTCTTACTAGGATGCCCAGACTTAAATACATGCTGTTCAATTCTAGGCCTAGGTTGATTGAGTTAACCAGAATTTGATTCCACATTTCTCTTATTAACTTTGAGAATAATCTTAGTACCTTTTGTTTGCGAAGCTTTCCAATATTTGTCCCACCAATCTGTATATGCCTTTGTGGCCAATGAAAAGAAAAAAGTATTGCCATGAATGATAAGTTTGCAAGATGTATTCAGTAAGGTACATGACTGCCAAAGTTGACAAGCTCATAAAAATCACAAGTAAGAGTCTCCTTCTTTACGTTTCTCGGGATGTGTTGACAAAATCCACATTGCTAACTGAATCGATGAGGGCTATAAGCATCAATGATATGCTCTTTTCCATATCGAAATGTCAAATAACTAGAACAAAGAGCCACAAAAAAATCCTTATAAGTATTTGATATGCAGAGGCCATCTATTACTGTAAACTGCTTACATGGAAACAAGCATAAATTTTAAATAGCTGAAGAGTTGATATTGAGGAATGAGTCTCGCGCCTCTGAAAGATCAAAATATTTGGCCATGTTCACCCCTACATATTTGACCGTCTCAGCTCCTCCTACATCAATCTTGGATGAAAAATGAGTGCCAAGGTAGTGCCATATCCAATTGTGAACATAATGAATAGGAAAGATAGAAGAAGATTCCTGAAGACTTGATAAAGTTGATATATTCCTTAAACCTTGGTAGATGCCCGCCAATATAGGAACTGCAAGAGAAAAGCAATTACCATTTGCCATTCTACTAGCAACCTTAAAAACAGTAGCACGAATCAAATTAGCTTTGCAATGTGGCAGAACAAAACTGCATAACCAACATCAAAGAAAAGCAGCCAAGTAGGTCTCCTTATTAACATTATCTTCAACCTCCAACATCATAAACGGCTCATTATATTCCTTAGTGTGAGACAAAAGGGATGCATCGATTCTTCCACATGGATTGTGAGAGATCATTAGCTTAGTAGACCTCTTCTAAGAAGACCTCAAAAGAGGCTCCGCATATCTTGATGGTCCTTCAAACCAAAAACCAATCCAATCAGAAATAGGAATACCATCATAGTCCTTTAGGAGCATATGATAAGCTAAGAATAGATATTTGTAGCTTTGTGGTAGAGAAGGATCATGTCTGTCATCACCAAATAGTTCTTTTGTAATGGGGATATATTCATTATAGAAACATCCACGGATAGGTAATCCACTAAGTACATGAAGATCCCATAAAGAAACTGAAAATTCACCAGTAACAATATGCAAAGTGTTCATGGCAGAGCACCATAACTCAAGGAATGCTTGAAGGATATTCTTATGACAAACGTACGTGAAAAGCGAGGTATAGACTGCTGCGTAGATCTTAGCTTGATGAAGAACATCTGCATGATGACCTAGCACATCCTCTGTCCATTCCCAATAGCCTGCATGAAAAGATACTTCGCCAAACCATGATGCGGGAATTCTCAATGAGCGTCCATTAGTGTTTGGAAGATAACCTGCAAATAAAAATTCCAAGCTAGTGGCTTTAGCATCATGAAGAGAAGACTTCAAGAGAAATATCCTGGAATGAGACGTAATGCCAGAACATGGATCAATTACTTCCCTGGTTGCCTCTTCAGTCCACTCTTGGATCTACATAGAATTACTTGGAGGTCGAGGTATGGAACGAAGAACATCATTGGCCGATTTATGGATAACCAATCTGGTATTTTAAACTTTGAGGTTGTCTTTGTCACTCCCAATGATATTACATGGAGATGGCTCTGTATGATCCTCAATATACATCCTCACAAGTTGATCAAGAATGAACTATATTTCTTAACTTGCAAAAGAAAAGAGAAGAGAAGAAAAAGGAAAACTTAAGTGTATATATATAAAAAGGGATGAAGAAAAAAGTGAAAAAGATTATAGGAACACTCCTTAATTTGATAACTTACTTGAAGTCTTCAAATTTTGTATATGTGTTGTGTGTTGATAAGGCTTTTCTATTGATGAATGCCGAGGGAGCGCATGCAATCCTCTTTTGAGTTGTGTTGGAATAGAGAACTTTATGAGTGTTTTCTACAAACAGATGGTGTGTATAAATTGAGAAGGAGAAGGTATACCCAATTGAATATATGAATAAACCCAAATTCTCAACTTAAGTCTTCAGAGCTTCTCCAATAATCAATGGATGGAATTAACCTTATGGGATGTTCTTTTTATAGTATTATTTTCAAGTATTTCAATTCCAATACAATTGAGAGAATGAGTTTCAGTTGAATCATGCCTACTTTGATTCCCAAAAAAGCCCAACTCTACTAAATGTTGATATATGTGAGAAAAAATTGAAAAACCGATGTGTTTTTTTTGAAGTGGGTCATTCAACTAGAGACACAAATTGTTAATAGTGCTACTAGTTGCTTGGCCACAGGTAATAATATTGGAGCTTCCTTTATTTCCCAAGCGATTCATATATATGTATATATATAAATGTATATTAATTATCGTGATTTATTCATTCAGGAATATATTGGAAGACATTGTTTATGAACAAGTCTAGATGGGACATTTGTAAACGGCTTAATTTTTTAGCCAATTAAAAAATGACAAATGTAAATAATATATTAGTTATTAATTTAAAATTTTCTATTTATACATTAGAATTTATTACATTAAATTCTAAAAAATAAATAGCTAATTTTAATTAATATTCTAATATTTATTTTATAAATCAAATGTTGATAAATGTCAAGATGAATGTGTATCATGTCAATCAAATAAAATCTGGTGGCCTAACAATCTTAAGCTAATCAAGTTGGGACACGTGGTATATTTATTTATGTAGACCAATCAGGTCAAGAATATTTGATATTATCTTTTAATATGAATCAATGAGATAATTATCAAATGTGTTCAAATTATTTTGAAGTCTCCTGCTAAATACCTATATAAAAAAATGACTAGAGACTCTCATACACACATATTCTCATATTCACATATTCCCAAGTCAAAGACTCAAGTATTCAAGTTTTTACTGCAACGATGTATTACTACTGCCGAGGTCCTATACCTCTTCAAAGCATCAAGTCATCAAGTCCTTTGATCTCAGAGTCAAGGTTCGAGTTTTAAAGAAATTTTGTAGAGTCTTTTACCAAGTCAAAGGATACTACACCATATATTCAAGAACAAACTTCAAGCCCTTGGATCATATATATTGAAAGAAGAATCAGGGGATTAGTTTTTGTTAGGGAATTTATGTTTTTCTTTGATAAATTATAATTCTCATATATTCTTTAATATAAATTTAATTTGTCCATTATTATTATTATTATTTTTTTGTGTTGTGATTTAATTTTGCGGACAACAAAATTTATGTGAACAATTACTTTTTCTATTTTGAATTTGCATGAAAATAAAAATGAATTTTGAAAACATATCCAAACGGATACTAAGCCACAATCAATAAATTTTCAGAAATTACGACTCAACATTGAGTAACGCAACTTTTAAGCATCACAATTCACATGATAACGTTATACCATCAAAATTATCAAGTTCATCATAATAATAACCATCAAATTCACTATAAATTCTTTTTGTTTTTGTTTAGTTGTCCTTTGCCCGAGTCCGACCATTTTGTTTGTGTAAAATGTAAGTTGTAATGATTTTCTTTTTTTCTTTTTCTTGTTCAAAATTTTCTCACTCGACTCGAGTCTTCAAGATTTTGAAATTTCCTCTTGTTCAAGTGATCAATATAAAACGAATTAAAATTAGCATGAATTATGGCTACCATATCTAAAGTTTTGGTGTAATTTCAAAAATGTTTTCATTTTTTCAAAAATTATAAACACCCTCCTAAATGGGCATACCTATTTGTAAGGTGGATAGAAAATGTGAAAAGTCAAAAATACCACTGACAGAAAAATAATTAAAAAAATAAAAAATACTAAAAATTGGTTTGACGTCTAAAGTCCTATCTGCCCATCTATATATTATGATATCTTAAAATTTTGAATTATTTTAAATAGTACATATATTTATAATAATTTAATTATATAATTAAATTTATCTAATAATATTAAATAATAAAACACTTATTACTTGAGTTACATGTTAAACAAAATTACATTACTAATCATATATAACATATTAAAATAAAAATCATATTTAAAGTAAAAATATTTACCATTCAGTCAAATAATAAATATATCTAAACTAATTAATAAAATTTAGCCAAATTTATTAATTAATAAAAACAATAAATCATAACTAAGAATAGTAAGTAAAAAAATTAAATATATGTAATTTTAACTAAATTATTTATTAATTAAAAAAGCTGATTTTTTAAACTATATTATATAATTTATTTAAATAATAATCATATATAAATTAAATATTTTTAAAATAATTTAAATATATATTTAAATAATAAATCTACCTGAAATAACAATAAATAACTAAAAAAATTATTAATTAACAAAAACAATAAATTAAAACTTGAAAATTATATTAATTAAGAATAAATAAGTCAAAAAATTAACATATGTGTATTTTTAACCTATATTATTTATTAATTAAAAAGGATAATTTTTTAAATTTAATTATATTATTTATTAAAATAATAATCATATCTAAATTAAAAAAATATTTTAAATATTTATTCAAATAATAAATCTCTCTAAAATAAACTTACTTAAATTTATTAATTAATATAAAACACAATAAATAAAAAATTAAATTATTTACTATTTGAAAAAATTAAAAAATAAAAATAAAAATAAAAATAAAACCCTACCC